>OZ026629.1:52060730-52098230 GCA_964020975.1 Hermodice carunculata | reverse complement strand
TAACTCTTAAATGTATATATGACGATGATTAAACAGAATATATGCTGCAAGTTTTAAATATTGAAATCTGGTTCGAAGGCCATAAAGTAAACGTAAGAAAGAAAAGAGTTGGTCGTTCCTATCTAATTGGGATTAACGAAGAAGATAACTGTATTTCAATTAAGCGTCGCGATAATTTTTTTTATAAATTTATAATGATTCAGGAAAAACATCAGTTTTCAGATGTGGAAAAAAATCAGCCAATGACGAAACATTAATACACCCTTTTACTCATCTGGTTGCCTAGGAGGTAAAATTTTAATTTCACCTTCCCTTATTCCCGCCGATATATATGTTGTATCTATTGAAAATCATCTTCATCTTCATCTGATATATTCGGGTATTTTATGAATTTCTATAAATATTTATTTGGAGGTCAACAGAAGGGGGGGGGGGGGGTGGTGCGCGAAGAAACTGCAATATTTCAAAAATGATTGACTGCAGCTTCACCTAATTTTAACAGCGATGTATAGGATAGACCAAGACACAGCTTCATTGAAAACTGGCTATGTCTGACGATTTGTAGACAGTTGTGAGTTTTTAGCATTGACTTGTCAGCCAGCTGAGTTCATCTGATTTTCATCCGTCCGTCCGTCCGACGTGCGTGTGTGCGGTTATTTTCATTTTTAACGAATATTTATGTGTCTTTGCCAGTTTCAACTTTTCTAAAAACTGTCACCCAAAAGGTGGTGAATGTTTGTGGAAATGCACCTTGCGGAGGAGTTAAGCATATCTGTTCTGTAGTTACAGATGCTCTGGATCCCTGACTTTCAACAGATCTTTCAATTCGGGTACTTGTCTGTTAATGCAAATACTCCTTTTGATTACCATATCAGTCAATTGAAATTGCAATGGCAATTCATATTCTTAAATTCTTCTCCAAAACCTTCGGCTAGATTCTCTTTAAAATTTGGTGGGGGGCGTACCTTGGGTTGGTTCCTACAAAGAAGCTCCAATATTCGCGCTGTAGTGATTTTATTTTTTTTTTCTTTGTTTGTTCATTTTTTTTATGAAAAACAAATCTTCTAAAACGCTCTGTCAATTGCTTCGAAATCGCATAGGGACACTTCTCGGGATCCCCCAGACCTTACTTTATTCAACAAGTGGCACTGCAATTTTCTCAATTTTGTATTGATTTTTGTGAGTAAGTGCTATTTTGACTTCTTTTGCAAAACCGTTACTCAGATACTGGAAGTGGAATTTGATGAAAATTAGCTATTGAACACATTAAGAGGAAAGTATCAACGGCGATCTTTTGGTATTGTTGATTTCAAGTTTGATGGACCATGAAAGGTCAAATTGACATATTATTGGCTTATATCGTGGCAGTCGTGGATTTGGTAACTTTTTCATCCAAAAATGACTCCTGGACTGTATGAGTGAACAGTGATATTGCAAACAATGATGATCGGCTCAATCAAAGTGAGCTTGATTTTATTTCGAAGGTCACGGGACCACTTCAGTCTTGCATTAAAGGTCAGTTAAGCAAAAAAAAAAAGAAACTGTCACAATTCTCTGGTTTAATTAATTTGTTTAACAGCCGGGTCCCATTCGGTGCTTATCTTCGGTTTTGTTTTTATAGGTTCAATTGATTTCCATGCATGTGTTAATGCTGGTGAGTGGTTTTGCATTTGCCTGGCAAGTATTGCTCCTTCAGGTGCCATCATGTGGACTTTGAACTGAAAAATAACACTTTAATGATCGCTCTGCAGCGGTATGAAATCATTTCATGAAAACTAAACGAGGGCGACCGAGGTATTCCGTTCTTTGAACGCTAGTTCATGTTCCTTATATGCGTCAGTGTACGATAGCTAGATGTAGTGCAGGGTAGTCACACAATTATTTTCCCATTTATGGATCCTATCAGAGGTTTGTAATATTGACCCTAAGATTTGCTCATTTATGTAGCTTTGTCGCTGTTGCAAAATTAAGTTCACAGTTTTAAAGATCATGTGAAAATGCAATATGTGTCTGACCAATTCAGACGTATGCAAAGCAATTCAGGCATCCAGGTCTATCTAACCATATGTAATTCTACAACTTTGTCTGAGGTAAAAATATAAATAAATAAATAAATAAATTAAAGAAAAGAGACAAAAAGGCAGGGTTGACATTGTATATCATTGCTGCCAATTGCTTTGGTGACCTCTGGTGAGGTCACGAAGACCAAAACAATCAGCTTACCTACTTTCAATATTACAATTGCTTTATCGCGTGATAACGTTATTATGTTACTTGGTGGCACGCACCCGCGTTCTTCGTTGAGTTAGAAATTCCAGTGTCGTGACCTGCTATATTGACCGCCACCATTTGTACGCCAAGGGTATCCCGTACATGCAAATAGTTAGAGTATCGCCATGGCTGGGCATCCTGTAGCACTGTAGCACCAAAGTGCTACAAGAATGCAGAAAAGTGCTACAGGGAAACATGTTGTACCATTATGAAGATAGGAAATTTAGACTGACTGTGCTACAGGAGGAAAGTTTGATGCTACAAGCATTCTGACACGTGCTCAGTCCTGATCGCATGTGAGCCATCTTACCCAATGTCTAAGACGTTTAAAGCGCAGCTACATGTATTGTATGACAAGCCGTTTTAAGATATAAACCATAATTATGCATGTGTTGTACATTATTATACATATGTGTGAAAGATTTACGCATTTTTCACTGGTGTGGACAATTAGGTTACATCATCATAGTCTTTCCATTAAAAACAGAAGTCCACAAATATAAATTTATGAGAGACGCCAATATTGGAAAGCCATTTTAGCGACATTTAAGTGAGAATATCAGGGACCCAGGATTTTTAACAAAGAATATATAAGAAAATACTCAGTTTCAATGCGGGACAAACACCGTAAATTGGTCAAAATTTTAGTTAATTTCAGGGACTGTCTCTCATGATGAGGGACAGATGGCATCTCTGAAATATATACGTGATGTATCACCCGCGGATACATCACGTAGTAGCCATAAAAGCAAGGTTAACTTCGTCTTCTTGAGTGCATGGAATGTTTATTGTCTTCCTCCAGGTTAATGTCACCCTTTTTGTACTAGGATCAGCCAGTTTTGTGAATATATTGTTTTCTCAGAGTTCATTGCACAGATGTGTAAATTCGTTACATATATACAATAAATAATTGTTATACATACATAAAATAGTTTTACAAGTATGTGAAAAGATGTACACATATGAAAAATAGTCACACGTCAGTGCAATTATATTTGCATACACACAGATATATACATATATATGTATGTATATATATTATATATATACATATATATGTATATATCTGTGTATATATATTATATATCTGTCTATATATATGTATATGTATATGTATATATATATATATATATATATATATATATATATATATATATATATATATATATATATATATATCTTTTCCAAATGTGTGTAAATCTTTGTTACCGTTTATATATAAAAAAAACCCGGCAGGTACTTCCGGACCTGCATCCACTATTGTGGCAACCTTCTCCACTAAGCTCCATCCTTGACTAAGCGGCGTGGGGTGGGGGTGGGGGTGGGGGTGGGGGTGGGGGTCTTGCCTCGTGTGCCCTGTGCTGCTACTCAATTCATAGCCTGGAGGCGACTTCAGTATCTGATACAAAATCCCTGTTCGAGGGCCGCTGCCTACAACGGCGTTGCACTTACATTTTCAGGTAATGCTCACTCTGGAAAAGACCCTTAATATATTGCACATTACATTCATTCGACAAATTAACCTTCCCTTAACACTAATCACACATATACGTCCCATATTCCCTCTTCAAGATATTCAATCTGGACTTGCCATTTTGAAAATTGTGGATCCCGCACCCAATGATTTGTAAATAAGGATAGAATTGGGACGCTCTTGGGGCGGGGGGTTATAACATATGAAACCAAAAGTGTATATTTTGCTCATGTTTCTTAAGTACTTTTTATTCAAGTAATCTTAGGGTTGGGCCTTTTCTAGTAGGGTATGTCATGTTACCAGAACCACACATACATTTTGTTAGGCTGCGGGTAACTTGGACATTTGTTGAAACACGCTTAAAATGGATGTTCTTTCCCGGTTTACACATTACATCCTTTGACGCTAGTTTGATTTGTTACCTGGGCACAGCTGGAGGCACTTATAAATTTATAAAATAATCTTCTTTTATTTTACATTTGAGAAAATATGTGCAATGTACTTTTCACATAAGATGCAAAAGAATTGCACATATGTGTAAATCAATTTTACACATATGTTTATTTATATTCATATACAAATAAGATATACACATATGAAATTCTTTTTCACCTAGGCGAAAAATATAACCACTTTTGTATAACAGTTGATTTAATGATTAAACGGCTTGTCATAGTACAACATTTCAAACTTGTTCAGAGCATTACCTGTCTCACTACAAGAGCTGTGATATGATCGCAATAAACATGCAATCATGACATGATAAATCATAGTCATGATAACGATCACTGAAATTTCTGACAGTACAGCCCGCAGTACAGGCATGTGTAAAAGTATATCCTTGATTGCATTGTGGATGATATGACGGGTCAGTGACCAGGAAAAGACTAAGCAGGCAAGCATTTTGTGTTAAACTTTTTTTTATTTTTTTATTTTTTTTTTTTTGTTTACTTATTTATTTTTTTGCTGCTGACATCTCTTAAGTCATTGGCCATCATTAATGCACTGAAATGTATACAAAGGCAATAAAAAAGTGTCATGTGGGCTGCAGGGCAATCATCGCTTCAACAATGCAATTCGCAAGCTCCAGTACCTGTCACAGGTACAAAACCATGTTCAAGATACCAGTAATGTTTTTTTAAAACTTTTTTTCAATATGCTCTTGCAACTGCAGACCACAAAATGGCATACTAATGAAAATGCATCATGCATACTGTCTTCACTCAATATATTCCATTACAAATATACACCAATTGCTTTCATCGTGGTTTATATAACCTTTAGCCCAATTTTATGAATACATGTACTCTATCTTTATCTGCTCGTACGCATGATATCTACATTTAATGAATGTGATACACCAGTTGGCCAAAAGTACATGATATGCCTAAATACGTTGTCTCCAGTCCACTAAAGGGGTAACATGCTGATGACATCACTTTAAGCCGTCCACCAAGAACTGTGTATATTATTTACATATTTAATTCCCTGTGGGACTCTCATACCACTGATAAACGGTAAAACTAATGAGGCAAAATGATCAGAGTCTGATTGAACGATATTGTTCATCCTAACCAAGTGCCCAACAGGGGAAAAATATTGTTACCATATTCACTAGCATTTATACACACAAGAGAATGGAACAGAGGTGTTGCTCACACCCAGGTTGGCTTTTAGGCTGCTCGGGTTATTAACATTATAAAGGGCCATAATTAATCCCTCCCCCCGCCCCGCCCATCTAGCCCCTTTAAAGGAACACATTCAAAAGAAGGAAACTTTGCTTGTTGTCAGGTTGAATCTGCGGAATAAACATTAGCTCTCATTTCGGGCAAATGATTGGCTTGGTGTGACGTCATGAAACAGTCGGCATTGTCCCTCGGGTATTTTCACCACACGATCAGGTCCCCTTTGTATTTCTATTTTTGTAATGGTAAAAACTTTGTGAGAATTTGAATACTGAAAAAAGATGGGAAATAAGTATGCTTCCCTCCATAAACCTGATATGTGACCATCCTTTCACTTTAACTTTTTTAGCTGGTATAAAGAAACTTGGCACGAGATCTTCAGCAAATTATGCACACCTCTTCAGTTTAAGTTTATTTTTGGGAGCAATGCCACACAAATGCAAAGGTGATGCAAAGGTAGAACAAAATAAGTGATATAAATTTTTGCACGATCAAATAACAATATGTAAACGACGTGACAGCAAAACACAATTATATTGTAAAAAGAGTAAAGGCATATGGCCCATTTTTTCTTGTTGAGTAGATATCAACCCATACAATTCCTGAAGCAAATAATCATCTGTTCCTTGTACCGTAAAAAAATGTGACTCTTATTCACGCATTTCATAACCTCAGTGCATAATATTGGTGGTCGAAGAATGAGTCTACTGTTGTCACATGGGCTGGGAAGCACCTGCATGCATTTGTTTATCATGCAACACAGAATGAATGTGTGCGATTCAAGCCAAATAAAATACACAGTTACCCGTATGAAAATGTATCTTAAAGATGTCGTTGGAGTCACACTTGCTAAATCGCCCAAATCAAGGAAATATGGTACACGCCAAACGTGAGAGGATCGAATATTTTTCCGTGTGTTATAAATTCACAATTATTACACACGCAAAATTTTGGAAAGTGATTGTTTCAGTAACCTAGAAGTTGGTATTTATTAAATGCATTATATTAAGAAAAACGTTTGTGTATTCGGTTTATGAGACTAAATATAAAAAACCCTGTGATTTTCCGGTATGAAACAGTCGATAAACAGCAAAATAACTCAAACCCGGTGGTTGACCATGGGTTTAGTCTGAAAAAAATGCAGGATTTACGACAGAGGCAAAAACAGGTCAAGACCATTTATCAATTTTCAGGTGCAAAAGTTCTGATACACGTAAATGTCGGGATTCCATATTCAACTTAAGAAACAGGAAAATTGTTCGCACGGCTTGTTGATTCACATTACGATCAACTGTTGCAACATGTCTGGATCCGCATGATCCTCTGCATGACCGAGGAGATAAGCAGTTCAATATGATAGTCTCATAAATGTCAAGAGGAACAGGCATGCTTGAGTCATTTTATTTTTTTATTCAGCTTCCATCATGACAGTACTGCAGCCTACATCACCATTTGCTACAACTATGCTGAAACTACACACACACACACACACACACACACACACACACACACACACAGACACACAGACACACACAGACAGACAGACACACACACACAGACACACACACAGACACACACACACACACACTAATCAATGTATGTATGAATGTGTGTATGTATGTACAGATAGCCAATTTCTTCATTTTGTGCCTTTTCCATATGTAGCCGGCAGCGGTTTCGAATGAGAATATACATACATACATATATATATATATATATTGGTTTCTGATATATATATCAGAAACCAATGTTGCCGAAAGGACAATGTCAAAAAGATTTGCGGATGCGTTCAAAAGTTCAGTGGACATGCCTGTGTATGACAGCCAGCTGAAGCCGAGAAAACCGTTGGGTAATGGCGCAGCTGCAAACGAGTGGAGACCCTTTGAATTTATGCCCATGTGTTACTTTGATACATATTGAATTTTGAAGCATTGAAAACGAGACAAACCTATGCTGAAAACTAACCTTTAATTTGTACTCTGTTTCATTTCTAAATGATCATGGTGACGATCAAGAGAAAACTTGCCTGACAATTACACAAACATGCTTGTTGTATCGTTTTTATAAGTCGTTTAATTAATTCTTAATTTGTTTTTAGCCTTGGAGAAAAATGAACACCGTGATTTAAAAATATGCAACGGGTTTTTAATCATTAAAGAACTTGGGTTTCTCACATTATTCTTTCTCACATTTTTTCTTTCGTTTTGACATTTTTTTCCTTAAATTGATCATATATGTCGTTTTATTGCAGATTTTGTTTAGGATAGAAAAGCTTATGTAATTTGATCCAAAATTTAGCACAAATTTATTTTTCACGTGTAAAAGTATTGTCCTTGGTATTTAGTTCCCAAATATCTTCGGTAGAGAGAAATAGGGATAACTAATAGACACCGTATGTTTACTAACCGCGTTTTGATGGAAAATGTACATGCTTCAGATGTGCAGAATTCGGTGACCTAAATTAAAACGAAGCAGTATGTGCATTTTGACGGTTCAAAACTAAGAACTTCTAAACGCAACAACTCCCATGACCTTTTTGCAGCTGGTCCAATGAGTAATATAGTTTATCATCCCCATAGTGTCTCTGAGTTATTTTTTTCAAAGTCAGGCAACATCACCATACTCTATACACGTACGAAGGGTACTCTTTTCCCCATCAAAATATCCTATTGATTCTAAATTCCAGAAATTTTACAAAAAAAAAGCTGAGTAGCTTGGATCTGTTTTGTGTTTATAATGTCTTTCGAGCAGGATATCAATGCCAAAACCTTTGACCAAACACGACAAAATAAAATTGAAAGCGGACCATTTCTTTGATACTTTCTGATGATAATAACAAAGTTTGGTGACAGAATCCCTTCAGATACAATTTTTGTGTACTATTTAATTTTACGATTTTTTTGGCATCAGAACACGTTTTAGGCAGTAATATTCAGTTTCAAATAATCTAGCTGCCTGGACAGACATTCAGATGCAAGTAATTTTTTTTCTACTGTCAAGTATTTGAATATTTTTTCTTTCTCACCAGACACAATAAGTGTGTTAGCATTATTGTGACGCAATAAGTCACAGACAGGCAAGGGAAAGTATTATAGTTACTTTCAAATTTAGAAAAACTATGTAATTATGAATTATGAATGGATATATAAAGCTTTTATCTTTCATTTATCACTGAAGATTGCGAAAACATCGTCAGCAAAATGTTGAATTTCCTGATTACCGAAAGAGAAATATTTTCTGCATCATACTAATGTCGAATTAAAAACAAAAAAAACAAAAACTTAGCCAACCTGTTGCACCTATAACCAATACAAATCGTGTTTGCGTTGGTATCAACGTGCTAGAATAGCATATTTCTGGTGAATGTTTGTTTCTGCTTTTTATCCCTACATTTACACCCCCGACGTCCCGTGCGGTTGAAGATATAATCTCGGCTGAAACGCCTGTCTAAAATTTTGACTATTAGTTATGCATCCTAGGTGGAAAGATTGACAAAATTAGTCAGTAGTATTACCCCAGTGGACCCGTGTAACCAGGTTTATGGTCTAAACCTGTCAATTCAAGAAGTGATGGTGTTCATGGGCGCTATGACTATTTGATTTAGCGCCATCAGTCTATTTGAACAAGTGCATTCATCAATAATTTCACTCTAAAGAATACAAAAAAATCCATGCAGCTACCAATTTCATGTTTTGTCAAATTTGTCCACGCTTTCGAAATGTGCCTGTGCTTAATTAATGGTATGAATTTGTCACAGAGCGGTTTGTACGCCGATTAACCCAAAGACTGTATGTGTTCATTTTTAGCTCAGCTGACTTGTCAGTCAGCTGAGCTTTCAAGACGGGCTTGCAGTGACGACAATGTCGTCTGTCTTCCGTCGTTGTCCGTGTGAAATATTGCCAGGCTCTGGGTCTTCAAAACTTCTCCTAATCCATGCCAAAACTGAGGACGATTTTAAGAAATGTGACATTCCTTAGAAGTTAAAAAATGTGGATCTTGCGAAATGCTTTTTAAAAAAAAAAATTCTGGTGCTAGTGAGATTAACGGTTTGAAATTCAATAATAGAAATCCGATATAGTCTCTGGTGGACTGATATAAAGTTATATGTCCATTTGAACTGCATAATGGAATTGGGCTGACGAATTGACACCATTTTTTCATTCTGATAACTTTATTTTGGTACTTACTGCGATAAAGAATTCCATGAACGTATCTTGAATTTGTTGTAGTTCTTTGATGATTCAGTGATAAAAGGGGGTTAGATTTCCAATTACTTAATCACTACCCACTGCAGGTTTAGTATTATTTTCATGGTAATATCACTTCTTTTGAAAATCGGTTAGTGCCCTAAACTTTGTCAGTGATTGTGATTTCTTTATAATATCGTATCCCTTAATACGACAGGCATCTCGTAGGTTTTAGGAACTGCTTCTCCATTAATATAATTTTAGGCCAATGTCATCCAGTTGTATCATGACGCTCATCTGAAAAGACTTGCCTAATGTTCATATCCAGATCCAGAGCTGAAAACCCGTAATGTAACAGTTGTTGAAAATTAGGTGCACTAATAATAATAATAATAATAATAAAACTCAATTTTATAGCGCTTAGTCCATACACAGTATGGTCATAAGCGCTTTATAAATAGTATGAATCCATCGCACAATTGATAATACACGTTACAAGAATAAATGACGATGTTGAATGTGCATTAAAAAATCACGATAGAAAGTCCTCTGAGTCATTAAAAGCTTGATTAAAAAGGTGACTTTTCAATCGTCGCTTAAATATATCGAGTGACATGAGGATCTGATCTGAATTGACAAGCTGTTCCACAGTTTGGGGGGGTCACAACTGAAAAGGCTCTGTCACCAAAGGAGTGGGTCATGTATATAGGTTGTGACAGTAAATTATGTGATTGTGACCTGAGAACTCGACATGGTCTGTATGAAATTAGGCAGTCCTGTAGATATTGTGGGGCATTTCCTTGCAGACATTTAAAAACAAGTAGGAGTATTTTAAAATCAATCCTTTGCACTGAGTCGAGACTACTGTCAATTTGTTATTTTTGTTATTGTAAGACCTAATGAGTATGTTATATGAATTCACAAAAATCTATACAGTTTTGAAGGCTAGTCTTAGTCTTGTGGTCACATGAGGTCTACTTTTGCTAGAAAATGCAATTTGGAGGAATTGCCCTTGCGCAAAGAGAAAGACGGTTCATTATTATTCCCCCCTTCACACAGCTTGAAGTGCTAATTAGGTTAATAAGACCTTTTGAAGTGATTGGACTGTCATATACTACACTGCAGCTCAGTGGTATGGTCTTTGATATTTGCTGGTGTGATATGATAAACTGAGACAAAATATTTTATATCTGTATTCATCAATTATGAAGTAGCCGGTAAACTAGAACCTTGACACATCTTGATCAGTATTTGGTCGTACTCAGTAACAGACTAGTGATTGCATTTGCAATACACATAGATATCTAATTGTGAAGCGATATTAAAGTAGGAAAGGACATGCTTTTTCACATGGCTTCTTCAAGCAGACCAAATGAAGCCATAGACCAAGGTGTAATACAGTGTGGTATGTGCACCGAATTAAGTCCGTTAAAACAAGGTTATGTTTCGCACCAGGTCATATGTATACGAAGCGGGGCAACAGTGCAACATCTTCTGTGTAGTTCTGAACCAAAAAAATCCAATCTCTCTACGCTATATAGCCAATCTAGTCCCTGCCTTTGTCTAAACCTGCACCTCAATATTATCACGTTCAATGCTCAAAATTTGAAAATTCAAGGATTCAACAGCCAAACGAATATATAATGTATCAGGAGTGGGAAACCATCCAACATGTTTTGCAGCCTTAAATTCCCGGACACGCATTTTTGTAAGGGGGACTGCTTGTCTCTACATTGTAATTCGTAAGGACAATCCACTTGAATATGTGAAAGTTTATTTCTCCATTTGATCACTGATGTAACCGATATTTCAGAAACTTCAATTTATTCTGAAAATATGTAAGCAAACTTGAACCAGCTTACGCTTCAAGGAGACATGGTTTCAGTACAGGGAACATTTGAAAGTTTCTATTCACGATTAAACAACAAAGATTTGGTTTATTGTGAAATCGCTTGACAAAGATGGAAGGCAGACTTTGACTTCCTGTCGGCTGATTTTCTTAAGTCCGTATTCTGACACTTTGTTTTCTCTCACGCACAAGTAATGAAACGTTGTTTTTGGCAAACAGTTTTTTTTTCTCCACAAATCATCCAAATTATAAAAAACAACGATAAAATATGTGGATAAGCAAGGGTCTTTTTATTTGTTTGGTTTTTTGTTTGTTTGTTTGTTTTTTTTTTGGTTTTTTTTTTTTCGGTTTTTGTTCTTGTTTTTGTTTTTGTTTTATTTTGTTTTGTTTTGCTGTGGGTTTTTTTTGGCTTTTTTGGAAAGATGGGCTTTTAACCCATCTTCAGAAAAAAGTCTAGCATTGTATCGGGCAGATGAACTTCGTCATGCTAAATTACGTTTTATTTTAAGTGTACATATGTAAATCCATTTTTTATTTAGTGTAATATTCATCACCGAAACGTGCATATACATACACACATTGCTGATAATATTTTGAACTCAGCTTGCCAATTGATGGACGCACCACTCTCGTTTAGGGCAAAGGCGACCATACAGGCCGTATTGTAATTCTGAGTCATCATGGGTCACATCTGACACAGGATCGTACGTTTAAACCCTATGTATTTCATATTCTATTAAAAGATGTGTTAAGAAATTGGCAAAAATCTTTGTTAAAAAATTTAACAAAAACAAAAAAGCACAATCAATCATCCGGATCTGTTATCACTCACTGATGAATGAAAAAAGTCACTAACTGAATTTATGTTGTTGTTTTTTCAAAAACGAGTATACTACCAACGTTTAATATAAATTATTCATTTGTGCAAACTTGATAAAACCAAGACCGCATTACGATAGTGCTTGTACCTACGTAAACGGCATAAGAGCAGAAAATGAGAGGTATGAGACACGGGGAAAACAGTGAGATCCATAACAGTGGTGCGTCTTTATTCTCCTATTTACGTTCTGTGATACGGATAGCCACCACAGAGCAAAGGTCTGGTTCCATTACAAGGTTTCACTGCCCTGTCCAGGCGTGACGTTTGTCATTTGTTATGAAAGTCAACTTTTCTAAATCTAAACACATGGAAATACAAATAGATTGTCTGGCTGTTATTCATACAAAACGGCTCAGTGGTCGGATATCAGACACCCATTGCAGGCCACAGGTAACCCACACGGTGTTTTAGTAGTCCCCGGTTCCTATAAAGAACAAAAGCGGATCTAAATTTGCCACACCGCGGCATTATATGTTGCTTATTATGTATGACATCATTGAAGTTCCAGGTGTGTCAAGTATTTTCAGCAAAATTCCAACAACTTGCGGATAGAAGCAAGATTGTGGCTGCAGAATGTACACATTTCAGCAATACAAATGAACAATATCTAATAAATGTCAATCCAATGTAGACTCTATTTTGATTCACTTTTTTATTTATTGTCGAGCTTTCTGTTATGTCAGTTTTCCAGCCAGAAGTCATGGAGGTGTTTCGGAAACGTGTGCACTGGCATATGATCCATTTTGGCAAAAAAACGGATTTTGGATTTGAAATGCAATCATTTGTATACAAAAATATACTTGTGGGGCTTCC
Organism: Hermodice carunculata; assembly: GCA_964020975.1. Taxonomy (NCBI): domain Eukaryota; kingdom Metazoa; phylum Annelida; class Polychaeta; order Eunicida; family Amphinomidae; genus Hermodice; species Hermodice carunculata. The sequence goes on along the minus strand of OZ026629.1, from coordinate 52,085,071 downwards.
AGTTCTCATGAAAACAAAACTACAGTAAGGGAGCCACCCTTATATTAACTGTCTGCTAGTTTTCCTTTCCCCCATTAAACAGAGCAAAACCGGCTCATCGTCAAATGTTGTCTGCTTTAGTGGTTTCAACTATGATTTCAACAGTAAATAAACATGATTTGAGAATTGTGGCTGAGACCTATCAGGATCACATGCCCCAGGTCAACAGCTTACCTGGCATGGCAAGGCACTAAGTGCCCAACACATGCAAAGGAAAGCTGTTGACTCAGTCTTAATTCATGGGGGAAAAGGTAAAATAAGCCAAAAGCGATAAGAAATCACACATCATCTGGTTCAATGGTGTGCTTAGGTTTCGCGTCGTGGTAACTGTTTTTTAATGAAATTGTAGAAAACACCCATCGATAATACATTCCTCGGGTCAACAAATTTTCTTGCTGGGCTGGGCGAATAACCCCAACCTGCGCCAAGCAAAGCCTATCACACGCTTTTAATCCTGTGGAAGCTGGTAATGGATTTTGATGACCACATGATGGGTTATATTCGCTGCAAGGTGGTCAGAACACTGGTTTCTTTGTTTGAATGCCGAAAAACATATGGAGAATAACGTAATGCAACGAAAATTATTTAACAATCGCAGAGAATTGCAAAGAGGCAAACGTCTGATGACTGTAATTGACAGTGTATCCTGTGTTTAAATCAGCAGTCATGCACCTGAATAAAAGTTGCATCAAAAGGAAGCTTAAATTTCTTCCACGAGTAAAACTCGAACGCGATCTGTGTATGAGTAGTGTGTCACCTTAGTGTCAATCCGCATAGGTAGAGCCGTGAGTTGAGATGTATTATCACGTAGCCTGTACCTATTGCTTGTGGTTACGGTAATATATATATATATATGTGTGTGTGGAATTTATCATTAAGATTGATATCCATATACTAGGCTTTATCTCAGCTTGCTTATAATGAGTGGTAAAACGGTTATATTATATCAATTGAATGTCCCAAAAAACTATGAACACATCATAAAGTGCAAATACGCTTTTTATTTTGCAGGATGTCACAGCTGAATGAGATGTTTAACAAGTTTGATACAGATAAGAATGGATTTATTACAATGGATGAAGCTGAAATGGCCTTAAAAGAGATGGGATTTACAACAGACGAGGTTAAGGCCCTCGTATTTACGCACGACGCCAATCACGACGAAAGATTAGACTATGAAGAATTTGTGCAGTTCTGGAATGCATGAGTTTACGTAGAGTCGAACATTATGTCAGATAACCATACAACTATTAACTTTGGACTTAGAGGGACGCACCTACATTGCACACGATCATGTTTAATATCACGTTGATATTACTGCATTGCATGCTGGGATATTGGATATGGAAAGGGAGGCTTTGATCAATTTTCATTATGGCTATGAGGGAAATTCAAATATTTGTTATCATATAGACCAACCTACTCCTGTGGTCGCCCAAATATATGGGGGAGCATGTTTACCTTGTATGCTTACAATGGCATTTTGTCAATTCACCTCTAATAAGATACATTTTAACCATGGTAATTAGACATACAATCGATTTTTGCCACTAGATTGCTTAGAATCTAGTAACATACTTGATACTCTTCAAGGGGCTTGCGTAATACCTGCAGGTTCAAATAGGCCCATAATGGTGTTAATCAAGGGAATGCATTTTAGTTCAGTTGGCCACCAGTCATGGGGTAGGGGGGAGGGAGGGAGGATTGGATTTGAGTGTGCTATCCCCCGGCATGGGAAATTTAACCAATTGTTATCAGGGCTACTTTTCACGGGGTTTATTGAATATGTTATGTTACACAACAAAATGGCGGTGAAATTGTAAACTTGAATGATTGTACAAATTTCTTCATTGTCAAAGTTTCTTTCAAACGCTGCTATAAGAGTGGTGAGGGAGGTTGTACATACAGGCCTAACACCAGTTTACGTGAATTCGTATTATACCTTTGCGAACTATGCATCTACTGTTAACGTTACCTTGTGTCGTTTTGCAAGTGCTCCGTATAGATTCTTTATTCACGTGTAATGAGAACTTTGTCAGGTCTCACCATAAATTGTGTTTTCTATGTAGAGCAAGAGAATGTGGGGGTATGTATACCGCACCAGAGGTGGCTTTTCTGAATATAAAGAATCACAAACACATGGTTATTTTTCGCATCCCACTAGAATATCCTATAAAATAGTTAATATTTCAAAACTGAAATTTGGAAATTGATTTGTCGCTGCATATTGATACAAAAAATTAGGTAGACACGTCTGGAAAAACACTGAATGAAATGACCAAATAATGTATGCTTCATACAGTTTTCCCATTGGGCTTACATTAAATACGCTTTGCCAGTTGTCAATCCCGATTATTCTCCGACGAGTGTGACAAGGCAGTTTATAAGACATGTTTTAATATTTACCGTAAAACACGATACTGTGTTCATTTTATGATGTATTTAGTCCAATATAACTTCACCTATTTTAAATACTTGATTAACCGTTTAATCATAAATTACGATAAAAAAAATAACAATAGAAGCCACTTTTTAGCCACTATGCACATAAAATTTCAAGTGCAACAATGAAGATCAACTAAAGATAATTATTTAGTTCGCACATTTTGTAGACTTTTACAATGGAAACTTTTAATTTTTATGATCACTTTGTTTAGCTAAAAGGATGAGCACATAGTCAGCAAGCTGAGTGTGACCAGACTTGCGGACCAGTGTCTGTCATATAAAATCTCTGCCCAGCTCTTCGTCGTGGAGCCCAGGCATTTGAAATACAATGTAGGCTGGCATAGACACTGTCACCTTCGCATTTTGTGTGACTATGTAACCGTTGATTTCAGTGTGTTGATAGTATATATTGCTGAAGTTACCTCGATCTCAACTACAGGTTGTTAAACAAAATAATTTCTGATGGTCTTAATTAGAACAGAACTAGTAGACTATCATTTTTCAAACTCACATCATGAAGTAGTTCTGGCAAAAGTCATTTTGTTTGTGAGGTTCGAATTTGCATGAGTCTATGTTCACTTTTCCTGTCGTGGTTTAATTTTGTAAGTAAATAAAAGTTCCATTGTCACTCTATTGTACAGTGTATTCATCTAAAATGGGCCATAAAACAAACTGTATTATTGTATTGGAAAACATATTGTGAAGATGTTGGGACAGAGAAAAAAAGTCATATATTATATGATCATGTTTGATTAACCTGTCTGTGCTGATGTGGAAACTACATCAATAGCTTTTATCTTTTATTTGGAAAATGGTGGTCCTTGAATGTAAGGTCTTTTATACGGACAACTGGAATCTAGAATCATCGTAATAATTCAAATCTGCACAACATTTTATCGTGATTGGCACTGAGAGAGTAAATTTAAACATATTTTATTCAAAAGAAAGCGATTGCGGAACAGGAAAACCCGGGAAGAGTTAACTCTTCTATAGTAAGCTGGACGATGCAATTGATAACAGCATTGGGACTCCTCCTCAAACCCTGCTTATCGACGCGGATTGCGAAACAGAACCAGGCTTCACCAGTCGCCGGTGATTCTACTCTGATGCCATGAGACGTCCAGAGGTCACTGCCGTTTTGAATTTGCCCGTAGCATTCTATCTGAACACTTAATACCCCCAGTTGTGTTATTTGATGTCAAATTAGACAAACTAACCCACTCTTGGCAATCCCAAACCTGTAAATGGGTGGCCACTGGACAATATAGTTCTGATATAACTATAGGGTATATAGAGTTCAGCTGTGAAATCACGATTTACTGTTGCCATGACTCGCAACTTGTGAAATCCATCTACCCCACTGATACACGTAATACTTGTGTCGCTCACTGTTACAGTGATGTCTGATTCTGTATTTCAACTTTGGATGTAATTAAGGTTGAACCATTTCCTGTGCTGAATTTTAACGCCAAATAATGTTTATTTTTGGTGCGTATGTTTCTGTTATGTTGTCCACACCACCACGTACATGATATGTTTCCCGTTGAATCCCGTATCTCGTGAAATGTAGCCCTGTGAGTACGTTTTATAAATTTTGTACTGAGAATGAAAAAAGGTGGGTAAAAACAATATATCTTTTTGATTTTCCTTAATATGAAAACAAATGTTTTTTTTGGGGGGGGGTGACATTGATGCTTCTGCATTCGTCCAGAAGGGACGATTTAACATACATGCATTCCTTATCATGTTGTCTACACACATTAATGGAACATTAGATTTTACTTATAGCGATGGAATAATAATGCAAATCGGTAGTGGTGGAATTGAATAAACATTTATATCGGGACTGTTTTGTTTTATTTCTACTGTAATATACATTCTGCGAATGCTACTTAACCATATTGTCGGACAGTCTCAGTAACATACCCCTCAACGGGATAATGTTTTTTATATACTTGGTAACCTCTAGTCTCACACTTGAAAACCTATAGACTCACATTTTGCGCAAGCCATTATTGGGCCATTATTCTTGTTAAAATTCCTCCCCTGTTTGATTGATAGATCAGAAAATAGTCTATGCGTTGTGTAATATCATAGGCGAATAAATGTTGTGGAGAGATATGGCCACAGAATGGAACGACCACAACATCGGCACTGTAGATTGCCACTATTGCACTTAGGCGACCTTGTGTATTTTGTAGGAATTTGAATCGCTTGGACCTGCTGCCTGGCCGTGGCCATTCATGAAAGTGAAGCCCGTTCGATGACAGTTCCTACATCGATACTCCAGCAAACACCCTGTTCGGGTCTGTTCTATTCTGTGAGTGGTCCGTGGACACACAGGTTCACTGCACCACAGTTCATAAAATCATATTTGGTCAGTCATTAATGAATGGGTGTAAAACTGTGAAATTTACGTGAAACGGCTTTATGGCTGTTGATTTTATGAGTGTGTTACTGAGACCAGGAAGATTATACAAATATACATACACACACACACACACACACATATATATATATATATATATATATATATATATATATATATATATATATATATATATATATATATGCCGTAAAGCTAACGTGCAGAACTCTCCACACTTTCCATGATGCTATTCGGGCACTGTTTCGGAATAACTTTGTGTTTACTGAACGGGTTTGATTTGATTTGATTTTATTTCACTCCATTTTTTTTTCGTGCTATAAACCACAGCATACCACCGTACCTTGTTACATCCATCTTCACAAAGGAATTGAGTTTGCGGTTCAGTTATGTGCAACACAAGCACGATAACAGGGAAAGAAAACAAAGTATAGAGTAATACACACTGATTCTGATACCCATGATTGTTTTGTCTTAAAAAAATAGTAAAGAATATTTTGCTGAAGCGACTATATTACTTTCCAGGCGTGAACATGTATTCCATTTTAAGCCCAGGAAACAGAATAGTCCATCTGTGCATGAAAAGCATGAAGTGAATCACCAGGATCTCCAGGTAACACCTGGCCGCTTTTATGTTTAGCCTTTGTGTTTATCAGTGGGGATCGTCCCAGTGAACAATACTGGGTCCTTGTTGTACGTCCTGATATTCTTTACGGAATGTTTATTAAACACGTATAGGCCTACCATAATTGACTGCAGGGTGGCAAATGCTTTCCTGGACGTCCTTGCATAACAACACAACTTACAGAACTCTCGGGTTGTGTCCATCGTAATATAGTGGAAAACGATATATATATATATATATATATATATATATATATATATATATATATATATATATATATATATATATATATATATATATATATATATGTCTATATTATATGTCTATATCATATATATAAGTATATACATATATCTAGCACGTACATAATATATTATATCATATGTATATTTCTTTTTCATAAAAAAATAATACTATTGAATGCAAAGGCTACTTACAAGAGCTTAATAATATTCCCTGCGTCCTGCAATATGCCATCCGTTAGTTCCAACACTTCAAATGAAAACCTCACCAAAATCAAATGGAAAGAACGGGAACATATTGATTTGCGGTCTGATCCTTCAAATGTTCCCACTGTATAACTTATTTCACGGGTCACACACCTTATGTACGTCTTTTCATTATTCATCTTCATTGTAACATCATTATTAATCCTTATTATAACATGGGAGTTGTTCAACACTGCACAATTATATTCAAAATGTTAATTTCCATTCACACTGCGCTACCTATGTATTTTCGAACACGTCTAGCTTAAGTTGATCCAAGATAGGCTTCCCTTATCAAGACAAAAAAAAGTAAATGCGGTGTAAGCAACTACATGTAAAGATCCTTGCTGCACGAGTATTTGTTTTCGACAGAGTTAAATTGCCTTTCAAAACACAACATTATTACAACTTGACACATATGTAAGCGAATCTTTTATCAGTTTGCTCTTCTTTTTCTTCTCATGCTCTTCTTTTTCTTTTCATGTGAAAGTGAATCGAGATTTCTTTTTTCTTTCTTTTCTCATTTTGCGCCTCCTTTCCTTCTTCTTCTTCTTCTTCTTCTTCTTCTTCTTCTTCTTCTTCTTCTTCTTCTTCTTCTTCTTCTTAATCTCATTTGAACTTGAATCACATATTCTTGTTTTTCTTTTTTCATTTTGCTCTATTTTTTCATCTCATTCTTCATTATCACACAATACAAGTACAGTGGAACCTGTCTTAAGCGACCACCCACAGACCTGTGAAGAATGGTCCTTTCTGACAGGTAGTCAATCAAGTCAAGTAAAATTAAACTGAAATATGCTAATGGGGATGTTGAGACTGGTCCTTCAGCACAGGTGGTCCCTCAGCAGAGGTGGGCTCATAGGCAGGTTCTACTGTACGTTAAATTTCCTCATCAATTTGAATCAAATCGAAAGTTTTTTTATTGCACTTTAGCTACAGACTATTATTACATACTATTTATTCAGGAATACAATATAGATATGAGAGAAAGGTCAATATATTTGATATTTTACACATGTGTAGAAGATAAGAAACTTCTTACATACCTAAAAGTAAAAAAACATAAGTAGCCAACTCATTTAAAGTTACTATATTTTTGCACTCATAAATGTCTAAACTTTTCATATGAAGCGTGTACAAAATACTTTTTTTTATATAAACGTAATTCTTAGAGATTGATATAGATTACAAAGCATCAGCATGTGATATTCAACCTTTTGCATATTCTTGCATTGTTTCAGACGAAATTCATCCAGCGATTTTGAACATCTTTTGTTCGACAGATCTGTATTTTAAGGCCTTTATGACTGGCTCATGTAAGTCGTGCTGAATCTATCATATGTCTTTCTCAAGCAACATAATCCAAATACATTTCCTCTGTCTAACACTGATTAATGACCGTCTAATAAAGATTAATGACTACGAAGCTTTTCTGAATTATTTATACTGGAAGAATATTCGTGTATTTTCACATCTGATGACCTACATCTGAACTCATGCATGAAGATGTTTCCATCACCAACAGATTATTTCTATCACCATCACAATGAATACCTGAGAGGGACGTTTGGTTAGATTTTTGTTTTTGTTTTTTTGTTTTTTGTTTTTTGTTTTTGTTTTTGCTTTGTTTTGCGCTTTTGTTCAAAATTAGTTCATGCTACGATCTATTATAACTTAGTAATATGTTTCCAAACAAGATACTTCCCACTACCTTGAACCTTTCCGTTCCTGTCTTTCCAAAATTTAATACGCGATTAAAAAAGCTAAAGAAATCTACCATATTTAGAAAAAATATGAAATGTTCTTTAAGGTGCCGCGTCTTACTTTCAAGTTTCTATTTTACCATGTGCACATTATAACATGGAGATTGTTGCACATGATAGACTGCGGGACCACATGACCAGCAGAAGCGACACTATTACATAATTACACCTGACACCAATCTTGCTTCCAACAACGGCTGGTGGGCCGAGCAATTTTTCGAAAATTTTCTTCTCAGCGTGCATGCTCAACCAAAATACAAAATGCGAAGGAAGGTACAGAATATTGAAACATTTGCAAATCTTTTGCGGACAGCTTTTGTTTATGCGGATGAAATGATTGCTAAACTAATAAAAAGTAATTTCAAAAACTAAAAAACCCACTGTTTTGGGCTACTTATTAAGTAAAAATACTCCTTAGATAGAGAGTAGCAAGAATGTGAGGTTCCTTTTGCTATGCTGCAGGGGGACCTTCAATCAGGAAGGATAAAGTATATTTGCTACTTCCTTTCACTGGCACTCATGCTGCTGTATTAAGAAATGTAATATTTTTGACAAAAAAACTAAATGTGTTGATCAAATGAAATGAATTTTATTATCTCAGCTGCAAAACTAACTTATCAATTAAAGGCTGCATGACAAACAATTTAATGGATATACACTGCTCTGGTCAACAAGAATAGGGGTGATCTGGGTTGGTTTAGTTTCTTGACACACAGCTTTTCATTCCCATGGTGCATATTTGTGACACCTAACAACCCATGCCATTTGATGACAGGTGTAAAAGTGTTTCAGCAAAGCCCATTACATTAAAGTGAACCTAAAAGTCCTGAAAGTTTCACCCTGCATACGAGGTAGAATTTTGTGTTTATCATCTAATCTATCTGAAGTACATATATGGTCATCCTGCAATTACACCCTGGTGTGATAAAATGAAAGTTTAAAGCTTATTTGACAGCATATGGAGAGGTTAAATTTATACCTGCTACATTTCAAAAGGTGAGGATCTCGGAAAGTGACCACAAGATGTGGGCAGTCAACCATGAATAGGATGGGCAGCACCATCTTTAGGTGAATGTAGAACTAACCAAGATCTCTGCTATTGTGTTTATTTAGCATAATTAACATCACCATCCTTGGCTTCTGCCATTCAAGTTGCTTGTTTTAAATTTGATCTCAACAAATTGATATATACAGATGTGCATGGCATACTCAATAGTCTGATAGGTCTGAAATAACATCAAATTTACCATAGTCGTCATAAACTGAGGCGCTGTTGAGTTTGTCTTCAGGCAATGGTTTGCACTATCATAATGTCTATTGTCACGATGACAGTATCAAAGCTCATTATTCAGCAGTAAGGTCATTGAAGTCATTAAGTAACCTTTTGGTAAAGCTTGTTTCTTCCTTTCTGTTTCCCGGGTTTTCTGACTCATAGAGTTAATGCCCTTAAAATAAAAAAAGCCGCAAACACCGAAAACGACAATGAATCTAATTCACTTTGAATTTTCTACAGGCAGATTTAGCATTTTGAAAGTCCTATGCTACATTATGATCTCCTAACGTGTCACATCACCGAAAACAACAAAGGGTAGACAGTACACTACTTTCTTCGCAGATAAAATGACAGTTCCTCACCAAAAATTAATATCACGTGTACAACTCGTCTGAAATGTCACTTCCCCATGAGCGTAATGTATAAAGATTTTGTAACCTTTATCGTCCCCGCACAAAACACACACACACACACAAGTAAGAGAATTGCAATAGACAGAAAGACAGACAGACAGAAAGACAGACTTGTAGACAGACAGACAGACAGACAGACCGATAGATAGATAGATAGATAGATAGATAGATAGATAGATAGATAGATAGATAGATAGATAAACAGACAGACGGACCGACAGACAGAGAGACAGACAAACAGACAGACAGATCGATATATATATAGATAGATTAATAGATAGATAGACAGACAGACAGACAGACAGATAGATAGATAAATAGATAGATAGATAGATAGATAGATAGATAGATAGATAGATAGATAGATAGATAGATAGATAGATAGATAGATAGATAGATAGATAGATAGATAGATAGATAGATAGATAGATAGATAGATAGATAGATAGATAGATAGATAGATAGATAGATAGACACGAAATATGAAAGCATACGATGAAGATTTTTTGCATTCAAAATGTAATTAAATAAAATAGAGACAATTTCAAATATTACTACAGCCCTCTCCGGCGAATACAATAATGGTTCAAGATTCCAAGACGGGTTCTTTTTCCGGAAACAATGAACGTCATCGACAGTCGGTTACAAACAAAAATGGGCCAGATGCTACAGGGACCTGGTAATACCGATAGAAGCCATCTAGAAGCAGATCAGCTTCTTCCCCCTTCCCCGAATGGTTGTAACCGATTGTTTAAGCAGCTCATTGGCCAAGCAGTTCGACCATGTAGAAGATTTCCAATATTACAAAAATTGATTAAAACGTCTGTGCAATCTTGCTAAATGCAAACGAGGAATATTAAATATACAAGTGCATCGAGTTTAAAGAATTGAGGCCTAGAGTTTGGGAAAGAACCCCTTCTATGATTTACGCCAACGTGTGTGTTTTCTAATTCATGTATTTCGACCCTTATTGACAAATTTGCAAATTCGTCTGTTTTTATATACAGAAAATTACAATAGATCCATAAACGTACATTTGTGCTCCCAGTCTAGAACACTGTTGTTAGAGAAGACATCAAGAATATTAAAAAATGTACGAACATTTACAGGAAGACTCTGGCGATCCAGTCTCTGGCCGGCAAAAGTATACAAAGGTTAAAAAATGGTGACGAATTGCGATATAACTGGTGAACGAGATGGGTAATCTGCATGATAGTGTAGATAGGTCGTGTTAAAATTTACTTAAAGCCGCAGCTGACAATATCATGAATGTAAATACCATATCTTGTTTGATCTTAATCGCCAACGTGAGGCTCATTGGTCACAAAAATGTATTGCAACCAAAACAAGAGGACCATGCTTGTCTGTACTCAGTTGCCTCTGACGGAAAAAACATGAGAATGAAATGTGACACATAATTTAAAATGGTGGTTCTACAGCAGAAACAGTTGGCATGTATTAAAACATAATCACAAATGAGAGTTACAGTCTTGTCATAAAGTGCCCTACGGTCACTCACTCAATCCTGTTCTTGTTTTTATGACCATTAGCTGGGATAATACCAAAGCCGTGCATCGAAACTTTCTTGAATAATAATCAGCAAAATAAATTTATCAAAGATTCGAAATTCTTGTCAGGCCTGCTCCAGAACTTTTAGAGGGCCTTTTTGATAAGCAATTTCAAACTCGCTCTAGAATGATCGCCCAATTAAAAAACAAATCCCCAATGTTTTTTCCTTGTGACAAAAAATCAATGTCACCTTGATGTACTTACAAGGTCTTTATGAATGCTCCACAATTAGGTACACTAGCTCAAATGATTGTGAAGGTTTTAGCCAGAAACAAAATGTATGAGCATTGTCTCAAGATAACTTTAAATTTTGTGAAGTTCTACCCAAAGAAAATGTCTGTGTAAAATAAAAAGAATTAAGCCAACGGTTTTTTAGTCACATGCACTTGTACATTAATAAACAGCAAGATGATTCGTTGTACTGATTATGCAATTTCATGACTTATATAGCCTCGTCTGTTGTTATTATCATCCCACAACTATTTTCACACTCGGCATTAGTCTTCATCTCTCTATCTAGTATACTTTTGATGCATTCCAAATGTAAAAAAAACCCCAATGAAATGCTCTCAATTAGCATAAATCAAAATATCACAACTCTTATGCCATATTTATGAGAATTAGGCATACGATCAATAACGTGCGGAAATTGAATTGTATCTCTTTTATGCTATTTAGCGTAGTTTTTAGTGTTTCAATTTTTTGGTAACCGTTCAATGAATATACAATATAATGGCTAATAACATGTGGATAGAGCGTAAAATGACATCTGTATCTGTTATATTTTGAGACATTTACAATTTAAAATTTGAACTTTTATTGATCGTTTATCAGATGCATAATGATCAGCAACGTGTGTAGATGTTGAAATAAGTAATGTATTCTTACATTTATGAAGACATTTTGAATTTAAATTTTGATATGACTCTAATAAACAAAATTAAAAAACACTAATAATTTTGTACGAGATTATTACATATAAAAACACTAATAATTTTGTACCAGATAATTACGTATAAAACACTAATAATTTTGTACAAGATTATTACATATTCTGTCGCGTATGAGTTTCCTCTTGAAGCGCTGGCGGGCAAGTACAAAACATTTTGAATATGGTCCATGGTCTATGGTCTTTTTCAATGTGTCAGGCAATAATGACTAAGCACGTATGACAGCTGTAGAGTGAATTTTAATGAATATTTCAAGATAACACACATCATTCTAGCTTCTACGCTAAACGAGTGTGCTTGTCTGTCTTTCTTTTGATTTTTTCCTGCTGTATTACTTGGGATCTCGGTTTCTGTCCTTTTGCACTCAAGCTTACATGTTGTAGTGTCAGTGGACCAGTGAGTACGCGTTGGCCTGTCACCGCTGCTCCCTGAGCCGGGAAAAGAGCATAGGTTGAGTCTGGCATAGCTGCATCACCACGGGTGTTGAGTGAAACAGCATAACCTCGGTGGTTCGGTGATCGTTCGTGATATTTTGCCAGGTTCCAAGTGTCTGTTCTCCGAGTTACCAGGGCCAACGGTCGTTAAAGTACTTTTAAAACATGACTGACTATCTAATTTTTAATCTGCCCGCTCGACCGTGTCTGAAGCTGTTTCAAGCTGCCCTTCCATAATAATAATTGTTGGACCTTGGCTGAAAGATATTATTAATAAAGTAACCACCGTGTGCCTTTGTTTTGCAGTAAAGTCAACACAAACACAGCATTTTATTTCAACTTGTCTGGAGTGGACGGTTAACTTGGGCCGTGCAAAGGGTGGCATAGTCATGGTTGTTCAGTGAAACAGAATAGATGTTATTCGATGATCGTTCCTAATATTTCGCTAGGCCCCAGTTGTCCGTTCTCTGAGTAACCAGGGAAAACGGTCATAAAAGTACTTTTAAAACATGACTTACTATCTTATCTTTAATCTGCCAACTCATTTGTGTCTGCAGCTGTTATCATCGTCAGTTACAAATCGAAATGCGACAAGATATCGCAAGCCGGCAAACCAAGCACCATTTTTAAGATGGCGCAAATGTAGGACAGTTGCACAAAAAAAAAACCAAACATTGATTTGGATATTAAAGTGAATTGCAGCCACAGCATTTATCATATCGTTATTGATGCTCTGAAATATATTTGTAAAATATATACTTTTGGTTTTATATATTATAGCCCCCCCCCCATCGTCCGAATACTACAATCCTCATTTACATACCATTGGGTGTGGAATCCACAATTTTCAAAATGGCAACCATTGTGAGTTATTCCTGGTTCGATATTTTGAAGTGGTAGTATCCAAAATATATGTGTGATAAGTGTTATGGAATATTAATTTGATGAATGAACGTAATGTAAAATATATGATGGGACTTTTACAGTGTGAGCATAACCTAAAAATGTAAACACAATGGCTTAAAACTACCAGTTGCTGTTGCAGTGGGCCCCAGAATAGGGATTTTGCATCAGACACTGAAGTCGACACCAGGCTTTGAATTAAGTTGCAAGACCAGTAGAACCTGCAAACGCCTCTGCTTAATGAAGGATGGAGCTAAGGGGAGAAGGCTGCCCCGATAGTGGATACAGGTCCATAAGGACTGGTGGGTTCTTACATAATTATAATAATAATAATAATAATAATAATAATAATAATAATAATAATAATAATAATAATAATAATAATAATAATAATAATAATAATAATAATGATCATGATGATGATGATGATGATGATGATGATGATGATGATGATGATGATGATGATGATGATGATGATGATGATGATGATGATGATAATAATAATAATAACGGCATCGCGAGGTTTTCAAAGTTGCTGGAGGTACATGTGGGAACATGCATGTGACGTATAGCAATCTGCTTCACACTTTTTTTTTCGTATAAAATCGAAAATGTTTACACATATCCTGGCTGGATATTAGAGCACAGTCGAGCACTTGAGTAACAGTAACTTAATTCAATATGTGGGGTTTTTTTGCCTGACTCTTTATTGTGTGCAGACTGTTTAATTAATTGAAGGGGTAGTTACTTTAATGATTGGTCATATTCCCCCTTTTTTGTTGTTGTTGTTGTTGTTGTTGTTGTTTCTACTGAGCGGATAATACGTGCCAGATACCCGGCATTTCAATTCAAAATTTGGGTACCAGGTATTTACTTTCAACACCCATGATGCTCTACTGGACATTCGCATTGTGTACAATTTGTTGTCCTGGCTTATCAGTGACCAGTGTTGTTTGTATAAGCGCGTTTTGCGTAGTCTTATCAGGATCTAGCCACCATTCCATTATACCCCCCCCCCCCAACAAAACACACACACACACACACACACACACACACACACACACACATAAAAAAGAAAGTAACGCTCATATTTGACAGTGCACCTGCCAAATAGTCACAAGATTAAATACAAAGACTTCGACCGGTTGCCAGCAAAGCAGCTCAAGTTCCGTTTTACTGCACAGCGGAGTAGACAAAATGCGCAGCTTGGGTCTGTTTTTTATTGAAAATCAGAATATGCCACCAGTGACACCCAATGTACACTTCAATGGAAGCCAAAGAAAGGTACCTTTCAAGTAGGTTTGATGAAAATCAAAACAATGGTTGTCATAAATAATAAAAAAAAAAACGGGAAATAAAAATCTTAATGTCCTGTGACCTCCAAGTGTGCCTCTGACTTGATAACAATTGTCACAGTAGACATGGCGACTTTTTAAGATTTTAGGCAAAATGCTATTTTCAAAAGTAATATAGAAGTGCGAAATCATCTTGATCCAACTTATTCAATAAACTCAATGAAAGACAAACTCATTGAACGTTCTAACACGTTTAGACACGATCTGGCCAGAGTGTATATATTGTATTTGTGTCTTTTTGTCCAAAACCACTTCCTAGTAGTCATTACCCTATTCCGCAGTCCGAACTCTTTACTCTCCATAAGCTAACTTGTCCCTGTCTAACTTATATACATAAAAGTTCTATTGTCCATATTGCACACGTTCCTCTGTAAAATTTTGACATAGGCTGAATTAGCCCAAATAAATTAAAGAGTATATATATATATATATATATATATATATATATATATATATATATACATATATATATCCTGGTTTTCCTCCAAGTCAAGAGGCATCTTATAATGACACTATGGCTTAGTCAGTTAGTATAATTAACGTGGTGGATGTTTTGACAAAGCACATGCCAAAGTACGGTCAATACTTTTGACTAATCCATTGCACGAAGCGTATAATGCTGACAGCAAATCACTTCACCAGTTACCAACCTGTCAATTTGTACGTTTCCCCATATGTGTGTATATATTTCTCTGGGCGCAGAGCTACCCCTCGCGGCCGGTTGCGTTTCACGCTGAAAAAAAGTTCTAGCAAAACACATCGATAACCCACTCCAATTTTTCCATATCAGCGTATATAAGGATATATATAGATGACTTGCGTCGCATAAAATTGTTAGAATCATATTTCAGGTTTTAAAGCATTTGTTTATGTCGTAGCTATGTATACACTGCAAATGACAGGAAATATTATGAACATAAGTATATCGAAGGCAGTTTTTGTTTCTGGGTAATGACCGTAAATACAAGTTGTTTGTATCAATATTGGACGTTATTTTGTGCATCAAATAGCAAAGCATTAAATATATTTCCATCATGTGCTCTACGAACCCAAATTAATATACCATGAGACTGACTGCAAGAAGTATATGCTTACAACTTCATATACATAGGCTGAATCCACGAACAACACTCCAAGATAGCTCGAAGCTGCACGGGAATTGATTTCCATGGATCCAAAAAGGCGCCATCAAAATGAACTATAACGTATATTGGCAATTACCTGTCAAAATGATATTTCCAAGGCCAGTGGACCTGTCTTAAAAATTATTGCTCTTATGAATGTTGACAATTACCCTCGAGATAGGTACATTTTTCTTCTATGTTTGTACAGTAGAATTTGACTTATTTCAAGCATGCTGACCACAGGTAGGCAGGTACCTATATTATTTTACACATACCTATATGCAGTAAAATTCACCACAGTGGCCTCATGCTTGTCTGTGGTGCATACTTTAATGAGCTTTCCTGCTGATAGTCTCCCTTCAGAAGTGTTAAGTTTGCATCATAATATGTCACAAAAATTATATATCTGTTGTACTTTTAACCATGTCGCCGCATGTATTGTCACGCATGCCTATATTATACGGCCTTGTTGTAAATAAGCAAGGGCAAGAACAGAAGGTTCAAAAACTACCTAAAAAAGGGCACTGCAGTCAGTGGAGGGCTAGGGTTGTGTATTCCCTTTACTTTCCATTGTAATTTGCAACTTGCTAACTTTAAAACTACTGCAGATAGAAACAACAAATTTCACATAGTAAATCTAGATGCATAACTGAATACCTCACAAAAATCATTTTACCACAGCTACAAAAGTGACTGGTTTATTTAATGTTGCTTTAACATACAAACTAATGGGAATACACAGTTCTAGCCCGTCAAATGTTTGTGTATTCTTTTGTGTCTTGGGGCAAAGACACACCTTAGAGCTAATTCTGACCTTTCCTTTTGGTGGCTACGCTTTAAGCGTGCCCTTAAAAAAAACAAAAAAAAAAAAACGAATCAATACCCCCCCCTAAAAAAAGACAAATGTTGCAGATTCAGAAAAATCTTTATAAATTTTTCTCGACTGTCAGGTTATCAACTAATTTATCGTATACGATTGTGATGTGCAGTCATAGTGTCAAATTTGCAAAACTCTCGCTGATACACTTCACATACGGAATATGTGAATTTCGCATATGAAAATTGATTTGAGGCTTCGTGATGAAATCTACTGTCGCTATCATGATTTTGATTTCTTTTAAAGAATAATTGCTGAACATCAGGTCTTTATCTAAATTCCAACAAATTGTATATAAAGTAGTTTTAATTAATTGCTGATATAAAAGTACGACTGATGGTTTTCGGTGGCAGCCTTTGGATTTGCATATTCGTGTTTTTCTTGCTGCCGATATGTGGATACATTTACACGAAGGTATGTTGATTGTTTGGGATTCGTTATTTTCACTGTTTTACAAAACTTGTTTACAGGCTGATTAAGAGAACACTTAACATAAGTTTCGTTATGGTCCTGATGTGGTAATGGTTTTGATATCTTGATCCAAAGACGTTTTAACACTATTACTGTTCCGAGTGTTCCTTTAAACCCGTTGACGACCTGATTTTCCCTGCGGTCATTTTCATTTGGTCGTGGAGCGTATGCATGCTGTAGTCGAAAGACGTGACATCCATGTTTAAATCATGATGTAAAATATTTTCAACTGTCGATCGTGCACCTGTTTTTGTTTCGATTATTGTTGTGCATGAAACCATGTTACCTAGGGATAGCACCAGAAATCATGTTGACACATACCCTTTCTAAAATAAATCTTGTAATAAAGCTTATATAGAGTTGTAATGGTTAATACGTCAACGTACAGGGCAGCAATAATACATTTTATATGACAGGTTTTTTGCGTGCATGATGAATCGTGACAGTGAAAGCGTGCATGCATGTCTGTGTGTCCTCCTTCTTAACGCTAAGAAAGCTCGTGGCATTTGTGTTTGATTCAAGACGTGTTATAAGGATAACGCTAATATATGTGTGATGTACATTTAGAGTCATATGTAGAATATAAATTTTGAATATTATTCAGATTACAAGCCATCAGATTTCATACCTATTCTAAGTTGATTGGCGTCCCTTGCCAGCTTTGCAAGCCTTGCAAGCCGAAAATACATGCACTCGCGTGTGTGTTTTGATTACCTAGCTCATTTAAAATGGCATGAACAGTTTGTGCTATTGTTGCAATAGATGAAACACTGACACAGTCTGTATTTTCTTACGTAAATGAATTAAAGCTGACAACAAATGACTCGGAAGGCACTTAGCGAGCTGGTATCAAAGTCAGTCACCGTTCCTCTGTATATAAAATATTACCGGATGCATTGAAGAGCACGCCTACATAAACGTAGTAGTTTAGTGACCTGAAATTTCGCTTACTTTTACCAGGGAGGTGGGAAGCACCTCCCTGCTTTCACTGTGTATGGATGGTCTTTTCTATTATGTTATATTACATGACATCAGTCAGAAGGAATGGATGATTTACATTAACTCTTCCCTGGTCATAGGAAAGCTCTTATGATTTGCAAACGCTTAAACCGACAAACTCCTACATATTATGCGGGAAATGTTTGTATATGTACATGATGATGCACATGGTAGAAACACTCTTTCATCTGAAAATGGACAAGGTGCTCCATGCAAAAAAGCAGCATACCGAAAACACTTGTCGTTATCCGGTAATAAATGATTTGATTTTGTACCAAAGGACAGTCAAGACAAATCCACTCATGCTGCTTTTAAATCCGCTTATATAAAGCCGGTTTACAGGACAGGAACTTTTCTTTTTTTTTTCCTGTCGGTTTGTTTGTTTGTCATTCACTTGCAAGATTTCTTGGTGGACAGCGGTCGTTGTCCTCCCAACTGACTCGTGTTTCTCGATGTATTTAGTGCCATTTATAGAAACGTCTAATTTTAAATGTTTCATTTTAAAAAATAATCAGTTCTGAATATCTATATTATAATACACTTACAGGTTAAGATGCTTTCAGTATAGTTTCTTTGTTTCTTTTCACAATATTTCATACAGTTTTTTAATTTACATACTTATACCTATACCATTTTCATGCATATTCATTGTGCGTATGTCATCGACATGGTAATTATTATGGAGGGCCCTGAGGAAGATAAACTGTTGCTTATCAGGGTACTTTCAATACATGGTACCATCCTAGAATAAAGTTGATCTATCTATCCATATCAATCTATTGACTACGACTGAGTCAATAGCTTTCCATGGTACTGCTTGAGGGCATTGTGCCCCAGCCAGGCCAAGGAAGCTAGGGCGTGCCATCATGAATGGCATAACATACACATCTCATCACAAATATTTTCCAGTGACAAGAAGTTCAAGCGAAAAAAACCCAGACAATTTATATCCTGGCTTGTTTGGCCGATTTTGGGAAAAGGTTAATGGTTTCACTATGTTTCATTTTGTTACATGTCTACTTTCCTCGATGGATGGGACGCAGCACCACACCCAACAAACAGGTAGCTTACAATCAAGCACGTGTTTTAGACGCAAATATTTACCAGTTACACAAGTAACAAACTAATCTGAAATCTTGTAACTAAAACATCCAAACCTGACAATATTCGAAAATTAAGAACCAAATGCACTCAAATATTTCAACAAAAGTACCTCTTAGTAACCTCAAAATTTTAGTATGTTAAAAATGGATTTTATTTCATCTGTTGTCATATCAGATGAGAAATTTTAACAGAAAATGACTTAATTTGGCGTATGGGAAGCTATCCCGCAACCAAGGAGTCTTCCGACCACAGAAACTTTCTCCATATAGTAGGTATAGGTCGGGGGCGGGGGGGGGGGCTGCCATCTTGCTTTTGTTTGTCAGTTTGATATTTTAATTACTCAAAAACGCATTTATAATTCCAAATTAAGTAGCAAAGAATGCATGACGCATATTGGCAACATTTTATTTTTCACTTTTTCTTTATTAGACAAACAGTGTATATATACAGTCTTCAATATCACAATATGAACGTTGTTAGAAATAAATTACAAGTTATCCAGCACATAAACAAACCTGTCGGTCCATTTTACATCTTGTTTTGATTCTTGACAAATACATTACTGTAACCACACGTTGTATTTAATATTTCTCAGCAAACAAATATGCTTGTAGTCAGTATTGTTATTAAGACAGATGATCCAATCAACATAAATACTTTTCGTAACAATTGACAAAATAATAGTACGGAATGCAGACTTTCCCACACACGTGGAGCACTGTGCCCAGTAGTTTTCTCACCTCCAATGCCTAAAGAAGCCCCCCTTGCTGGGGTAAGACTCCTTGATTGTATAGTTTTAACATAGGCACTTGCCACAGAGCAAGGTCTACATGGTAAAATAACATGAATATCTCAGCTGAACAAGTTTAAGTATGGAAGGAAAATAGACTCTAAACTATTTATCAAACCTTTCAACAAATGATGAACTTATAACAATAGTTTAGGACTAAAAAAGGGAAGTAAAGCTTGCCTAATCAGTGAATTGTCTGTCATGACTGAAACAAATTGACACCTATGCATGTGTGATGGTCAATACACAAATACTGCATGAATTTCTAATTAGTTTTGCCTGTAAAAAGTTTCTAACATCTTCATGTTAAAAATGCTTGATACCTTACCGATATTGACAGGCATACTAATCAGAAAGTTTTACATTTTATGTTAATGTTGCTATAGTTGACCTCAAATATACTTTAAGGATTGGTACTGTTAAGATGCATTACCCTGTGCCTATAAGTGTCTGCCCCTGCAATGCTCTCTTAATAATTCAGGGGTTCAATACCATTGTGTTGAAGCCCTTTCCATGTGGTCCAGACTGCCTGCTTGTGTGGCTTGCCATCTTGAAAAGGCCAATAGTTATTAGGAAACTTTGAGGTCACCATTTGACTTGTCATGTGACATTTTAATGCTACATCAATGACGGAGACTGATATAAACTGGCAAACAAGTTAGATTTATGTGTAATAATAGATTTCATACCTTGTATCTGGTCGCATCAGCTATCACAAACGTAAATTCAACTGCAGTCGCTTCCGGCAGCGAAAGGGTTAAAAATTGAGTGAAAGGTCAAGAAACACGTCTTTGGTGTTACCAGAAGGATAACATTCTAACAGGATATTCTGATTACAAAGTGGTCTGACTGGACTGACAACTGCCATAATACCATCTTAGAAGAGAGATAATCTGTTTAATCAGACCCCCACTTGTTGGGAAGCATGTTTATGCGTATAAAGAATATAAAAAATAAAGATTACAGTATGACAACGGCTTGTTTTCCTCAATGTGCCACCACAACTGTGATTAATTACAGCCGGTGTCGACGAGCAAAACCAATCATGCTTGGTTGGCGCTCGGATCGTTTATTGATGAACACTCTCCATCATGATGGAAATATACACCCGTCCAGTATTCGAGCTGCAAAAGAAATGAGAAAACTATGACCAGATGCACAACATATGTTTCCTGCAGACAAATTTCTATTTCCCTGGACAACGGGCATATTGACAGAACATGAACTGCGCTGTCTCCAAGGAAGAAAGGTCTCAACCTGCTGGTGAAAAAATCGATGCCCTGCGTGATTCAAACACATGTAATTTCGTATCTTCAAAAAAAAAGTTATACTTATTCATCGGAAGTATTCCTCATTTGTAACATAATGAATTAACGCTGGGGTTAAAGAGTCCAGTAAAAATTCAGAGAACTAGGCAAATTTGCAATTTTCCCCGAGCCTAAAAATCTGCCACCTTCGTTGAAAAGTACATGCACAACAGGTACCAAACGACTGGCTGATCCAAATATCCTGAAGAGTATTAAAATGAGTAATTGAATACTCTTTCAGTTTTGCACTACAGACTTATTCAAACGGATGATACTATTGATCTCTATTGTAGAAAATATGTTTACCGGTTCTCGAATAACATACGTCTCCTCAAAATTACATATAAAGTATGGTCCACACTGAGTATGAAGAACAAAGACGGTAATATACCAATTTCGCAAACGATCTTTCTATTGACATACTGTGATCAAAGGAACAGTAAACCTTTGTAACTTTGTAGTGACTGTTGATGTATCAATAAGTACGCGCTTTTGAATTTACATATTGCTTGAATCGAAAAAGGTAAGGAGTCTATTTTTGTTACATTACATAGGCCTACCTTTGTATTCAACTTTTCGTTTTACACGCGAGTAGAATGCGTTATCATAGATACCCTAGCTTAAAAATACAACTTGTGATAGTGTTTTTTTGCCAGGTGTATCGATTAAAACCAAATAATTAATTTATACAGTCTAAATTACAGCAAATTCTAAACTATCATGCTGGAAAAGTTGGAGATGGAAACATGAACCAGGTGTATCTTCACATAACTGTATGGTTGGATAGAGCTGCAGGAAATGTCCTGGAACTAAGCCAGCCAACCACCGTATGCGTGACCCTCGCACAATGAAGCTAATTTTACATGGAATCCATACACAGGTCGACTGGTGAGGCAGAGGGTTAGCCGCTAGTACATGCGCTGCATTCCAGTGTTTATCACCTTGCACAATGATGTATGTATTCAATGGCAAGAATCACCATCACACGCGCATACAATTCACGAGCTGGTGTGTCGTCCGCTCTGCAAAAGATCCTTCAAATAGGTTGCTTCTTGTAATGGAAAAGAATTCAAATTTGACAACAGTGTGCACGAATTGTCTGCTCGGTTCAGGTCTAGCTTCTATTGCCTACTGTGTACATATTATCATTAAATATCATCAATAACCCGGATGTATATTTGTATCAATGTTTGGTAATGATGACGACGACGACGACGACGACGATGATGATGATGATGATGATGATGATGATGATGATGATGATGATGATGAAATTTAAAATTGTATTTTAAAGAGATCTGAAAGGGCACCAGAAAGCAACTTGTGTGAAGCAGGGCTGCTTGTGTGTTGGCGACAATTTAAGTGAAGATAGAGTGACTCCCTAGTCATACCAAGGGCCGACAGACTTTGCAAATCTCATACCCTAGGGCTTTGCCTCCTAAACTGACCTTGAGTGTCAATGAGTAAACAGTTGCCTCTTAAATTTCTAATTCCTTGTTTGGCACTAGAGCGAACAGACCTTATATTACATAAAAAGACAGAACAATTATAGCTAACATGCTGCTACAGTCAAAATTTAGCCGCAACAGAATTGGTTTTCCCATTACACGGAGGTGAATAAAAATTTGGCATGGTTCCGCAACGAAAACCAATGTGTTTTAATTTTTGCTGTTTCTAATGCGCATATTTACTGGATCACTGTATGCAGAAACACAACAATGTAGACCCACGCGTAAATGCACCCTTAAATTCAGATTCAATGTACGAGATATAAAAATTGCAAATGATTTCACAAGGAAGCCATGGAAAAGAGTTAATTCATCAAGTAACGGTGATCATTTACCATCCCAGACCAAATGAGAAATATATCCTATGTTGGACAAAGGGACGCATAAAATTTAAGATAAGAGTTCTGGACCCAACATTACGCAAGTGTACACGCAGGCTTAAGCTGGTACATGTAAGTACATGGTGTTGTCGAAGCAGCGTGTCTGGGGAAATAGATATTCAAACCTTGCTGCGGAAACAAACTCTGATTGTATACATCATCGTCTGTGATCTGAAAGATATTGCATCCAAGAGCTTCCTTTGCTCTTCCAGTAATCAGCATGAAACACCCCTGTTTAGAGATGTATGTTTGAAGTTGCCTGAGGAAATTGTCTAATAGAATGGCAGTTCCCGTGACACTTCCATTGACTAAGTCAATGGTAAGAAAACAAACATCATCAGACTATACGTATATTGTCGGCTTACGGTAAACGACATGCAATATCCAGGAGTGCTCTCGACCTTACTCCACATAAGGAAAGGAAGTACACTTCGAGCAAGACTTTATACATATCTGTTTTGTCTTAAACATATTTTATTAATCTTTTGGGAACAGTATAACTTTATAAATGAGAGCAAAATTTAAGAAATATTTCAATTCATATTAACAGGCATATGAATGTCCCTTCGTGCTTCCAATATGTTACGTTTGGTTCCATTTTGTGCAAAAGCTTGGGTTATTCTCGAATCTTCTTTCTCTAATATAAGCAGTTACCAGGTACTATGTAAGCAGAGATAAAATTGTAAATGTAGCTATTTTGTTTTCATATTTCAAAATGACTTTGTCAGCGTGGTCTGCTGTCAGATACTTTTAAGGCACGCACACACATACACAAATATATATATATATATATATATA
This sequence comes from Hermodice carunculata, assembly GCA_964020975.1. NCBI lineage: Eukaryota > Metazoa > Annelida > Polychaeta > Eunicida > Amphinomidae > Hermodice > Hermodice carunculata. Next base: position 52,061,070 of record OZ026629.1, on the reverse strand, counting down.
TATATATATGTATATATATATATGTATATATATATATATATATATATATATATATATATATATATGCAGTGGAATATCCCTAATAAGACCACCTAAGGGGCTGAAAAATCTGGTCATAATTGACGAGTGGTCTTAATGGGAATATAACTTAATTAAGGATCAACAAAAACAGGTGTGTAGATTAAAATATTTTCCGTACTTTAGAAACTCTTTTATTCATGTGATTGGCCATAATTGATTGACATCCTCCTCAAATGCTAAGGGACGATGTTTACTACGTTTTGTACAAATATCAGCTCAACTTGAGCAAATGGTATTGTTTCATAGGCAAATGATCAAC
>OZ026629.1:51601145-52060530 GCA_964020975.1 Hermodice carunculata | reverse complement strand
TACAGTTGAGTTTATAACGTTATTCAAGGAGCTTTTACATTATTTGAAAAACTCAACAACTCTACATGGTATGTTCACTTGAGTATCATGAACAGCCACATGTCAGGAGTTTAAATGTGTTCATGGTGCACTTTTTCTCTGTGGGTATTCACAGTGGCACGATATATATATATATATATATATATATATATATATATATATATATATATATATATATATATATATATATATATATATATATATATATATATATATATATATATATATATATATGTGCAATGTTTATAATGCTCATGCATTCTTTGGTCTTGTTGTTTGGTATCGACATTTCGCAATGATAAATAAAGTTCACAAGACTTCTTTTGTTGTCTCTGTTGTATACTTGTGTACACTTTCCAGCATACAGAAAAACAAATTACAGCGTAAATTACTATGATTTCTTCATCGAAAGTGATTTTGTGACAATGGTCCACATCTCCTTGATATCACGGCTGGATTTAAGGGTAGCAAACGCAGCCGTCTTTGGCTTCGATTGCAACTTTGTTTTTAATTCTTCCTTTGTATTTGCCCACAAGTGTTTGAGCTGCACGTGCTGCACTGTATTAATGGCTTCTGGCAGTATTCCTGTGAAGTATACATCCTCCATCCTCCAGAGCGGTACGCGCACGGAAGCTTTGAATAAGTCCGCCCATGCTTCACGAGACATAACGTACGCTGACCCCTGGAGATACGGTGGGAAGATATTGGATGGGTATTCCTTTTTATCTACTAGGTTCCTCTTGTCTTTGCCACTCGTTTTTTGACCTGGACGTATTACACGAAGATTATTTAAGAGTTTTCCGCCAATAAATTTCTTTTGCTTTTTGTAAGCGTTCCTTAGAAGAGGCAATAGATTGGGCACATGGATGAAGGCATCCGTGTCGGCCTTGAGGAAAAACTGGGACGTACTGCATTCCTCTTTTACCCACTGCCAAGCCATGAAACCTTTGTATGTTCCATTTTTGTAGGTATCGATGAGATCTAATTGCACAATATCTTTGTACTTTTTACTCTCTTTGGCGATGTTACTCTGTATCTTAGAATTAAGTGACCTCCCTAAGAAAAACACCAGCCGTGTCCCTTTCAATGAGCCAAGATGGTAATTGCCCCATGTATTGCGTATAACATTTCTCTCTTGAGACATGCCTGGTGCAGAAAACACATAAATAAGAAGTAATAAGTTTTTCGCCTTCTTGCAAATATCTTTTTGATTGATAATATATCTGAAATGAACACGAGGCATGGATACATAATTTTGAATTGAGTCAGTATTCTTCGTCCTACGCAATTTGCTTTTCGCAGAAACTTTAGTTTTCATGGAAACCAGAGGTTTCTTCCCTTTTCTTGGTATGCCACTGGTTCTAAATGTGTGTTGTAATTTCAATTTATCGATGGAAATACTATTTCCTCCGTTCGTTTGCTTTGAAACTTTTTGCGTGTCTTGGTGCTTAGGCTTCATAGGATGTTTATCCTTGTTCCCAGTCAGTGACATGGAGAACAAAAACAATATGATAGTCACGGTACACAGGAAACAAATATCGTTCCATCGGCTTCGGTGTCCCTAAAATGTAAAAATGAAATGAAGTGACAATTTATTAGGCAATCGGCACAAAATGTTTATTGTGGTCAGCCCATACTTCGTAAAGTTCATGTACGACTGATGCCTCAGCTTTGTCTCTATACTGAGGGGTTGTCAAATTTCTATGTTAGAAATACTGTGGATGTCTTGAGATAAAAGTATGTTCCTAACACTGAATCTGGAAGGAATAGATATTGGCGACTTTCCTCTTACTGATGTGGAGTCATTTAATATAATTTTACCATGTTCAATAACTTCGTTTTAGCTGTTCAGATTACTTTTTATACATACATGTACTATTTTGCCGGACAGATTACAATTTTTTTTCAAATGAGTACCTTTCGAAAACAAGAAAGCTAATGTGAAATCACTTTCAAAGTCATTTTAGCAATGAGGGTAGAAAATAGTTCCTAGTATGTATGGGTTTTAAACAATGACAGTCAACGATTTATCGTTTCAATACGTTCGGAATCAATGAATCATGCCCTGTCCAAAGACTTATGTTTTGTTTGGTTCTATTTCAAAACTTGTTTTTTATTATATGAGGCAAAATTTGTCCTGTCTGATTAATCATTCTTCATAGTAATACAGCTGTGTTCTACTTATGCTGTATGTGTGCAGCCTTGTTAATATATTTTATGTTTTTATGAGGATTACAAAAATAGTCAGAGGCTAATTTAAATTCTCTTTTGCAGATACAAAATTCATTTGACACCTTACAGGACAAGTTCATAAAACAATAAAGCAAAATAAAAGATACATATATATATATATATATATATATATATATATATATATATAACATTTGCGATTGTAATGACGATGATGAATATGAACATATTATAAGTATCTGTGTAGGCTGCTTGGCATCCGAAATCAGTGTGTGGCATACATTAAAATCTACTTATCTCAGTGTTGTTTTTATGACTCTGTAACTAGCAAATACTCTCAGAACAATTTGTTGATAAATTAGATTTTTTTATTCTACCCGACCAAACATTCACAAACCATACCTGGAGCCCTCGCATTATTTAACACGAAATTTTGACATACAGAGTTTTCCCAAGTAATGTAGACCACAACAAGAACAACGAGGAGGAGGAGGAGGAGGAGGAGGAGGAGGAGGAGGAGGAGGAGGAGGAGGAGGAGGAGGAGGAGGAGGAGGAGGAGGAGGAGGAGGAGGAGGAGGAGAAGGAGGAGGAGGAGAAGAAGAAGAAGAAGAAGAAGAAGAAGAAGAAGAAGAAGAAGAAGAAGAAGAAGAAGAATTGCTTTACAGCAGTCTGGGTACTTTCAAAACAGTTTGAAATATTACACTTTGCCATTGTTCAACATAATCTAAATTTTGTGTATTTGCCTAATTTCCATACATTAAAATACTAAAACTTTGATTGTTGGTCCATTGGATGTGGCCATGTCACACACTTATAAACTGAAGTTTGAATGATACCACAATATGTAATGGTTTTTAATTTTTTCAAGATTTAGATTTTTGTGTATTTGCTTTATTTGCATAGATCAAAATCATACAACTTTAGTTAATGGTTCATTGGATGCACCTATGTCACAGAACTTTAAAGTGAAGCTGAAATGGCACCCCTATCTATAATAGTTTTGAAGCTATTCAAGATTTAAATTTTGAATATTCACTTAATTTGCATAAACTACAATTCTGCAACTTGGTTCATAGTTCATTAGATACAGCTATGTCACAAACCTACAAATTGGACTGAAATGGTACTTCTATGTATGATAGTTTAAAAGTTGTTCAAGATTTGAATTTTGTGTACTCACTTAATTTGCATTAATTACAATTTCAAAATTTTGGGTCATTGGATGTGGCTATATCACAAACCTACAAATTGAAGTTGGAATGACATCTCTATTTATAACAGTTTGGAAGCTATTCAAGATTTAAATTTTGAATATTCACTTAATTTGCATAAACTACAATTCTGCAACTTGGTTCATAGTTCATTAGATACAGCTATGTCACAAACCTACAAATTGGACTGAAATGGTACCTCTATGTATGATAGTTTAAAAGTTGTTCAAGATTTGAATTTTGTGTACTCACTTAATTTGCATTAATTACAATTTCAAAATTTTGGGCCATTGGATGTGGCTATATCACAAACCTACAAATTGAAGTTGGAATGACATCTCTATTTATAACAGTTTGGAAGCTATTCAAGATTTAAATTTGCATATTCACCTAATTTTGCATAAATCTAAATTCTACAATTTTGGTTCACACTTCGTCGGATGCAGCTACGTCACAAACCCATAAAAAGTCGGAATGACACCTCTATCCATAATAGTTTTTAAGCTATTCAACATTGAAATTTCGCACATTCACCTAATTTACATAAATTAAAATTCTACAACTTTGGTTCATAGGTCATTGGACACGGCTATGTCACAAGCCCATAAATTGAAGTTGGAATGGCATCTCTATCTGTAATAGTTTTGGAGATATTCAACTTTTGTGTTTTTCAATGCCCCTAATTAGCACAATTTAAAATTCCACAACTTTTACTTACTGTCTATCATATTGGCAGGTGTCCCAAATCTTACATATGCATTGAAATTTTTGTGTCCATCTGCTGTAGTTTGGAAGATATGGAGCTTTTAAAATTTTAATTGCCCTAATTTACATAATTTTACACACCATGACTACGCCCAAACCAGGTGCACAATTTCACTGGTAGGTCAGTCACCATGGCAAGTTTGGTGGTTTTCAGAATAACAGTGTCTGATTTAAAACTCCCCGAACAAATTTGGGTGCCAAGGAAAAGAAAGAAAGAAAGAAAGAAAGAAAGAAAGAAAGAAAGAAAGAAAGAAAGAAAGGAAAGACAAGAAAGAAAAGAAAGAAAGAAAGGAAAGAAAGAAAGAAAGAAAGAAAGAAAGAAAGAAAGAAAGAAAGAAAGAAAGAAAGAAAGAAAGAAAGAAAGAAAGAAAGAAAGAAAGAAAGAAAGAAAGAAAGAAAGAAAGAAAGAAAGAAAGAAAGAAAGAAAGAAAGAAAGAAAGAAAGAAAGAAAGAAAGAAAGAAAGAAACGTCTGGGTTGGCACCCAGACATATAGAAGAACTATTCAGCAAAATGCGTGTGTTTACAAGCCCTTGGGGGCTGATCGCTGCTGTGCACATGCATGACCACGTTTGAGTCTGTTGAAATTTGATGAGCCGAGTACAGGCAAAAAACCAGTGCCTATCAGAATAGCCAAGGAGGCTACAATAAATAATGTAGCCTCCTGCGATAACGACAGGTCAAGTAGACTGTTATGAGTGCGTCTGTTGCAGGCACATTTATGATGGGTGTCATTTTCACAAAAGTTACAGATTTAAACTGGTGGGTCTTATCTTACAATTAGGTACAAATAAACCATTTTTCTAGCATTGTACATGTATAATTTGCTTAGGTGAATCAACATCAATAATGCATAAACAAGTACTAATTTTCATTAATGACAGTTAGAATGGTTCGATTCTGCGCAATTTTTTTGCAAAACCGAAACTGTATTTTGTACTTACCCTTGGCAATATTCGTATCTCTCTCAATTTTCTTTTCACCTTCGCCGTCCCACTTAGCATCTCGTTATTTCCTAGCTGATGTCCAAGCCAGCGTCACCTTGTATTTTTCTAGAAACGACTAGCAAATAATAATAATAATAATAATAATAATAATAATAATAATAATAATAATAATAATAATAATAATAATAATAATAATGATGATGATGATGATGATGATGATAATAATAGTAATAATATCAAAGACTATAACTACAAAAAATAACAAAAAACAATAAGAATAACAGTAGTTACACCCCTCATTATAACTTCACGCGTCTTCCTCTGCTTTACTTGCTTGTTCATTTAGATTGACAGATCTTGACGTTTGACATTGAACATGCCATCGTCGCATTTCAAACTAACGGCGCGCAATAAGTTTCAATCGAATGGTACACACAAGTGTTATGATTCAAACGGCTAAGAATAAATAAATGTGTGTACTACTTTTTGCCGGAGGTGGGAAACAAAAATCCCCGTTGCAAGGCGAAATATTGAATTCTAAATTAAAACATAATCAACCTTGTCATTGTTATAATTTCGAAATGCACATTAAATTTATGTGTTTGGGTCTACATTAGATAACGGCGCCGCAATTTCATGCAAGCACATATAAAGTGTTATGATATATCCATTTTCTGGACGTTGTCAAGCTATATATTCCCTTTATTACAATGCCACTGTGTAATTAGGTTGTGAAACTAACATAATATTTACACAAATGATCACAATGACTTCGTCGTAATTTTGAATCAAATCATTCAAATGATATCAAATATAAAGCAGAATCACGGGTATTGTGTGCGCTAAAATTATTTTACACTGTCAAAATTTTGCGTCATTTTTCAGCAGAGTTGGTCAATGGTAATTTGCTTCCGTTGTGTGCGATCTTTTCCACTTTAAACGCCTGTACCATGAGGACAATAACAAAACTGAACCACATAAAACATCCTGTTTTGCTCACGGTATAAATTGAGTTCGCAACAAGTACAATGTCACAATTAATTAAAGTGTCAAATGCAATTCAAAACTATCCGCGGCAATTTAATAATTTCTTTGAATCTTATGTTGATCTTTCAGCATTGAAGCTTTAACATTACTACTACAGTGTCACAATGTTAACCACTAAGGTGTACGCTTTCAGGAAATGTATAGGTAAAAATCACTTCATGAGCAAATGCGAAGTGTTGTCAAATATAAACGACCTGTATTGTAAAGGCAGGTGAACTATGATTTCAAAAAAAAAAAAAAAAAAAGTAAAACACGCGGAACCGCAAAATAAATTGAAGACACAGTGTCAATAACTTGAAAAAGGATTTTCAATTTGTTATTTGTACATTTTTTGTAATATTATGTAAATATTATATCATTGTATATACTGTGGACAGTAGCATGTCTATTAACATGATTACTTTTAAGCAGTTTTATGTATCTGGCACATCGCAGGCCATGCTCTGCCTGCCGTGCCCCGTTGTAAACGGGTAGTTGCCACAACATATAATCATCAACATCATCATCTTTATTATTATCACTCGTACTGACAAGTACAAAATTGTATTTTACAGAGTAAGCAATTAAAAAAAAACATGGTGTGATATAAATAAACCGTACATTAAAAGAAAATACACATTATTATTGTTACCATTACGATTTTATTTTTAAGTTGCGCCCATACCAATTCGAATTTGTTATTTGTACCACCTGAAAACCTGAGCCAATACATTTGCATTTTCGTGCACTTCATGAAAGGTCCCAAATTATCTGTCTGCGTGGTATACACAAACTTCAAAAGTAAATTTGGGTATTATATGTTAACAAATCTGCATGTTTTCATTTCATAACTTGTTAAGATCACACCAAATGACCCCAAAAAAAGTTTTTTCAGCAGTCAAAAAATGTATTGTGCTTTCCTCGGAAGGCTCATTATGTCACGCTGAACCACAGCTCCACGAATGCACTAAATTTTCTAATCATTTTATATGCCAAAACCAGGTGCGTGAGCAGTACTTACTGACATCACAATAATATACCTGAATCCCTCCCCCCCCCCCCCCCCCCTCAATAAAGTGACACAGAATGGTGTTTTGTAGATGGGGTACTACCCCTATCACCCTGCATATTGCAGTTCTGATGGTTGGACTTTTAAATGTTGTTCATTTTACTGCATTGTCGGCGCCAATAGTGAAATACTTTTAAGAACTTAAAAATAGTCTCTTGAGGATAAACTTTCCAAGTGGCAGTACCCTCATTTACGGTATCTCCTTTCTCCAAATCATACAAAAGCAACCTATACTCCCCATTGCGCTGGGTCATGCTGTGTACGTTTTTTTTGTCTGTCTCAGAACAACACTAACTGACATAAATATGTCACAATTTTAGCTGGGATACTTTGCTGCGAATGGCACAATGTTACAAGTTCTACAACAACAGCAGCTCCACTGGCACATTGTACGGACAACCAGCAGCTGAATGACATTTAAAAGTCCAACCATCAGAACTGCTGAAGTTTTTCTCGGACAACATTGGTCGGCTAGAAATCGTTGAAGGCAGAGCTTGTGGTGCGTGGTACAATGGAAAGACTTGAAATGGGGCACTTCATTCGTTACGGTTTTGTCCACCGTACATATATGGGGCCATATATAGCAATCGACGTGTTCTTACAGATACAGATTTGGTTAGGCATCTGACCGTGTTGATTATGAAGGCAACCGTGACAGTGTGTGTATTCCACTCCTCTACTTTATCCTGGCTGCAATAGTATGACAGAATGATTTGTTAGCGTCATCCCCGCTCAAAAGATGAAAATTTTCAGACTTAAAATCGTGAGGTTACGTCCCATATATCATGAAAATGGGTAATATCTAAAACGTCTGTTAGCCAGTGCTTAATATGTAAAGGTTATTTACTTGACACAAGAAATCAACTGACACTGACCTATCTTGCCGTATACAAAATATATTAATTGCCGATGTCGGTGGTAAATATCGATGCCTGCACGGGTCATAGAGCTATACCACTTGTGGTAGCTCTGTGGCTATGCATGGCATGTGTTTGTAAGTAAGTAAGCATGTATGTATGTATGTATGTATGTATGTATGCATGCATGTCTGTACAGACTTTTGTCCCGCTCGACGTCGTTCAATTGCAAGTTGGTCTGTATTTCCACAACCGTATAGTTAATACTCACAGCGATGAATGGCTCAGTGGCTGCACCTGTTGCGCGTTGAGCACCTCGTCATTGCGGCTTTGGCACATGTTGACTGTGACTGGTTGCCGTGACTGAATATGTCTCAGACGGCGTCACCGATGAAAAATCACTGGGTCTGTTATCACCGCGTGGTACATACCAACCTGAAACACCCCAAACGTATGCACTATGTGTCTTGTAGATTAGCAACAGCGGACACGATCCTCCTAGTTCCAGAAAAGAGTATGTTTTTCAAGCACTCTGTGTTCGTCTGACCTAGTGACTGGCACATGTACTCTGCAGGGATATTACGTGTGGCCTATGTCACGCTTGACCTGGTTTGTCCAGTCCAATCTTCCGAATTTCTTTCGGCATGTTAGGCCTAAATTCTTCGTAAATTTTTAATGAGAGAACCTTCTGCGATATGGCGATATATAGAGATGCGAACTGACCCTCATCATGTGCAGGGACTGTCCCTGAAATTAGCGGAATTTTTTACCAATTAACGATGTTTGTCCCGCATTGAAACTGAGTATTTAAAGTGTGTTTGTCAACACACACTTTCCTGTTTTTCCTGAAATTCTTTCTTTCTTTCTTCTTTACCAGCAAATTTGTCAGATACTTTTCTCGGACACTATTATATATAGAAACTCCAAATTTGGCATGATTGTACCTCCATACAAGGAGTTTGACCATTTTATACAGAGGAATGAAGATGTTTAAAGTTATGCAAATTAGGGGCATTTTAAATATTAAATCTTGAATATCTTCAAAAGTATAATAGATAGAGATGTCATTCCAACTTCTACTAGTGGGTTATTGACCAGTGTGCATCTAATGAATTTAAAACAAAAGTTATAGCAATTTAAATTATGATAATTAGCAGCATTGGAAATTGAAAAACTTGAATATCTTCATAAATATTATAGATAGAAATGTCATATTAACTGCTACTAGGTCTTTATTGACCATTGCGCGTGTAATGAATCTAAAACCAAAATTGTAGCCATTTCAATTATGCGAATTACTAATTAGCAGCATTTGAAATTTTAAAACTTGAATATCTTCAAAACTATTATAGATAGAGATGTCATTTTAACTTTTACTAGGGGTTTATTGACCATTGCGCATGTAAAGAATCTAAAACAAAAGTAGTAGCAATCTAAATTATGCTAATTAGCAGTATTCGAAATTTTCAATCTTGAATATCGTCAAACTACAATAGATAGCGATGTGATTCCAACTTCTACTAGGGGGTTGTTGACCATTGCGCACCTTGCGAATTAAAAACAAAAGTTGTAGCTATTTAGATTATGGTATGACAACTTTGGTTTTAGATTCATTACATGCGCGATGGTCAATAAAGAATTAGTAGAATTTGAAATGACATCTCTATCTATAATCGTTTTGAAGATGTTCAAGGTTGAAAATTTCAAATGCTGCTGATTGAAAATGGAACCATAGAGTAGGGGTGGAAGATGCGGTGTGGCTTTGAGTAATATGTTGTCTACCTCAGCGGTGACAGAGCTCTATTTTTTGATGTTGCCAATTAATATGCGTTAAATTTGCATAACTTCTGTATGCACACTGGCAGGTTGTGCCTGCATCACATACATGTACACCAGACAGGCTCGCACACAAGCTTGGCTGGGCTGTGTGAGACATACTTTTGGGATTACACAGAGGCTCGTGTAGTAAAATTGAACTTAAGTTGGATTAGAGTACTTTGAGGCACTTTGACAAAGTATTTTCCATCATCCAAGAGATAAATTGGGTGGATTGAAGTAAGACTTGAAGCTGGTTACACTGAGGCTTCTTTGTGTCAACCGTGGCTTTCCAACATTGTTCCTGAAAACCAGTAGATTATGCTAACTGGTTGAATTTGTTATACACTGTAGTACCGAGGTACCCATTGTACACTGTCGTGACATTGTCGTACCGATCATATACTATAGTACTGAAGTACCCATTGTACACTGATGTAACATTGTTGTACCGATCATACATTGTAGTACCAAGGAGGCTATCTAGCCTCCTTGGTAGTACTGAAGTACCCATTGTACACTTTCGTAACTCTGTACTGATCATACACTTAGTACTAAAGTGCCCATTGTGCACTGTCGTAATATTGTCATGCAGATTATACACTGTTGTACCTGTAGTACCCATTGCACATTGTCGTACCGAAAATACACTGTTGTACTGAAATACCAATTGTACATTGTCATACCAATAAGTTTGAAGACACACACACTGATTTGCTATACAGCTAATCATCTTTTCTAGTTTCTTTCTTCTTTCTTTTTTACCAGTGAATTTGTTCGACACTTTTCTCTGACATCATTATGCATAGAAACTCCAAACTTGGCATGATTCTACCTCCACATAAGGAGCTTAATTGTTTTTATGCAAAGGAATTGTGATATTTTAAATTATGAAAATTAGGAACTTTTGAAATTTTCAATCTTGAATATCTTTGAAAATTATAATAGATAGAGGTGTCATTCCAACTTCTACTATAGAGGTATTGACCATTGCACATGTAATGAATCTAAAACAAAAGTTGTAGCAACTTTAATTATGCTCATTATCAGTATTCTAAATTTTCAATCTTGAATATCTTCAAAACTATAATAGATGAAGATGTCATTCCAACTTCTATTCCTATGTTATGGACCAGTACGCATCTGATGAATTAGTAACGAAGGCTGCAGAAAAATGTAAATGATGCAAATTAAGGGCATTTGAAATTTCAAATCTTGACAACCTCCAAAAGTATGCACACCAGACAGATTTGTTCAGCTCTCTGATAGGTGGTGACATCTGGTGAGAGAAATTAAAAATGCAATAGAGTCTGAAGGTTGACTCTGTCATCAAAAATATAATAGTTACATACACTGTAGTACTAAAGTACCCATTGTACACTATCATAACATTATAGTACCGGTCATACACTGTAGTACTGAAGTACGCATTGTACACTGTCGTAACATTGTCGCACACATCATACACTGTAGTACTTGAAGTACCCATTGTACATTGTCGTACCGATAATACAATGTAGTCCTGAAAATAACAATTGTACCTTGTCAGGCCAACAAGCTTTGAAGACACACACTTTGATTTGCTATGCAGCAAATCATCTTTTCCAGTTATAAACTGTTCTTACATGGGGCCTAGCATACAATATATGCAATATAATACAGTAAGACATATACAATACAATCCAATTTAACGTACAGGCACAAACAAATCAAAGTTATGATGAAAATTGCAAAGTGAGTCGGCTGATTCGACGTGTTTGTGCCAGGTAATTTAACTTACATTGAAAAGGGATCATTAGTTTTTCTGACGGATCTGGGTAGACTGTTCAGGACACACCGATGTTTGAACGAGCGAGATTGTATTTTCCGTGCGTGGTCTCGGGAAATGAAGATCGCAGGCCATACTGCTTCTAGTACTAAGGGAGTGCATTGTATTTCTTTTGACAAATTTGGTTTGTACGTAACTCGGGGCCATTCAGTAGTTTTGTCCAGCCTAAACTTTGAATAATTTCTGTGACACTATCTGTTTTTGGTCGAAATCTCCAGTGACAATCTTATAACCTCTATAGCTAAGAGTCCTTGTGGGATGCTTTGTAGAGATTTGGAGCAGTCTCCCCATACTGTATCGCAGTAGTCAAACAAAGGTTGTATTACACTCTTATAGACAATATTCAACAGTGCAGATGACAATATAAAATTTATAGGATATATATATATATATATATATATATATATATATATATACATACTCTTATAGACAATATTCAACAGTGCAGATGACAATACAAAATTTATAGGATATACATACATACATTATAATTTTGAAAGGTTACTACCAAGACCACAATACACTGATACATAAAAATTGTTCCCGGTGGGCAAAGAGTTATAAGTGTTTTGTGTGATTTTGCCTAATATCAGTCGTATAGAAGCATACAAAGAATAGAATAACAACAAAATTAAAGTTGAATGTCAAATACCTATGCCAACTTGTACTTCGTTTCTGTGCGTCCAGCTTGGTATGTTTTGCAAGAGTTGCAGTTCAAACTTGTGCGTCGTGAGACTTGCACGAGCTCCAAACGCGACAACTTCTTCTTGGAATGCTCAGCAGGATAACCCCCTTTGCCTTCAAGGAGAGAGTAAAAGGGAAAGAAAAGGAAGGGTAGAAAGATGAGGAAAGAAGAAAGGAATGTTGCTTGCTTAAGAGTTCACAACTGGTAAGAAACTCATACTTTGATACGTTTCAAAGGTTCCCGCTATGGCAACTATTTTAGACCAAATATAATGAAGCAGGAAAACCAAGTTTCTTCCGCCGTATCTCACTTGCTACAAAGTTTTAACCATTTTACCAAATTATAACCACTGTATTTCATTGCTATATAATGTAACGGAGTCCTTCTGTTACACCCAGTTTTCCCTCCTTTGACACGTGTTTTATTTTCAACTTTTATTTACCTGTTTTTGTTTTTCCCTGTAAACTTTCAGTTCTATTTCATGCAATTGTGTTACATTATTTGATATCTTCCAGTTGCGCAAATAACCTTATATACCTGCTAAACACCTCTTTTCCGTTCAAGTTTTCCATATAGATTTTGACACTGACTCCCCACTTCATGCCCTCCTACATGAAGCTCGGCTCTTATTTCCAACCTTCTTTTCCCTCATTACTGATGGGCATTAGTCTTGCTCAATACACAATGACCATTGGTCTTTTTTTCAACAAGTACATTTCACTTAAGGTCTCTCTACAATCCCATATCACTGTTTACAATTAATTATTTCCCGTAGCTTTTCTGGACCTTCACTTGCAAACATTCTTCCAGACGGATTCCTGTATTCAACATATTCTTTCTATCATATAGTTTTTCCTGCCTTGCTATCGATGTCCATCCAAATCCTGGTGCTAATTTATAGGCCTAGGCCTATTCTAAAATAGCTCGCATATATACCAGCTACCAATAATGGCTGGCCCAAAATCGGGCCAATGTGGGCAAGGATGGTCCAGCATTGGGCCAATGTTGGGTCAACCTTCATTGCTATAGCGGGTTTTGTGGCTTTTTGTCCCTCAAACGTCCGTGGCATTAAAAGTTTTATTAGACTCGATGAAATAAAATTATTAACCCGATCTGATATGAAAACCTAGCCATAATCACTTTGTCTGAACATGGCTTGACGAGATGTACCTGACCAGCTTCTCCTCATTGAAAATCCTACACACACACACACACACACACACACGCCTTTGTGCGGCGAGACCGCCCGGCAGGAAGAGGCGGCGCGGTTATAACTTATCACTTCCGTGCCTCATGCGTTTTTATCTAGAAGACCAAGAAAATTAATGCTTTTGGACAGAGATACCTACCCTACGTGAAAAAGCGTCGGTCGGGAATTACTATAGACGTAGACATAGGCATAGGCCTCCAAACCAACCTGCTGAAGTACGTCGTGATGGCCTCCTAAATTTGAATCGTTGGACGCATCTGTCTCCATAATAATAAATTGAACCCAATCCGTTTATACTTATAGTCACTGGAGATTCTAATGATACGTGTGAGGATTGGAACTTTAAACATCTCGATAGTGAACTTGATTTATCGCTTGTCAACCTTGTACCTCGGTACATCTTTCAAATTACTGACGAACCTACCAGAACCAACGGACCAACGGATATTCCAACAGCCTACTAACGTTAGATCTTATTATTGACTCACCCGGACTGCTTGGTTCTTGATGGAAATACTCTTGCTCCTTTAAAAAAAGAAAAAACTCAGATCACACTGTTGTTTACTGTTCCATTTCTTTCTCTTATCACAAGGACACATCGTTCAAAGGCCAGTTTGGGACTTCAAAAAGGCCAACTTCGGGCTTATCGCTGCGCTATCCACCGTCCCATGGGACACTGGTCACGAAGTGTTCGAAACTGTCGACAAAATCGTGTCTTACTGGTCCGATCAATTTTTATCCACTGCCAGCATATTTATTCCGTTTAGGAAAGTTATCATCAGACCCAGAAACAAGTCAAGGATAACCTCAGAAATATATATATATATATATATTAGTCATAGAAATCGAGCATAGAAACGTTTAAAAAAGTATCTCTTAACTCTCATTCTTATCCTTGTGATATATACACCAAAATCGATATTTGTTTCAACTGTACAACTGTCGTAACCGAGTTGTCGAATTAATACACACTCTATCAACTCATTCTTTTATAGATTGCGTAGATAACTTGATGAAAAAAAAAAATCCTAAGCAATGGTGGGGCGTTTTGAAGTCCGTTCTCGAGTCTCGGATGCAAGGTTCATGAACATGATTTCATCAAATCATGGCAGATAATAAAATTGTGCCCGGCATCACCAAAAAGTGTAAAATTTTCAATTTGCTCGCCCATGCAGAATGCAGAACTGACCCCGACATGGACAACCCACCCCTTCCCCAGCTCCCTTTTCGAACAGATTCGCGCATGTATAATATACATTTTAAACAAGTTGTAAGAAAATTCTATCCTCCCTTGGACGTTCGTCTGCGTCTGGTCTAAACAATTAGTCAATATTTTACTAAAAAAAACCCAGCCGAGTCCATTTGTAAACCTCTCTCTCTCTCTCTCTCTCTCTCTCTCTCTCTCTCTCTCTCTCTCTCTCTCTCTCTCTCTCTCTCTCTCTCTCTCTCTCAACCTTTCCTATTTTCCAGATTCTTAGAAGAAATGTAATACATGTCCTGTGTTCAACAAGTCCAACCTATTGATTTTAAGATAATTATACCGATCTATATTTCTATCGTGTTATGTCTCCAAAGTTCTTGAACGCCTTGTCCATAAATGCCTTTTTGAAAATAATCTCACATCCAAAAAACCTAAACTGCACAGCTGACGCCACCATACCCATTACGATCTTTCCTATACATTGAAAAGTTGTCAACATGAAATTGTGCATTCGTGAATTTTTCATCATGCTTGGTCTCAGAAAGACCACATATATTGATAAAACCGATTCGCAGCAGCGACTTCATTAAATTTGTGCCTATAACTATATACATTTAGATGTTCCAGAATAATATTTTTGGCATGCTTATTACGGTAGCGTCTGAAAACATCAAAGCTGTCCGTAATGCTTCCCGCATCATTAGAGCTGGTACTAATAGACTCATCTAGATTTTCCAGTTCATCATGGGTATTTTGATTGTCCAGATCAGGGATGGCACTAGACCTGCCTCGTGGTGCCGAGGTTACAAAATGTTCGGCCCTACCTTCGTTGCCGGCAACCTAGTCCCTGCTGTTTACCCAACACAGCTTGCTCTTGTGGCCCAGTCTGTTACATGATGTACAGCGAAGTCGATCGGTGTGCCTGCAGGAGTCGGTTGCGTGGCCCGTCTCGCCACACTTCCAGCATCTTGGCTGCATCGTACGGTTTGCCTGGGTTGCCGATCTTCTGTTTCCTCTAGTGTTGTTCCACCGCGGATGTCCAGTTTCTTGCTGCTCGGGATTTTTGGGTAGATTTAAACACTGAACCAGGGCCTGAGTGCCCGCCCAGGACAGGTGAAGACCGTCGTGATGTAACATACCAGTATTGACCGTTTTGTCCATGCATTTGAATTTGTGACTGAGATCAACAAAGCTGCATTTCATATCATCACACATTCCTTTCAAATGCACATTTACCTCTTCGGACTTTTCCATTGCATCAGGGTTGTCGTTTCTTGGGGGTATGCCACACACAGTTAGAAATCCATCATTGGTGATCTTTGATTTGGTTTCAGCGGGGAGGTGGAATTTAGATTCCACCTCCCTGGTTTCAGTGATCATGTCACGATAGTCCTTTATAATTGATTCTGGGGTAGCGCTTGTATCAGCACAGTCTATAGACCCAGCTACTATGGAAATAGATTTGTATTTCCCAGGTACGTGATGGATCTTATCCGTGATCGTAAATATCCTTGCTCCACTACATGTACGCACATTAGTGTGTAAGAGGTCCTGTGTTCTGACGTTTCGCGCCAGAGAGTTACCTGTCAACAGTGATTTGGGGCTCACGACACTGGCATAGGAGTCCGATTTCGGTGTCTGTGCTTGTGATTGTTTTGTGTGAACCTCGAGCTTTTCTTTCAGATCAGAAATTTCTTTCTCCTTCATCTGATTTGTATTTTCAAGCAGAGTCAATTTCATTTGTAGCCCTACACATTCAGTCTCTTTTGAGGCAAGACGTACATTCAACTCGTCATTTGCCTTGATGACTATATTTAACTTATTGTCCAATTCAGCCAGAAGCTTAGGTATTTGCCTGCTGGTCGGGCACATCCAGATTACGCCAGAGTAATTCTCCTTTTCCTCACAGGATTCCCATTCCATGCACATACAGCAGCGTATGAGGTCCTTTTCTTTTTCTTTGCTAGTGGGTTTTTTTTTGACTTGTCACCCATGCTGGTCAGGTATGATTACTATATGTCCTTCGCTGACTAGTGGCACTGAAGACGATAGTGGCTGTCATGTATATACATAGTGATATACCTTGACAGAAAGACACAAAGGAATTGCTCGTTGACCTCAAATGGCGCCATGCACCTGAGCTGATCTTGGACAGGTCCGAGTGAAAATGGTAGATAGAAGTAGCGATTTGCCTTTAGATCATTCTAAATGTATATCCCTCCAAGTCAGGACACATTCACAGAGACTCGATATGATTTTTAAAGAAATCGCAAGGACGAAACCTGTCGAAGACAGCAATTTTCTCGGACGGATCTGCAGATTCGGTATCGCTGAATAACATTGTGACATGGATTGGAAGTTATTCCTTAGCTGGAGTTTTTCCTACAGATTATACGAATTACTCAGTGTGTCTGTACACGAAACAACTAGTCTTTTTCTCTCTTTATAGCACTGAAAACATTCTACTAGATTTGTATATC
Source organism: Hermodice carunculata (assembly GCA_964020975.1). Classification (NCBI taxonomy): domain Eukaryota; kingdom Metazoa; phylum Annelida; class Polychaeta; order Eunicida; family Amphinomidae; genus Hermodice; species Hermodice carunculata. The sequence goes on along the minus strand of OZ026629.1, from coordinate 52,043,209 downwards.
ATGTTAAAAGGCTGTCAAATAAAGTTATTTTGGTCTTGAGTCTTGTTATCATTTAAATCGAGTCCAGTGTGTGGTTATACATGCTCAAGCATCTTCTTGATTGCCTATTGAAGCTGATGTACATCAGGGATCGGTACTGTGTCCACTTTTATTCCTGTTGTACGAAAATGATCTTGTGGATGATCTCACCCGGGATGCAAGACTCTATGTGTTATACATGTTTAGTTGCTTCAAAATCCAACCGAATCTGCTCAACACCTGAATACTAATTTAATTCACATTCAAAAATTGGATTAAATTTGGCGTTTCATCTTCAATGTCATTAAATATCTGTTGTCTTTCTGCTAAAATCAATGAACCTCACCATCCACCTGTCAACTTCGCTCAAGCAGTTTGTCCTGACGCTAACACACAAACTCATCTAGGTATTACTCTTCTCCGCAGGGTTAAATTCAAACTCTCTCAAAAGCCTTGATCAGGCTTTACTTCTCAATGGTTTGACCTAGCCTTGAATATGGCTGTGTGCTCCATGACAGCTGAGGTCGAAGTCTATCAGATCTACTTAAATTTTTTCAGTATGAGGCGGCAAATATGTGCACTGGTGCCGTACGGTGCACTTCTCACATTAAACTTCTGCATGAACGTCCCCTCTCGCGAAGCCACGCAAATACTTTAAACTGATACTGTTTTACAAAATGACACGTAATTTATCACACTCCCTTCTATCTCACCTATCCTCTACCACCTCCTAAAACTGATCGAGGCCCACGCTATTCCAATTCAACTTATACGCACCATCCTAGGCAAGGCTACGTTACGATAACTCTTTTCTCAGAGATACTCTTAAACTCTGTGATAACCTCCCATCTGATATCTAAAAATCAATTTCGCTTCATTTTTTTAAATTAAATTCAAGGCCCTATATGGGCATCGTTTTTCAAATATCTATCACGCCCGGCTGTGACTGGGGTTTTTTCTGGGCCTAATTATGACCGCAATAAAGTTAATATACTCCCTAGTCATACGCTTGCTCCTGCTCCTGCTCTTTTCCGACTGAGGATAGTACTCATTTCTTCCTTTTTTTCCTGGTCATTATCAATCTAGAAGGAAACTCTTTGACACTAAATACCTTTATAGCTCCGGGTGTACTTCCCAATTTGATAATCCATATGGCTGGTGAAAGATTTCTCTATATTCTCCTTTTTGGAAGCAATCTGATATCTATCTGATACTCTGAACATACAAATATTTGATGCAGTGCAAAATTATCTAATGGAAAGTAGAAAGTATTTTCATTATTGATTGATAAAGATCGGATTTTTTTTTAATTTCCCTGTCAACAGTGTACAGCCATGGAGGAATAAACGAGATTATTCCTTCATTGTATAGCTGTCTTTTATGTAGTGTCACTACTTTGTTCAATAAAGTTGCAACTGAGCTTTGTAATACATTTCAGTTCTTTGGTACGTTTCACGATATCCATTCTTCTCATGTAGGTAAATGACATGGCAACATAGGTTGTAATATCCTGTGTGTACTGTGTATATAATGTGTCTCCCCCTGTATCTGGAGAACCCATTTATTTGTCAACCCGATGCACTATAGAGTAATCCAGTTAAATAAATGTGTTTAAACTGAACTAAACAATATGCAAAGCCACAGATTATTGTCACTCCATCACTGCAACTTTCACTCATTTCATTGACCCAGTGGCTAAGATGCGGACTTACTCATCTGCTACAAAAATACAATTTCACTTCTGTCCCCATTGATCAGCTTCTATCTTCGATTTTCGCTTAATTTTATTTCCTTTTTTAGGTCAGCTGACTTGTCAGTCAGCTGAGCTTATAGGATGGTCAGTCGTCCATGTCGTCGTTTCACATTTTCGACTTCTCCAAAAGCGTTGGCCAGATCCTCTTGAAACTTGGTACTGATCTACCCTTGGTGGGTCTCTACTAAGTTTCTGCAAATGGTCATGCTTCAAGGATATTTGCATTTGTTATGAATTTGTTCTCTCTCTCTCTCTCTCTCTCTCTCTCTCTCTCTCTCTCTCTCTCTCTCTCTCTCTCTCTCTCTCTCTCTCTCTCCAAAATCTTAAAAATATCTTTGAAACCGCTGCAAAAATTTTCTAGTAACGAGAAATTCAAGTAAAAACGTTAAGGCACACGACAATGGGCATCCATGCTCCCATACTAGTAGGTCCATGTTCCAATGCTCCCGTTTTGGACGGGATTTATCCTGTTTTTCGCCAGATTTTAGGAGTTCTCCCGTTTGAGAGACATTTCTCCCGTCTCGAGATTGAATGTACCTTAATTTGCAGAATGTAATGTTCAATTTAGACATGTCTAGTTTTCACAAGTATAAATGCAGTGCCCTTCAGCTGGATCAGTGACGGGATTTTACCATGAAGATTCAGGACTTGTGTTTCAAATAGAATATGGTGCTGAATGTGAATAAAATTGTGCAAACTTGTCGATTTTTTCACTGTTCTCTTATGTAATTTTCATAGGAATTACCGTGAAATATGCTCGAGAATGTACCTTTTATCATCAAATTTCCAAAAATTTGCCCACGCGAGGGGGGCCTGCCCCCCCCCCCGGCTTGGGCAAGGAGATTCTCCCTGTCACAGCCTATCTGAGGTTGCAGTCTCTCCATCCGGGCGCTTCGACTCGATTTTGTGGGAAAGAGCAAACTCTCGAACCTCGCTCAGTAATCTATTCTGTGTTACTTTACAGGCTTTTGTTTTAAAGGGACAGAGAATCTTGAAAATAAATGCATGCACAGTGTTCACAATATACATATTCATTTGTTTGTTCGTTCATTCATTTTCACATCTATCTAGTATCTATCTGTCTGTCTATCACTAGTTTCGCTTTACATACAGATAAGTATATGTGTGGACAGACTTTAATTAATATTATAATTGCGGCAAACAAATGATGAAAATGCTTGTCCAAATGTTAAAGGAACACGTGTTACTAAAGTTTTCCGCGCAGCTGCGGAAACCATACGGACAAAAAATAAAATTAGAACTCGTAATTTCGAGTTTTTTCTCGACATTTCAACTTTTAAATCTCGAAATTTCTGGGTTTTTTTTTTAAATTTAAATTACGAGATTTAAATCTCAACATTTCTAACTTCATCTCGAAATTTCGACTTTTTTCTCCAATATTTGACTATTTTCTCGAAATTTTGACTTTTTAAACTCGAAATTTCGAATTTTTTCGCGACATTTCGATTTTTTAAAGTCGAAATTTCAGATCAAAAAGGCTCTTTTAAGCTGAAATTTAGACTTTAAAAAATCGAAATTTCAACTTCTTTTAACCCGACATTCCCGACTTTAAAAGTTGAAATGTCAACTTATCTTGAAATTTCGACTTTTTATGCCGTCATTTTGACTTTAAAAAGTCGAAATTTCGCATCGGAATTTAGACTTTTTTATTAGGTCAAAATTTCAGCCTAAAAAGGGGAAATTTTGACTTAAAAGGGGTAATTTCGAGAAAAAAGTCTAAATTTCGAGAAGGTAGATACTCTAGCTTAAAAAGGTATAAACTTCGAATAAAAGTCTGTCAGATGTCGTAATTTCGAGACAAAAGTCGACATTTCGCACCCCCCCTCCCCAATTATGAGATTTAAATCTCGAAATTTAAAAGTCGAAATTACGAGGGGTTTTTTATGGTCCTTGTGGGCATCCGTAAATCCAGCACTGTTGATCGATTATTTTTGCTTCATAGAAACTCAAAACGAGGCGGTTTCATGGGAACAACAGGACGCCAAATCTGCTGTGAGGACTGTTGTTATACTTTTCAGTGTATTTCATTGTGGTGACAAGTGATAAGCATTTGATGTAATATGCATACAAGAAGTAAAGAGTAACTCCTTGTGAGTACATAGTTATTAAGAGGATTGGTGGAAGATAAAAATTTTCTTAACGAAATGTTGAACAACCCCAATTATCACTCACAATAACTCTCACTGACAATGTCAATGGCATTGACAATACTGAAGTGAACTCAAGTTCTACTTTCAATTAATCACAGTAAATTACATTGTCGGTGCTTGTAGATATCTGAAGATGGCCCCCTGTACAGATCAGGGACAATATCCGATAGTGGCGCTGGTCACAGGGTTGGCAAAAAGTTAAATTGTAAGAAAAGGTCTGTCCAGCCTCGTGCCATGGCCTTGGCCTGATGAACAATTGGTACAACTCCATTTTAGGGGTACGACACCTAGTACCTAAAAATACTCCAAATATTGCCGCAAAAATTTACGCTTAGATGGCATCATCCAACGAGAGACAAGAATACATATATAAACAACCAATCACAGACAAAGATGCATTTATGCATGTCCCTTTTCAAGTTTTCACACAGGATGCTTGAAGTTGAACTTGAAGATGCAGCATGCACAGGCTCTGTATTGTTATACATTGCAAGCGGTGTCATGTTGACAGGGAAACTTCCTGTCCCATTTCTTCCCAATTTTTTATTAAATCAATCCCTTTTCTGGTATAATGGGCATCTAGCACAATACAGTTGGCCATTCCAGGATGCTATGTATTTAATTATATGCCTGCGCCACGAAACTCTTGGTGAAGGTAACAGCGTTGCAGATGTGCGCATTCTTCTGTTGCAGATGTGCACATTCTTCTGATCTGGGCATTCTACCGATCGTGCTGCATGTTGTATGGATCTCTTACTTACACACACATTGATAGATGACCCTGCACACTTTGTGGATGATGATGTGTTTGGTGACCCTTCCAACCAGTGATGTTCACGCTGCATGTTTGATTGATGACTTGTCAGAGTGACTAAGTAGAATTCAGCAGGGTGCAACGGAAGCTCTGTGGTATCTTGTGAGTGATTGTGTCGCTGGCTATTCATGTCAGCTTTTGAGTATTTTTGTGAGTGTTTCTTGACACAGACTTGGGTATAAATAGGGCTTAGTAAGTTAGTCTTACCACTTTACAGGCCCTTTGGCCAGACTACCGGTCATCTGTCAAATGCACTACACTCTCTCCACTGATGGATATGTGATTCTTAGAACATTATCATCATCTAACAAGAAAGACAAGTTTACATGAAATCATCCATCAAATTGCTTCCATTTTACATGTTCCTTATGAGTCTATACACAAGAATGTGCCAAAGTCGGCAGAAAGAACTGCACCATCGATCAATAATTGTGCAATCTATCAATGTGTGTGTGAATGTGAGATCCATAGAACATGCAGTGCGATCGGCAGATTGTGCAGATTGGAAGAATGCACACAACATTGCAACTCTTCCTCACTAGGAATCGTACCTCTATAATGGAGTTTTACCAATTAATCTATTTGTGCTCAGATCCTTGTCTACACTACAGGATCATAGGTAACACATGGGCTGGTGTTGTTCACACCTCTGGCAACTGCTAGGGAAATCGATCTGTAGCAGTTAGCTAATCAGGATGATGGAACACTGACAGTTATTGCAATGCATGACGAAATATGTCCACAGTTCTGCTGGGAGCCTATACCCATAAATAAATTAAAGGCAGGATGATAACTGATGGCTGCCCTAGTTCTGTTACTTTTGTTGCAGGGTAAACTATAACTAAGTTAACACTACAATAGATACACGAGGTTCGTTGTGATGTAATGTCTTTTTTTTTTTTTTTTTTTTTTTTTTAAGTTTTGAGTAAATAAAAGTGTTGATATTTCTTCCCAAGGCTCAGCTAATCTACTGTATAATTTCTGTTGCCCAGGGCTAGACTAGGAATGCGCCATGGGATGTTCCAGCAGTGTTCCAGCATCAAACAGTTCAATGCAACAATCGGAGTCGACCAACAAGCAAAGAAAACAAAGTCTGGATCAGATTCAACCAAATAATAACAGGATTGATAAGTCAGGAAATGAGAATAATTCAGCTCCACCATTGACAACAGAACTACCAGCCCCGACGCCTCAAAATGTCAAAAATCCAGTTACCCAACCTCCTGATGACAAAACTAATCCAGTTCCCAAATCTGCCCTTGAAAGTCCAATGTCTGTAAAAGACACAAATGGCGATGATGACACCACAGTGGATAAAGAAGACATAGCTTCAGAAAGGCCAACAGAAGAGTTAGAAATGAAAATTGCAGTGCCTAGTGAGGAGGAAAGTGCCCAACAAATCTTTGATGCTGCAATAAGAATGGCATGTGAACTGGTGAATCCTGAATGTATCTTCAAGTTTGCCAATGAAAAAGTGTACAAGTTACACCTTTTGCAGGCTTTACCACATACCATGAGTCTTGTGGCCCTTTTACAGAAATTGCCAAACTTACAGGTAATGGATAATTTCCAGAGACTCCAACCCTCCAATTTTGGGCACATCTCCCACTTTTGTGCCTTTTTCTTGAAAATCTTTCTCCCATTGTGTGAAGCATTTCTCTTGTTTAATTACGAAATGACACTGCTATGAAATAATGCTTTAACTCCAACTGAACCTCTGTATATTTAGACTCCAGGTGTGCTCCAGATCTCTCCACTTTAATCATAAATTTATGAAAAAGTTCTTCCTCCCAGCCCATTCTGCAGCTCTAGTACATTGAACACTCCCTTTATTTGCCTTGTGCAAACTGCCTGGATGGAGAACCTCCTGCTCACTAGGTACATGTGCATGTACCTCTGAAAATCTGAATCCTGTTTTGCCATCATCACTATACATTCTAAGTTTGTAATTCTGGAGATTCTTTGGCAGACACTGTTAGGGGCAGGACACGCATTATTTTTGAGTGCTTGTAACCTTAGTTTGTAACTGACAAGGCTCATAGATCAAAAAGTGGGGATGCAAGCATCTAGAATGTATTTACATCTATATATTTTTCAAATGGCACCGTCCAAAGATTTTAAACCTCTTTAAAATTTGAACTATGTGGTCATTTATTTACATTTGTGAAATGTGTTTAAGATAAATATATGTATATATCTTTATTTTGTACATGGAATGCACTTTCAATGGGTCCTTGTCGCATCGGAAGGGGTACCATATCTCCATTTCATAATATTTATATCTGTCTCCATGTCCTCAGTCATTTAATCTTTTATTTTTAAAATTAATTCTGAAAGAGATGAGCAGGAGTGATTTACCCTGCTGCTGATCTGCCACTGCCCAGTGTTAATTTACCACAATTCTGATAGGCTCATATTTACTATTCAACATATCATGCATATATTTTGTAAACCATTTTTTTCATTTGTAATGTGATTGCGCAGACATATAAAATCGTTGGCAGTAAAGCACAATGGGTTTTTCAACACAACACATTCCTTACAATACATATTGACCAGTTAATGTACAAGACAACACATTCCTCACAGTACATGTTAACAAATTAATGTACACCACCACACATTCCTTTCAGCATACATGTTTTTTTATGCAGATGGTGGATGTGTCAGGGAATGGTCTTGGTCCTCAGGGCTTCAGAGCCTTATTGCTAGGCCTATGCCACAATACCAGTATCACCACCCTGAATGTAGCCAATAACCAGACTGACACTGACTCAGCAGTAAGTACATAACATGTGAAAGGGAGGTATATCATTGAGGTTTTAAGCTGCTTCTTTTAAACAAAGGGTTAGGCAAAAAGTCTCCTGCATACCTGAAACAATCTTGACCAAACTGTTGTCACCTGATAGGTCTTCTCATGCAAAACATTTTCAATTTATGCATATTTTTACTGCTGACAGTAGTATTTCATAACAATGGTTGTGCATATTTCACCATTGTATTAATAGCAAAGTGTGTGGGTATTTAAGTAATCAAGGAATGATTTTAAGAGAAAAACTGTGTGAAACTGTGTCTGAGTAGACTTACCAGTGGCTTCAAAAAGTTTTGTGTACAGTTGTCCTTAAAGAAGGCCATCACAACTGAAAAAAGAACTGTGTCCACATTAGAAGGATGACCTTTGTTTGTCAAAATGATGGAACAATAGAAATTGATGCTCTCTGTAGGATACTAATGGCCTCTTTGTAGGGGGGAGGGGGAGGGCCACTACACTTGTAATAATGTGACTCAAGTTTATATATTGTCTGTTATATGCTTCACTTGCTAACCCATACTATCATGTGATGGTTCTCGGGCCAATCAAAAGAAAGAAGAACACATTATTGTATTATACATGTAGTTTAAGTATTCACACTGTTGGACATGGGAATTAAATGCACGTGTATCTGTTCCAGGAATGCATTGGTAAAATGCTGAAGACCAACAAAGCACTGGTGTGCTTGGATGTCTCAGGGAATTACCTTGGCAAAGACTTTTTCTCTCGATGTGTTGGACCTGCACTGGCTGTGAACAAGTCACTTCAAATACTGAGGTATAAAAATTGCATATGGTGCCGTGCAAAGTACATAATTTTTGTTTTTCATATATGGGTATGAAAATATCACTCCATGGTGCATGTAAAGGTTTTGTTTGGTGCTCTTTATGGTCGTTATATGTTGAATGTAGAAAGCAACTTACGGGTCCATGTTTTGTGGCACATGAGAAATTTTGAGAAAAGAAAAATGCACATTCTATTGTGAAGTCAGATTTGCTCATGACATGCAATTCTAATTATAAATAATTATATTTCCAGTGTGCATGCTATTTCCATACATTATATTGTGCAAGGATTTCATACACTGTAATGTTAATGATTCTGATCAAAGTATTTGTTGAATCAGGTGGCCGACACTGTGTGACTTTATTATATTTTGCAGCACAATGGTGTCCCATACTCCGGGGGGGGGGGGGGGGGGGAGCCACTCCCTACTTTTTTAGGTGAGGGTGTGCAGCTCAAGTTTTTCAGAATGACCCTTCATTAGGGCTCACATCCTAACAAATAATGGATCTTCATTGGGGCTGCGTCAATCACTTTCACAGCATGTGCCCTGTTCACGGGGCTGGAACGTAAATCGTCTGGTCTTGATTGGGGCCCTTTGATTTTATGAGTGACCTTGGTTAGGGGTCTCAGAAAAATTTATGGACCTTCATTAGGGAAATCTTGGGGAAATTGATACTTTTGTTAGGGAAAGTGCAGGCGAAAAGGCACCCTTCAGAGTGGCACATCCCCATTACGTTCGGTATAGGGAGTAGCCCCCCCCCCCCCCCCCCGGGCCCATACTGGCCTTGTTTTTCAACACATGTTCTCAATTTGTCATCTCAAATTGAAATTCACATAAGTTGGCATTTTACCTTGAGGTGTAATGTCAAAGGTCACTTAAGTGCAATATCAAAATCGTTCAGGACCTGTCATTATCAAGCTCACTTTCAAAATTGTAGCTCTAAACCAAGCTATTTTGACATTTAGTCCTATTCAGGGATACCACTAAATCATTTAGCAAAATGATTTGGCGATATCACAGAGTTTCCAACAAAACATTCTTCAGTTCAAGTGAAGAAGTCCTACATATTGAAATCCTATAATTGCTATTTTCATATATTTGAAATGTTCAGATGTCAAGTGATGGAGAAATGTATGCTTTTTGCATGGAATTTTAAGAATACAATGTAAATATACATGTACTGTGAACATTCAAATTCAGCATACTGGGTTTTGCCACTGGAAGATGGGACCAGCCACCTTAAAGCATACATGATGAACATCTTGATTTCTGCTCACAGATGTGAAAGTATTGGAAGCACTGACCTGAAAGCTTTCATGGCTGGAGTGCAGGACAATGCCAGTCTGGTAGAGTTAAACTTGAATCACAATGAGCTTAGTAACAGTCAGGCCTTCACACAGGGTTTAGTGACCTGGCTCAAGGTTAGTTTATCATAACAAGTACATTCATGTCTATTGTCATCTTGTGTCTAGATGTAAGTAGAGATTTAACTGCTTCCCCCTGAAAAGGACCAAAACCAGCTGGTGGTCAAATGTCTGCTTCAGTGTTTTGGACTAATTTCACAGTAATGAAAAACAATCTAAATGAAAATTGTAGATGACACCCACCTAGATAAGATGTTCCACTTGAGACAGCTTTTCTTGGCATGGGTTAGGTGCTTAATGTCCAATCTGTGCCAAGGGAGGCATTGACTCAGTCTAAAACTCAGTCATAATTCAAAGGAAACACTGTTTGTTGAAGTTACCAAATTATTTTTATATTTGCAGAATCAGCTGATTAGAGCACAAATGAAGTTGTTTTAGTTGCCATGTATGTAAATACAACAGTGACAGTAAACAAATAGCTGTAATCCAGCTAAGTTTCATACTCATATTAGAGTTGTTGAACTCTTAAAATACTTTTATTCATGTAAAGCATTGATTTTTTTGTCTTCACCTATTCCAGAAGCCTACTTGTTGTATCAAGGTGCTTGAGATGAAGAACTGTGGTTTGAAGGATCAGGCCCTGACAGACTTAGCGTCTGGTCTCCATGGAAACAACTTCTTACAAAGGCTCAATGTATCAGGCAGTCAGGTGATATGTGATCATTACTTTCATATTTGAAGTACATTGTATCTTCTTATTCAAATGAGGATATGTATCACATAAAATGGTCTAAAATGACATTTTTTTAATTGTATGCATATCATGTACAAAACAATCACCTGATTTTGCAGGATTCAAATATTATAAAGTATGAACACAAATGGTGAATGTGGGGTTTTAACTCTGTGCCCATTGTGTGTCGTGTAGATTTCTGCTACAGTCACTAAATCTACTATTAAATTCCATCTACAATACAATAGTTTCCTTATGACCTTCCTCATTGTAAGCACAAGCTTATAATTGATGGTCTATCGTAGAAACTTACTCCTGGCTACACTATATTACAATAGAGGGGACCACAACCCGGGATCCCTTGCTTCCATCACAACACTCCAAATTTAGGCATGCAGGCAAGTTTGCTTGTTTACATTCCTTGGAGACTGCAAGATCACTGGAATTACCCAGCAATAGTGCATCAGAACTTGTGACATCACAAGTACAACATGGAAGGCACGTGCCAATTTGGACACTGCTTTCCACACCACGTCACTGGACGGGTGGACCGATTCTCAAATGAAGCCAACTAAATGATCAGTGTTGACGTAGGCCTATTTACGTTAGCAACGTCAATTGTTGACACCTCCATATAAATACCAGGTAGTCTCGATAGCCCAACAGTCCCTGATGATGCCCCACTAGAGGCAAAACCAGTCGGACTAACTGTGTTGTTCGCTGTCAGGCCCTTGCCTGGTTTTATTCATTTACAATACAAGAGGGATTAATATAGGGGACTGCCCTGTTTCCCAACTGTTTTTTTCAATAAAAATATGTTTAAACCAAGGTCCATCTACAAAAGGTCCTGGCTAGTTTTGTCTCATTTAGTTACATACATCAAGACCTATCCGGGTTGTGTATAGCCAAACTGATAATATGGTATAACCACCACAGAAAGTGCAGGTGCCAGTGCTATTTTCAACCAATCGGTACAGGATGTAAAACCTGAAGATGTGGCACAATGACAGATGAATGGATGTCTCAGTTTTAGCCACAAAATCCCCAAAAGACACAAATCTTTGACATTTGAATTGCAAAAATGTTCAAAGTATATAACAGGTAAGGGACAATGTGGATCAATAAGTTTTCAAATGAAAAAGAAAGGATCAGTGTAAATACCATTGAACTCAGCATTTCCTGTAAAGGTTGTTTTCACAAGATGATCAAAGGGGTAATATGAGCAAACTTTGAATTGATTCAGCTCCCTCACATTTGCTCATAAAGACTTGAGACTTGTGGCAAATTCATTGCTATAGTGTCAATGAAAGCAGGGTCTCAGATTTTGCATGTTTGGCATAGTTTGGTTAAAATGGCCATGCACATGCCGTAATCTTTGATTTGTGAACATGAGGTGGGATCTGTTTATTTTTGAAAGCTTTACAGAGGAACAATTCAAAGTTAAACCCCATTTGTAGATAAGCACACAGACTGTATTTTTATACAAAAAGAATTATGTGTGATATTAAGATGACAACGTTGTGTTAGTTACCAATCCAGCCACACTGTTGACAGCAGAGAATGTGTAGTACCAAGTTTGTTAGCTTTTAGAAATATGTGTGCTTTTTAGCATTTTTTTTTATGGTTTATTTTGTTTTCTTGGGTAATTTATGAAACTCACTCATTAGATGTAGTATGTATATGCTTCAATATTTTAAGAAAAGAAAATTCATAGATTTCTCCTTTTACAAGGAGATTGTCACTTGTATATGTAAATGCTTTTAAGGTGATCCAGTGTAAATAAATATGTTTCAACTTTCATAAGAGAGCATAGCAACAACGTTAATGGATAATTGATCAAATCAACGTGGTTGACAGGTCATTTTAGTGAAAACCTTTCTTGAAAAGACATTTCATCCTCTAGATAGTTTCTTGAAATCACTTTTGGTGCAAGTCAGATTTGGTGAAATTTTGCTTGTTTGCTTCACCATAGTTGACCATTCACAGGGCCACAGCAGCTGTTGAAAATTGCAAGCCTGATTTTCAATGCATTATGCCAAACTGGGAAAATAATGTATTTGTTTGTGAAGAATAGTTTTTTAAAACAAAAAAGAAACAATATATAACACTTTAAGAAGTGATGTGATCGAATTAAGAATGATGATTTTCATGTCAGATAGTATCATTTGACCATTACATGACCAATTGTGGTTGCTTGATGCTGCAGATTCCAATTTTTTCAAAATTTGGCTAAATGATGAAATGTTACAATTACACTAAGTTTGACAAAGTCAAACATCAGTTTTCGATTCTTCCATATTCAATTTGGCTGAATGTTGCCATAGCGACTTCAAGTTGTGTATTCAACCATAAATAAAGAGGATGAATATGTGTTCAGCACAAGTCAATTTTGAAATAGTGTCCCAGAATCTAGGAAAAATTCGACAGTTATCCATAAGTGTTTACATTACTTGTATTGTGCAACGTTTACATGTGACCAGTAACTCGCTTGAAATATACATCTCGTGTGAGGAATAAATAAAACTATTCTCAGCCATTATCAGCTCTTCTTGCATTCGAATTCCTTCTCAGACAGATAGCCTCGATTCATTCTGCAAATTCCTGGTGACCTGTATCTGTGACACCAGGGTGCTCAGCTTGTCTGCTGATGATGTCAAGATGACCAACACAAGCTCATGCAGTCAAGGTGTGTCTTGGCTTCTACAGTCCAATCTGTTAAGTTGTGATAGTTATTACAATAAACAATAAAACATAAGAAGTAGATGAAAATTATGCTTCGCAAGCAAGACATGAACAACAGTAAAACAAACAATTATATCTGTCAAACTAGAAAGTTATACTTTTGTCAGTTTACAGTGTACAGTATAACAGGCTGTGCTTTGTCAAAATGTAAGCCACATGTACAAGACAACATTAAATATATAGAGTATATATATATATAATTCAACAAAGTTTGCAGTCTTCTATATTCTACCAAAGGTTGAAAATGGTCACAAAGTTATCTGGAAAGTAAATGATATCAATTGAAAAGGAAGGAAAAAGGTATATGACTTTAACATTTCTTGCAATGAGCATACAGAAATATTCACCTTTGACAGTTTCAGGAACAACACCACTAGGTGGCAGCAGCATGCAGTCTCTCAGCATCTCTGGCTGCAGTCTAAGTGACTCGCTATTCACTAATTTGGCACAGTCAGTACCAGGGGCTCTTGCAAACCTTGAAGAACTAGTACTGTCTAACAATCCAGATCTCAGTAACAAAGCCCTGGAAGACATGCACAAGGTACTTCAAGGTAAGTTAAAGTTAGTGACTGATCAAATTAATACAGGGTCACTGCAGTTGATGTTGTCCAACTTGGATCTCAGTAACAAAGCCATGAAAGATATACATAAGGTACTGCAAGGTACCGAAATTCTTGCAGTGGTCAATGTACTTTTTCAAAAAGGTAGTGAAATTTCAGTTTCAGTTTTATTAATGCACAATGAACAGATTGTAATTAAAGAGGACTGGAAGAAACAGAGAAGCTAGTGACTATAAAAGAGAGCCAGAAATGGTTTAAAACATCCACTTGCTCATTATTGCTGTGAATATATTTTCAAAGGTTATGTTATGTATTTTAGGTGTTAACCACATCACCAAAAATTGAAAGAATTTGTAAGTTCCAGCTCCAACACGAACTGATGAAACGAACAAAATACTTTTTCATACTAATGTTATCAATGGACAATGTTTACTTTCAGACCTTGATTACCGACATTCGATATCTGCACCAAAATTGCTGCTTGTGTTTCATATGGATATATCTCTAAAACTAATTTTCTGATTTTAATCAAATTAAAACTGTTTTACTTAATAACTCATTTAAAGCAGAACAATTCAAGGACTCTGAGAAATGGTCAGTTCTTGTTCAAATGCATGTCAAAAATGAAGTCTTCTGCAAACTTTAACATTTTCAAAAAAACAGACATGTTCCCATTTTGGTGTCACCTCTGTGAAAGGAACAGATGTTTTTGAAAAATCTGGGACATATGTTTCCAGATACTTGTATTGAGGTCATAATAGCAGAAGATTGGCCATTTTACCTTGAATGTTTTTTTAGGATATATCCAAAATTTCAGAAAAACCATATTTTTACTGAAAATAATTGTGTGTATATGGCAGTTTAGAATATTTAGCTCCATCTCTAGCACAGACACATTCTGCAGTGCCTATGTGGTCAACTGAGTACATGGGTTTATGACATTAGGAATACATATGACTGTGATAGTTGGTCGAGAATTGAAGTCATATGCCAGGTTGGAGATTGCCAAGTTGAGACTACTTGACATGTACAGCTTGTATGATTTCTCTTTCAGTTCACTAAATTAGCCTTGCTCTTGTACAGTGCTTTGTTCCATCAAATTGTCAAACATACCCATTTTGCATAAAGATATCTTGCAGACCAGGTCAGTTGTCCCAGCCCATATTCAAATCTAATATGGAATAATATCCATTTCTCACAACTACTCATGGGTAATTTGGACAGCTTAATCCAAAATTGTATATCCTGTATTTTGTAACCTAGTTGAATGGGAAAGTGACCAGGGCCACAGTATGGTATACATTCGTATACCCCAAATGTTGGAGTTTGTTTGCAGACAACTCTGAAACCACCCTACCAATTGCTTTGAAATTGCATGGACGCTCCAAAGGACGCCTAGACTTTAATTTGATCAGCAGTTGGTGCTGCAATATATTGTTTTATTTGTTGGGGATTTTTTTTTTTTTGGATGAATTTTTGTGTGCTTTTGTTCTTGTTTTTGCTGGCTTCTACTGTCACGCAGATTTTTCTGAAACTTACCTTGTGGAAGAGTCAAACAAAGTTGCTGACTGGATGGTTATGTTCTTTATTCCTGATTTTTTACAGATATTTCAATTCAGGTTCTTGTTGGATAAAGCATACATTCTTGTTGATAACTATATAACTAAGTCAATTAGGATTACAATGATAATATACCTTTTTTTACTTCTTCTCCAAAACCATCACTCAGCCACATTAACTTCAAACTCGGTGAAGGGTGTACTTTTGTGGGCCAGTACAAAGTTTGTCCAAATGGTCATGCTCCAGTGTCTTTCAGATTGTTTACATATTTTCTGATTTCTTTTTTGGCAAAATGTTTAAAGAAAATCTTTTTCTCTGAAAATTTGAAATCATATAGCGACACTTCTGGATATGAGGGCAAGACTTGTACAGTATTTTGGTTGCTTTGACCTTCATTCCCAAGGTCACAGGGCCACTTACTGAATTTTTCAGAGACCCCAACCCTTAACACAACATAACCTGGTGGTTCTCCCTCCTGGACTCTTGAAGACACTAGAGATACGAGGAGAGAAGTGACCAAGAGTGGGTCCAGGAGAGGGTGGGCCCCCTCCACAGGTGAAAAAATTGCAGAAATGGGGTTGAAATGATGTATTTTAGTGCAGTTTTTTAACCCCATCTCACAGCTATGAATACATGTATTCTTTTAATTTGGGCAGGAAAAACATTCTGAGTGGGAAAGCAGGAGAATTTGGAAAATGCCCCCCCCCCCCCAAAAAAAATCTCCCACCAAAAATGGGAGAGTTGGAGTCTCTGATTTTGCTGTTTACTTGATAACTATTGAGGTAGGCCTTTAATGCTAGTAGTTCTCTATGGGGGCCAGATTTACACACAACATGAGTAACTTTGACTTCATTCCCCAGGTCACAAGGTCTCTTTCATGACTTTTACAGTTCACGTGATAACTTAGAAAAATATTTAAGCCTGCACCTATTTGATCTAGGACTTTGACTATTGAGCCCATATTTTGATCTTAACATAACAGTCTTCAACAAACTTGACTTTGACCAAATTCCAAAGGTCACAGAACCACTTTATTTTGTGCATGCAAGGTCAGTTGAGCACAGGACTGTCACAGTCCGCTTTAATAGTTCTAATTATTTATGGTGTGTGTGTGTGTGTGTGTGTGTGTGTGTGTGTGTGGTATTTTTGACTTCATTGTCGCTCAGATTATGCTGAGACTTGGTAGAAATGTACCTGATGGAAGGGTCAAACAAAGTTGTTTCCCAGGTGTTGATGATAGAGTTCCTGACTTTGAAAAAGAAATTTCAGTTCAGGTACTTATTGGTTAATACATACATTTGTATTGACCACTATGTAACTCAAAAAAGATTGCAGTTGTAATTCACATTTTCAACTCCTCCAAAACTATCAGCCACATTCATTTGAAACTTGGTGGGGATACACTGTGCATGGATCTGTACAAAGTTGATAGAACTGATCATGCTTAAAATGATTTTTGAAATTTTTACAATTTTTTTGGTCAGTCTTAAAAAATCTCTGAATCGGCATGACCAACTTGTTTTTACAGATGAAAATGGAACTGTTAGACTTCTGAAGTTGTCTCTGGGACTGAACAGTGTGGAAGAGTTTCCAGCATATCTTGCCACAGGGAAGCTGCCTGGCCTAAGTTACCTGAACCTACGCAAAGCTAAAATAGGAGCCTCCTCTCTGAAATCACTGGCTTCTCATCTGAAAAGTGGAGGCATTAATGCACTTGTGCTGGATGGCATCAAGTTATCAGGGACTGATGTCTTGCAGAATCTGCTTGGTAAGCAGGAGGGGTCAGACTGCACATGTAACATACCGGTACTTTTTTTTATTGTTGTGTGCACAGCATCTTCTTGTTTTACTAAATCTGTAAACCCTATACTGTGTGCTCAGTTTACCTAATAGCAAGCGTCAGCGAGCTCTTACCATAAACACGTGTGAATATGGGATATAACAGAACACTAAATTATCCAATCAGAAGAGTACTCAGTATCTATCCAACAAAGTTGATTTTCTTCGTCACCCCCTTCTGCGCACACGCACATGGGCGCGGTCATTGCGTTTTTTAAGGCACCACGGGTAAATTTCGCGGTTTTATTTACACCAAAGTCTCACACTTACCGGCCTTTATGGAAATCATGCCAATAATTCATAACTGGGCTTCAGAAAACATTGTCGGCAGAGTGTAATGAATGATAACGATTCACCGACTTGCATCGTTACACCTCGATGGAACGTGGACCTGGCAAACACGCTTCTGTGGCTGGAAGTGGGTTTCCACGGAATAGAAAAACTTGACAGGTGTCAAGGTAACCAAAATAATCATCCCAAAGTATGTAGTATTTGTTGGGCATGTTGCGTCTCACCTTGTGACTATTATCTGCACACTGTGCTGTCACCAGGTTGCTTCTTGGGGCCTTCCAGATCGCAACTTCCACTAAGTTCTAGTCACACCTATCCCCCAGGGGCCCCAAAACGCCATGTTGCCAAAGCCTGCTCCGATTTTGGTGTTGTTGCGCAACAATCCAAAAATCACTCTCCGTACGCACTGCGTCTCTGCCACAGGATACGGGAGTAGTTCAATGGCGATATAAAAATATTGCGAACAACACTTAAATTTATGGAACAGCGTCTAACAAAAAGAAAGGTTATAAGGCAGATAATTTTGTTTATTTGTTCAAGGTAGTACGGCCTCGCCCCTCTAGACTGGTTTAGTAAATGGCCGCTAGAGGGACTTAACGACCAGGTGCTATGTACTGCCTGATCCACCGACGTTATTATCGATACTTTATAATGCTGACGCTCGCATCTTAGGTTATGCCTACAACATATTATCTGCATAAGTATGAAGCATAATTTAAAAAATCACATGATACTTCATCTCACTGACAAATCTTTAAATATTATTACAAATTAGTCAATCTTTACTTTTGCTGGAATTTTAAATTTTCCTATCCATACATTTTATAGCAAGTGGCAAAGACAGCAGTCTGTCTGCACTGAGTCTGGGTGGATGCTCATTAGATGACAAAGATATACAGTCAATCAACCAGGCACTCAAGGAGGGGCTGCCACTGCACATGCTCAAACTGTCAGCCAATAGGATTACAGCAAAGGGAATGGATGGGTTTGTGCAGGGTTTGTTGGCACATGGATCTCACCCATTGGCTCTTATTGACCTGTCAAACAACAGGGTAAGGATTGATGGCATTTCAATAGGGAGGTGCAGTTACTACTGATAATATTATTTTTAGGTTCCTGAGCAAGCACAATTTGAACTTTAATGTGTACTTTCTACAGTTATTGGGTATGTGAGTAGCTTATACAAGAACATCAACTGCCAGCATATCTTGCTGTCTCTACACTCACGTATTTTATTTAAAAAAAAAAAAATGTTGTATCAAGATTTTTCATATATATACATATTGCCTAAAATAAACTTGTATAAAGTACAGTTGTTACCTTACAGTGTATAGTTTATAACATCAGTGTGCATGGACTTCAACTTTTTCTGTTGTTCATGAGGTCCACATCATAACAAGTATATAAATCTGTATATCATTTTTAAAAAAGTGCAGAAAGAAAGTATGCAAAGGTGTTTTATTTTCAATCACCTCCAAAGGAAGACTTTGGGGTCAGCATTTATTATCTGCAGACTGTTGCATCCAGTCTGCAAAGACATTGTGAAAAATGAAGTTATGTGTGAAAATGGTACATCTGCTCTGATGCATTATCCCAAAACTAATATGATCAAATTTCTCCCTATGGTTTACTTTGCGATGTAGATGAAAAATTGCCACAAGAAAGCAGCAAACTTGGTCAGACAAAGCTTTGATTGTTCGGTAAATATCACATCATTGACAGGTGGACCAGAATGGTGCCAAGGAACTGTCAAAATTGTTCAACCATGCCAAACACAAATCCAACATTCACAGTCTCAATCTTAGCAACAATTGTATTGGTGAGTATTTGCACATATTCCCCATAAACTTATGATGATGAAGAAAATTCATGCAAATATAATTTTATTATTAACATTGTTCAGCTCAGGTGACTTGTCCATCAGCTGGGTTTACAGGATGGGTTTGCATCCATTTCTCAACAAATCATAATTTCTACTTCTCAAAAAAATTGCTGGCTGGATCTTTTCCAAATGTGGTGGGGATGTACCTTAGGTGGGTTCCTACTAAGTTTGTGCAAATAATTATGCTTTTTTAAAATGTGTATTTTTTTTTTTTTCATTTTGAGGAAAATCTTCTATACAATTGAGAGGGTTGTTGCTTCAAAACTGCGCAGGAACACTTCTGGGTACCCCTAGACTTTAATTTGGTCAACAGGTGGTGCTGCTGTAATATTTTTCATTATTTTTTTATGTAATTTGTGATTTTTTGCTTCTTCAAAATGGCTGGCTAGATTCTCTTCAAACTTGGTGGGAATGTAGCTTGATTCAATTTTTAATTCACCAAAGATGTTTAATTGTTGGTTCAACTGTTATTTTTCCATTTTATAATAAATTTTCTTTTACATGATGATTAGCAAGATTGCAGGTTAGCATCTTAACAAAAGGGATGCATGTCAGTGTACATTTGTGTCAAACTGGATTCAATCCTTAATTGTTAAAAATGTATCCTAAGTTGTTTTCACCAAGTTTAATGGTCTCGCTCCACTGGTGTTTTTATTTTTCTTGATTTTTTTCCATTTTCTGGGAGAATCCCCAAAGATATGCTATGACATTGCATGGCCAATTGATTCAAAATTTCAAATTTATGTGATTTAGTATTTCATTTTACCATTCTGTCATTTTAAACTGGTGCACCCACGAGTTTGTTGACTTTCCAAGTCTCTTATTTTCTAAATTTGGAAATAAACATTTTCCAAATACCAGCATCAAAGGTTGCAATACATTGTTAGGGAACCGACACTAAGCCTTCAGTCAGCAGTGTGCATGAGCACAGAGGTGCATAGCATAGTAATGCATTTGTTATTCTTCACTACAAAAAAATGGCACATTCCAAATCTGTCAGTGCCTGATGCGACATGCTTGGATCAAAATATGTCACACAATTTTGCCTCAATGCTAATTACCTCAATAGCTTTTTGTAATTTATGACTGCTTCTTGAAACCTATTTGATAAATTTTCTTCATGTTATTATGTACCTTAGGTTAACTTCTGACTGCTTACCACCAGTACTTGCTGGATTTTCTTCAAACTTTGCAGGAATGTACTTTAATCAAACCGGTACCAAATGTGTTCACTAGAGGGACTGCTGTCATTGCCCCATTTGTCATGAATTGTTAATTAACATCATGTTCAATCAGTACATACATTACCACTGACTACTATACATTTACATGTTAATAAGCAAGGCAACACTAATTTATATGTACATGTATGTGCGGGCTTCAACTTCTTTGAACCTTTATTTACTTTCATAATACACAATACACTTATCAAAATCTACAGATGTGGCCTGTTGCCAAAATATGACAACCATCTGGCCACAGTAATAAATTCATGTCCAATTCACCTGTGAGCTGTAAGTTTATTCATCCTCATTTGCCTTTGAAACCTCAGACAGGTTTATACTAATGCTAAAATACACCCCACGAATTGAAAATGAGATTATGTATCTGGGTCACAGAGCACAGCATGGTGAACAGACTTCTTCTTATTTTATTAAAGATAAAAACAACATAAAGTGTAAACTATATTGAATCCAAGTATAACACAAATGACATTCAATCTATTTAAAGCCATATACTTGTATATGCTTTTTTGTTCAACAGTTGAGTACATAGCTTGGTTTGAATTTCAGAACCAGCAGGAGTGCAGGCTATAGTCCGTGCTGTGGGCAACTCTAGTCTTACTGCAGTACAACTCAACAATCAACAGGTTACCTATCAGGAGACAGACATGGAGGCCATTTTTGAGGAGCTTGCTAAGGCTCTCGGTAAAAGAGCAATTAACTTACTCCTTGTTGTACATCATGATGCAATTTTGATGGAACACAAGAAAAAGAGAAAGCTTGTCAGCTTTTTTTTTATCTGTTATTTAAGCAGATAATAAGGAATTTCAAGCTTTAACCATGAGCATATACTGGGTGGATGATTGTCGTACATTTGCTTTTTGATGTGTCAATACTTTTATAGTGGGTTTTACAGTGCATTACTTTTCTGCCAATCTAGAATCTCATAAATCTGACAACTGGTTATACAATAACACTTTGCAATATCATTTTTAATTCAGCATAATGGATACCAAGAAGGCTATACATGTATTTTCTTCTTGGTGATACATGCACTTACGTTTTCCCTCAGTTTATATAGCTTGTATACAGATTGATTTTTTGGCACTCTCTCTCTCTTTGCTTTCAGAACTACAAGTGAAAATGGATGAAAGCACAGTGACACCTGGTGGTAGTAAATTGAACCAACCACATGCTGGGCTCACAGTCAAATTGACAGGATTGGGAGGAGAGACTGGTATGCATAGGACTGTGATATCAGATAGAACTTTACAGCTGTTTACAGTAGCATCACAAATGTTGTTTTCAATATGCTGCACTGTTCCCCCTTTGGTTCGAAGTTCATCATGTTTGGATATTAATCAGTTTACCACACCTTCCATTTCTTGTCCAAAATTCTAAATTCTATTGCAAAGTGCTATAAAGTATGCTTTTACTGAAAGCAAAAAAACTGTACTACATCTAGTTCATTGCACTTTCCTAAAGTAACGACACAATGTTTGCAAAACAATTACACATAACCATCATGATTTTACACAAATATTCTATATAATAACAACCCTTGATATGCAGTAGAGTCCATGGTTAGGTTTTAACTTGAGACACATCTCTCAGATTTTCAAAATTTGGCCCCACTTTGTCACCAGAGTCTGTAAAAGCTAGTCTGCCTTTTTGATGTGTCATCATTTCAATTTAAATGCCTGTATGTATGAAAAAAACACAAGAGTACAAAGTTTAATATACACTTTTTTTAATCCATAGCATATTCTTGAGTTTGGAACAAGCTATAGACATCAAAATGTATTAAACTGTAAGTTGACTTACATTTTGCAGAAATAATGGTCACACACAATTAAATGCTAAAAATATTTCAAGCTCCCGGAATCTATTTGTCTTGGGCTTTCCTTCTATAGAATTCCAAAGCTTCAAGCTTTAGTAGTGCGATGTTAAGGAGATGAATTGCTGTCATAGCTGGATCTATAGATGTACCAATGACAAGTAACCATTTTTCATTGTTCTGACAGAATGAGGGGAAAGATTGTATAATCACTGTTCAAGACAGATTATCATGTCTGAAGTACATTTTGATTTGTAGGTGACCTGGGAAGCAAGATGAATTGTGTTGCCATAGCAACTGATGACAGAAATAAGAAGTTGCCTTCACTGTCCCTAGAGCACATCCTGTCACTAGCTGCAACCTTCAAGGGTCTAAGTAAGTAATTGTATTTGTGTCTGTTTGCCCAGAACCACTTTCTAGTAGTCATTACCCTATTCCACAGTCCGAACTCTTTACTGTCCATAAGTTAACCTGTCCATGTCTAACCTATATGCATGTGGAATTACTATTGTCCATATTGCACACGTTCCTCTGTAAAATTTTGTCATAGGCTGTACCGGTATTAGCCCAAATAAATTAAAGTGTCTTCAGCGGGTAACTACTCAACATGTTTCGGAGCCTATCACCCGAGTTACACTACACATAAGGAAGACTTTAATGTTTCAAGGGACTCAGTTTTTGACACTATACATAAGGAAATAGGCCTACATTAGTATTTCAAGGATTTCAGTAAATAATGCTACACTACACACAAGGAAGACTGTCATGTTTCAAGGGGTGTACTAAGTAATGCTAGGAATAAGGAAAACTTGTATTCAAAACACATCCATCTGATGCACATGTCTGGGTAAACAAACTCATGTACCTTTCAAATCAAAATCTCAGTGTACATTGGTGACTAGCGTGACAGAAAGATATATTTAAATTTGCATAATTGCAAAAATATATTAAAAAATAATAATCAGGAGCTGAGTAATGTGCATCTATAGGTACAATGGATATGCTTAACCCTAGGTCTACAAGCTTACATTGTTAATTAAGTCTTTCTCTGCATGTGATTTCCAGCTTGATAGAACCTGCTTGTAGCAGATAATTTATATTTACAGATCCTGAAGAATGTGTTATGTCCAAGGAAGAGTGGAACCATGTCACTGGTGCAGACAAAGATCATGACATCCCATCATGGCTCCAAGTAAGTTACACACACATTTTTCCCAAGGTCTTTTCTGCTCTCTTCAAAAGCTGTCACCGTTGCAAAGAAAAGGATTGTTGCTGAAATTACAGTACAAAGCACCATCACGTCTTTCCACCAGCACACCAGAATTATCACAGTTTGATGTATTATAGACACAATGCTGCATAACATCTATAGGGAAAACCTGGGACAGGCTCTCACCATTTACTCTTCAGTGGTAAGTTTACCACAAATCCCATGAGCAAAACTAACAAAGCAGATTGAAGCCATCGAGACTCGAGACGTGCACCCAGTGATGATACAGAGAAAAACATGGCATCAATGACACTCATACCATACGCTGAGCCTCTAATCGCTTTGACACCTTTAAATTAATTATATACCTGTTTAGTACTGTAAATTGCTTTAATTTCCCTGCATTCTTATTTTCGCTAATTTCGCTGATGGTACAAAACTGTGAAAATAAAAACACAATGAAACAGATTTTTAACATTGTATGGATAGGAATTATGTCCAAAATAGTGAAACTAAAACTACAGTGAAATAACAAAGATTTAAAAAAACGTAAAATTTTAAACACACAAAGATAAAGCAATTTACAGTTCAAGGCAATTTTGCCATCCATACTTCAAAGAGCGTTTTATTTGGGGGGAAATTTATGTAAACAAAATAAAAAAATAAAATAACAGTTTTGTGTGTGTATGTTGGGGTTCTCAAATGAGCTCTGATTGGTTGATACTGGAGATTAGATTGATTGGCAGCTCAGCTGACCAGGCAAAGGGATGGCTATAATTGTGAGGCAAAATAAAGCTACCCACCAGGAGAACAGCAGACGACTTATGTAAACATCCACAATTCCCAGTGTAGCAGGACAGAAACATGCCAAAGAAAAATTAAACAAAAAACAAACCAAACAAAAACAAATGGATGGATAAGACAATGCCAACAAGAGTAGTAAGTTATCCAAGCACATCCGATAGGGGAGGGGAAGTGATTACAACCAGCTCACATTTGATGCTAGCACAGGGTCAGGGTGGCACAAAGAGGTCAAGGTCACATAGGCAATCAAACAATCTGGACTTTATTGTGACAATTTTGTGATGTGCCTTTGCAGTCTGGGAAGGGAGCATAAAGGCTGTTTAATATTTAAGCCACATCAACTACCAAGGCCCTGACAAACTTTTTACCATCAAATTCACTCTTTGTAAGTAAAATTTAATTTCAGTAAATTAAACCTCATTGTTCATTACACAAGTTATGTGAAAAAAGCCAAAATGATGGTTTAAAAGAATTTCACCTGTTTAACATCCAGATATCCTTCAAAGCACTGGATAAAACATTGACCTACGCTGCTTCATAAGTGAGGGTGCACCACAAATAGGATGTGCACAACAGTTATTTTACGCAGACTGGGTACTCATATTATATTATTTTTCCTACAGATAAGCTCTCACCGAGCTAATGCTGTGTATGTATCGAACCTGCCAGCCAGCGTGACAGACCGCAAGATGGAAGGCATACTGGAGAATGAGGCAGACTGTAATGTGGAGGAAGTCTACATGATTAAGGTACATGTAAATATATTACCTAGTAATGAATCAAATGCTGTAAACATGTAATTGCATTATTATTTTTTTTTTTGTTGCAATTATTAGATATTTAACATGAACGTGCCTCTGATGCCTGTCAGCTTAAGTGGTATTGAACAATATTTGACATCTTATGACTGAGTTTCAGAAATTTCCCCTCAAAACAAAGATTCTTCATGAAAAGTTTGATACTCTTGAGAAAAAAGCCTTCAAAGAAAATGCAGGTTCAAATAGATTCGTGGTTCAGTTAGCCTTTGTTTCATTTCGCAGATATGTAATACATAACAAAAATCCAGTGAAATCTGTTATGGAAGCAAGCTTCTATGTAATGCACAAAAGAAAAAAAAATCAATTAAGACAATTGCTCATATATATATATATATTAAAACCTCTCTAACTGAACACCTCTCTATACTGAAAACCATTTCTCGGTCCCAAATATATACTTCCAATGTAAGCAAACCTCCCTATACCGAACACTTTTTTCCAGTCCCACGGGTGTTCGGTATAGGGAGGTTTTACTGTATATATATATATATATATATATATATATATATATATATATATATATATATATACCCCAAAATTCATGTTGCATGCATTTCTTACATGTATATCCTTAGGAAACTGGCCAAATTGAATTATAGCACATAGAATTAACCCTTTCTCCTTGAATTAAGTCTGAGTCAACAGCTTTCCTTAGCATGAGTTGGGCACTAAGTACCCAACTCATGCTACGGAAAGCTGATGACCTGGGGAATATGATTTTGATAGGTCTCATCAACAATTCTCAGTCAAGTTGTTTTCCATTACTGTTGAAACAAGTACATGTACACAGTGATCCAAAGGATCTATGTCCCACACCACAATGTACAGAAGAAAATTGTTCAATGTATACAGCATGTCCGGATGCACAAAAACATAAGTTCTTGGACCCTGTGACCTTGGTGTGATGCATCTCTGGTATTAATTTCATTATTCTATCTCTAAGGGTTCTGGAGATATGCTGCCAGACACACGAAAATGGATATGTTCTTGGGCCAAAAATCCTACACAGTGCACATGGCTGTAGTATGATGCATCTCCGATATAAATTTCATTATTCTATCTCATAGGGTTCTACAGATATGCTGCCGGTTGGCCAGCAGATGGACGGAGCTCTCTAGTATGATACACTTATGTAGAAAAACATGATCCGTATTCATAAATATCAACCCAACAATCGACGGACGGAACTGGCCCCTATCCCTACTAATTCTATGTCCCCTTATGCCACCTTTGGTGGCGAGGGAAAATTAGGTAAATAGACTGAAGCAGACGACATTTGTCCACTAGCCAAAAGGGGAAAAGATTAAAAAGGGACAGATGGGGGGGGGGGGGGGGGGGTTATTGGATTGTGATATCTTTTTTGGTTAAGAATGACATGGAAGATGTGGCACTGTTGTTCCTGTTAGTAAAATTACTAATGCATGGACATATCTGTATTACATGACCAAACATCCCTCTGTTGCAAAGCTTTGGTAACATGAGCCAGCCTCTTTGGCGGTTTCAGTCTGTTTTGCACAACTGTATCTTGTCTTTCTGATTACTTTTCTCTATGGTGGTGTTGCTATACAAGGCTCTCCACTGGCAAGGAGATCGAGTTGACTTGGGGGTGCAGGAACAGTTATATGATGTAATGTTACGGTAAGATTATTTCTTTCCACAGGACCCTGTGCAACGCAAGAACAATGGTTTTGCATGGAGTTTATTGTCAGACAGAGAGTCTGTAGACAAGGCCATCCAAGTGGTACACAATAGAGAGGTATGGATCTGTACTTATTCAAGGTTGAAATGATTCAGCCAGCTAACTATTTTAGGCAAACAAGTGGCCCATGGGCCTAATGCTCTGCTGGCATCGTGGCTATATTGCACCTGTTCACTTCAAAGCTGTGAGTCCTCACGGCTTCTGAACATATAAAGCGTAATGTAAAAATTGTCCACCAGATGGCACTTGGCTCCACATATAATCATAGCTTATTTGTGCAACTCCTGTGATGAATATTGTTGCATGTGCCAAGACAAGAATGAGTGAGTCCTTAACTTTATGTCCTCAGTGACCTTGGGACAGAAGATCAAGGACACCCACATTATGTAATACAAGAGGCGCATAGGCCTGTTTGGTGCTGTGCTGACATTGCCATTGAAGTCCAAGCTACACCCTGCTATTACAAAATCACCTCTTTCAACTTTACAGGCATGGTGACCTCATAAAAATAGATGAAGGTCACTGATATTATATACAATTCTAGTTTTGGACATTGTCTATATATCCTATAAATTTGGCAAGTGTAATCCAATTACTTTTTGAGATATGGAATTCTTAATCTTAAAACACATTTTGGCTCATAATTTCCACCAAATAATAGGTGGCGCCACTAGTATCATTACCAACTTAAACTTTGACCTCCCACACAATCACACCACATTCGGTGAAGATCTGCCACAAATTAAAGATGCTAGAATGTTCACAAGATTTTCATATTTTGACCCCTATATTGCATAATATTGTAGGTGGCGCCACCAATATTGAAAAGGACCTAGATTTTCATACCCCCTATAAGTCCTGAAAGTTATATGGGGCTAACTTGAAAACTGTGGACAGTACTGCAGTCACAAGATTTTCATATTTTGACCTGTATATTACATAATACTATAGGTGGTGCCACCAACATTGATGTGGACAAAGATTTTTATACACTTGATAACTCCTAAACGTTACATGGGCCTATCTCAAGAATTGTGGAGTGCAGAGCATTCACAAGATGACTCCAATATTCAAACGGGCCATTTTACCTTGATCTCCAATAAAAAAATTGTTATGTTCAAAATATGCACTCCCCACATCCAGCTCTCCATACATGGTCTGCTTGTTGAAATCGGGTAATAACTTTTCAAGTTATTGGCGAAAAACAATAAACTTGGACAAGCACCAAACTCCATAATTACTGTGTCACAGTGACCCAAAAAGCAGGTCACAAAGTACAGTTTTATGTACAATGTACTGAAGTGCAATTTTGATCTGGAAGTTCAATTCTCTTTGCCATTGATGTCCAAGCTACACCCGGCCATTACAAAATCAACTTTTCAACTTTACAGGCATGGTGACCTCACAAAAATAGGTCAAGGTCACTGACATTACATAACATTCTACCTTTTGCCATGGTCTATATATCATATAAATTCGGCAAGTCTAACCCAATTACCTATCCCGATGTTGAATTTTACATCTTAAAACACATTTTGGCTCACAATTTCTGTCAAATTATATGTGGCGCCACTAGTATCACCAGAAACTTTGCCTTGAACCTCCCCAACAATCCCACCAATTTGGTGAAGATCCGCCACAAATTAAAGATGCTATAGTGTTCACAAGATTTTCATATTTTGACCCCCATATTACATAATAATGTACCTGGCGGCACCAATATTTAACTCAGCCTAGATTTTCATACACCCTATAAGTCCTAAAAGTTATATTGGGCTAACTTGAAAACTGTGGATGGTATTGCGCTAACGAGCAAAAGTTTACAGAGAGACGGACAGATATGAGCGGTCACATAAGCTCTGCGACCTTTGGTCAGCAGAGCTAAAAATTACTAGTTTCATGTCACAGACAAAACGCTAATCTCAGAAATTTCCATGGAGGCAAACTGAATTGAATTTGAATGCATGCGTATTAAGTGACACAGTATCTTCTGGTCTTCTGGAGGACATTTGTAATCTGAGCCTGCCTTGAACCCAGGTGCTCCGAGGATAATGAAGCCCACCAGAGAATGTTGGCTGCTCTGTATTATTCACAGTAAAAATTAATTTTACATTTTGTGCATCATGACTACATTGTTGAGGATCTGGCTATTTCTTTGTAAATGTATGATGGACAAACGACCCACAGTTGTTTTTCAATCGTTCTTATCTGATGGAAGGGTGGCAGCATTAAAGCAGACACTACTGCACAGGTAAACTCTAGAAATATGTTTTGTGCATGAAGGCACCTGTTCCAATACATGTGCCCAGGCTTTAGCAAAACGTTGTCTTTTTAAATGCTGGGTAAGTGCAAGTTATGTATGAGATACAGTTCAAATCCCTACAAATAAACATGAGTTGTTTGAAAAATTCCATGAGGTAAGCCACTTCAGATTTATGCATGTGTTAAGTTTTGAAAGTTCCACGAGAAAAGCAAATACATGTAAACCTTATCCAAATTCGAGCCAACTTTGTATGTTATTGCAAATGAGGTACAGTGAAAACTTGTTAAAATGACATCATTTGTTCCCTAAAAAAAATTGTCAGATAACTGAATATGTCAGATAAATGAATCAAATAAAAAAAAATTCACTTTTTCCCATGAAAATTTGTGTCATATTGAATAAGTCGGATATCTGAGTGTGGCCATAATGAGGTTTCACTGTACATGTATATATATATGTAGGTAACTTGCCCTTCATTCCTGAGTGCCCAGTCTGTCAATGTGTTTGCAGGCAGTGGTGTTCGGACAGCCATTCCTCATCAGCAGGGTCAATGTACAGATAGATGACGAGGCTAATGCAGAGGCTGCAGTGAGAGCTAAGTAAGTTGGTGAATTCTGCTTATGTCTGGAGGTGACTGTCACTTTTATAAGTGACCAGAACATTGTACTGTAATTGAATCTAACAGGTTCATGAGATGTGTTAAAAGAAGATTCTTGTTTGAACATTTGGCAGCATCAAGAACAAAGAAAAATTTTGATAATAAAACTTTCTACCTGTACCTGAAGCAAGCTCTGTCTTCCTGTGAAGCTGTAATTCTGAAACATGTACACATAGAAATATAACTGGGAAGTCACTCCTAACTATGATACCTATTTCAAAGGTCTTCAAAGACTACCTGTCACAAGAGTTTGCTTGACTTTTTTCAAAGAACAATCTGTTAGGACACTTTTCACCTGCTATGACATGCAGAACAAAATTATATTGGTTTGCTGTTGTCCTCACAATAAAAGTTAAGTTGCTTTATGCAAAGAATACAAGTGTTGTCATACATGTAGTTGTGTTATTTGTCAAATCCGTGCCCAGTGTTTATAACAAGTAGGATTTCCCTACTTAAGTCAGATTTTGCCAAAAAAGCAGGATTTTTCATTAAAAAGGCCCAGAGAAGCTCCAGATTTTTTGCCTGAAAATTGTTGATACATGCTAAATTAAATAATTTGGCATTACTCACAGAGCTTTATTCCTCTAAGAATGGTCATGGATACAAATTTGCAAGAAGTTAAAGTTGGACTGGTGCCTATAAAGGCTCTGAATATGTTGAAATACTGAAATTTTAATTAGGTATTCAAACTCACTGCTTGTGTTCATAGTGCTTCATATCCCTTATCTCATCAAGAAGGATTTTCCATCAGATGTTGTTGCAAACACTGCTTGCCTCTTATCTTTCAGACGAGATCTGGAGCACAGGCTGAAGGATCGTCGTGCTGAGGATGCAGCTCATCGCGTTCTTATCCAGGAGAGTTACCAAGCCTCACAGGAACGTCATGCCTACCGCCTGGCACATCCTGCCTATGCTGATGGTAGGATCTGGTAGTGACACACTCAAGACAGTATCATCTGCTGTACATCACTCAAGCTCATAATGCGTAGGTTCTACTGTTCATGCTGGACAAATTTCATGTCAGTCATCCTTCTGTTGAAAATTCTACGCTTTAATTCGCTGGATGCTTCCCCCACTCCATTTTGCCAAAATCTACTGGGGAAAAGCACTAGTCTGGCATTGAAGGACTTGCACCTTTATCCATAATGCAATGAAGCAACCAACAGCATTAGCAGACAAGGACTGAATTGAGAAAAGGTCATCCAACAAAATGTTCAAAATCAAACTTATACTGAACTGCTGCATTTCAAACAGATTTTTGTACAATATTATGTGCTGCGCATCAATTAAAATGTTAAGTTTGCATTTTAATATCAGTGCTGAAAACCCCAAACTTCAGTATTACTTTGACAAATTAAGGAAACGTCCATGGGCATTACAAGCACAAAATACTTGATGTCGAGATATATGTACATATTTGAACACATTGATTCCCGATCTGTAATTTATACTGCTGTATATTTATTTGTGAGGTTTGCATCTGAAATGTTAACATGGACAAAAATATTTTGTATATATATACATCTCCATTTGTGCCAAAATAATGTTTACCAGGATATGCATTTTATACATGTACTTTAAAAAGGGCCACAGTATTTTGGTCCAAGTCACCCATTCATGGCTGTGTACTGCTGTGCAAGCCCGGTTTTGCATTGCAATATCCTTTGATCAAGTATTATTATATTCACTTATGTTAATGCATACTTTTAACATAATTTTTGAATCTCAAAAAGGTTTGCATTTGTGTTCACCATATTCACACCCATGGATTTATACTTTTTATTTGCATTTCAATTTTACAGCAAATTGACACGTTTTCACTGTTCAAACAACTGATCTGAGGTGTGAAAGGTTTGTATCAGATCATGAACAGCAAATGCAGAGCACATTTATATAACAGAGATTTTGTGATTTGATTACATAAGCTCAAGGTCTGTGATAAACCAACCTTCAATGTTGCAGTGGTGCTTTTGAATGAATGTTAACATATGAACCCTACAAGAGATTTGCATCAGGTATAAATGGAATAAAGTCTGCGACGTTAACAATTAACAGCCAATCTGCTGATAATTACTGCAATGGCACCTGTCATAAAATCACTTCCTGTCAGAGGCCAAAAATAATTTGCCAGCATCAGGACTTTCCCAGCCCCTAAAGCATGCAAGGAACTAAAAAAATCATTGCATTTCCAGTTTATTAATTTGCATGCATGCAGCTTCAAGTTTTGAATCTTTTGACCAGACCTTAAAATATGTAAATAAAAGAAGGGAGCACTGGAAAAAAAAAAGCCAGTGAAGTTTGTTTTTCAGCTACTTTTATCAGATGACATTTTTTTGTAGGTAATGACAGGGGTTTTGTATAAAAATACAGAAGTCAATTTCTTGCCCAAATTTTGTATACATGCACATGTATTTGTGCCATCATCTGCTGTGGTACAATATGGGCCCAGGAGTGGCTCTGTTTATCATCTTGACAACTCAGGACAGTTCTGCTTCAATATGTGTGATTAAAGACCATTTCAAAGATACAGAAGTGCTTTGCTTTCTATCTGTTCCATAAACAAGGTTGCATCTCTAAGGAATCTGAGGCTGTAGGTGTGATCTTCTGAACACTGAAAACAGAGTTTGTTGGAGCACAATTCAAGCCAGTCATGACTTGTCTCAGCCATTACCATCTCATATACGTACTTAAGCATGTGTTCAGTCGTTTTCCAATGGACAAGGACTGTCAAGCTGGTTCTGGGGCATGCATGCTTGTGCTACTCATGTGGAGACAGAAAGACTGCTCCCGTCCATCTGACATGTGGCATTTGTGCTTGTGCTGTGGCAGTTTGGAATGTGACCTGTACATGTGTCAGTTCTAAATTTTGTATACTTCCATCAGTACCTTAGATGCCATGGACACGGGTTTTGAGTAGACCTATCCTACGTGTAACCTTTTACCCACCCAGTGTTTTTAGTGATTTGATAAAAATGCAACTTTTCCCCACAACTTTAGCATAGAATGTTTCAACATAATCATTTTCAATCAAGAACACACAGTAATCTTTTTTGTTTTTAGCCCTTCCACCTCCCACAGCGAGCATGACTGACTTCCCAGTTCAACTGACAGTGAAAGAAGCAAGGTCTTGAAAAGCCTGGTTGACTTTCAATTCTTATTTCCAATGAAATGTATCACTAATGTATTGGGCAGTCAACAGAAGTGTTTCCAGTCATGATGCTCCACTGATTTTTGGACTTTTTGTGATCCTTTGGAAAACTATTTAAACAAGAGGCCCATGGGCCTAATGCTCTGCCAACCATCACCAAAAAAGTCATTTTCTGAACTGTACTCAATCCACAAACTTAAGAAATTAATCAAGACTAGCCATATTATGCAATATCAGACTTCCACATGATACACATTTGTTGTATATTTGACATCATTGGCCTTTTTCTTTATCAAGATATTGACTTAAATGTCCTTTTCTTAAGTGCTTAATGACCTTAAATAATAGGTCAACGTCGCAGAAGCATTGGGTCATGATGACCAATAACGTAGGTCACCAAGTAGAGTTTTATATACAATGTACATATGTGCAATTTTGATTTAGAGGCTCAATTCTCTTGGCCACTGATGTCCAAACTACACCCTACCACTGCAAAATCACCTCTTCCAACTTCCAGATCTGGTGACCATACAAAAATGGGTCAACATCACTGATCTCGCGTAATATATTAGCATTGGCATGATCTATATATTCTACAAAGTTGGTTTATCCAATTCAATTATTTTTTAATATGGAATTTTGTATCTTTCAAGACATTTCAATTCAGAAGTTCTGTCAAATCATAGGTAGCACCATTAGTATCATAACCAACAGAGATTTTGACCTCTCATACAATACCAATAAATTTCATGCAGATCAATTAAAAATTAAGGATGCTGGACTAGTCACAAGATTTTAACATTTTGACCTGTATGTTAAATAATAGGTGGCACCACCATCATTGAGGTAGACAAAAATTTCCATACACTTCTCAACTCCTAAAGGTTATATGAGCCTAACTCAAAAATTGTGGAGTGCAGCACATTCACAAGATGACCCCTATATTCAAACTAGCCATTTGACCTTGACCTTCAACTCAGATTATAATATTGTTATTGTTCAAAATATGCACTCCCTACATCCAGCTCTCCATAATGGTCTGTTTGTTCAAGTCTGGCAATAACTTTTTGAGTTCTTGAAAATAAATTTTGACAAGCGCCAAACTCCACAATTACTGGGTCACAGTGACCCAAAAAGTAGGTCACCATGTACAGTTTTATGTACAATGTAATGAAGTGCAATTTTTATCTGGAGGCTCCATTCTCCTCGCCACTGATGTCCAAGCTACACCCTGCCATTACAAAATCATTTTTCAACTTTACAGGCATGGTGACCTCACAAAAACTGGCCAAAATTAATTAATATTACATAATATTCTAGCACTGAACATGATCTATATATTCTAGAAATTTGGCAAGTCTAACCCAATTACTTTTCCAAATACGGAGCTTCTTAAAACACATTTTGGCTCACAATTCCATCAAATTATAGGTGGCGCCACTAGTATCCCTAGCAACTTAGACTTTGACCTCACCCACAATCCCAAATTTCGTAGAGATCTGCCCAAAATTAAAGATGCTAGAGTGCTCACAATATTTTCACATGCTGACCCCTATATTACATTATGTAGATGGCACCACCAATATCAAAAGGGATCTAGATTTCATACACCCTTTAAGTCCTCAAAGCTATATTGGTCTAACTTCAAAACTGTGGACAGTAACACACCAATGAGCAAAAGTGACAGACGGACAGACATGAGCAGCCGCAAAGCTCTGCCACCTTTGGTCAGTACTTAGCAGAGCTAACAATTGTTTCTGAAACCACTTGGCCAATTGCTTCAAAACTGATCATGCCACACTTCTGGAAACTTGCACACTTTGATACTTCTACAGATGGCCCTCTACACTTTTGTTTTTAGGTCTGCTGACCAAAGTGTGGAGATCTTCCACGATCACTCACATCTGTCCATCCTCCAACATCTCATCATTCACTTGTTTGTCTTTCACATAATCCATTTTTTTTTTAAATTCAAATAATTGAACACAGAATCTAAGAATGCTTTGAATAGTTTTAATATACCACTTTATCAGATATGTTGGCAAAAAATGTCAAATTGTTCACATCAACTGCACACATTTTCCAACATCCAGCTTTCCAAAGTTGCAAGTGTTCAGACAGAGACTTCAAATCTGCAGTACACACAGACCACACCATGAACTAAGATTATATATGCCACCATGGTTAAAGGGCAACTTACTACAGTTACAGCTTTCTTTATATTGTTCCTATACTTCCATTTCTTTTTTGTTGGGAGTATTATGTGCCCTTTCCATAAGGATTAATGGATATAAATCTACAAGTTCTAGCTCTTATTAGTCTTTGGACAATTATCTGAACTTCAGGTCTCATGTTCAGCAAACCAGTGGAAAAAAATTACATGTTCCCTTCTGTGTTTAAATTCTTTCAAACCTGTCCCTATGTACATACAGAACACTCCGTTAACAAATTAAATACAGGTCCTGATAATTCCCAAATGAAAACACCATCTTCTTAAGTACAGGTCTCCAAGTTGTACAGAAAAGGGTACTGCACTGGATGCTCTTCCCATTAATCTCAATGTGTGGATTTCAAAACCAATCCTTGTATTCACTTAGTACTTGGCAATTTATCTACCACCCCCACCCCCCCCCCCCCACCCCACCACCCCACCCCCAGAATTTGGGAAAAAGTATGTCACAATGATAATACCCGGAAACAATAATGTATGCTTTTTTGAGCCAGCAGAAATTGAAAAATGGTAAGATGAGGCTTTGGGCCTTGTGCTTCGTTGCCATGTCATTCATTAATATATTGAAGTACATGGGATAGATCATACTTGTGTGACCATCTCTATGATGGAAACTCCCTAATACTTATCAAGCAACTGCAATTTTGACTTCCTCCACAATCCCACAATATTTTACGATGATCCACCAAAAATTGAAGATGCTACATACAGCATTCTTAAGATTTTCACATTTAGACCCATATATTACATAATACTGTAGGCCTTTCATTCATGCATATTTGTCTTCATCATCACTGGAGTAGTACTTCCATGGCAGACCTACATGCAGCATCAGTTGTTTTTTTCGGGGGGGGGGGGGTTGGTTTTTTTTTGTTGTTTTTTGTTCGTTTCAAAACAGGTGGTGGTGGTGTCAAAACGCAAGATGTACATACATATATTTCAACAAAATCTATTTTTGTCTGGTCAGATGATGGATATGTTACATGTACAGCACACAAGAAACTACTGTTGCCTTTTTCAAAATTATGATGTAAATATGTATTAAATTAAAGACCAGCACAGACTTTGACCTTTGGCTTTCTGAAGAATAATTACTCTGCAGCACCTTATATTTCACTCTGTACTTCATTGGCATGTACATCACGCGAATGAAGTATCTTAACTGGACCTGCACTGGAGAAATATACGATTTAAGTTATTCTCAGATCACAACTATGGCCCACATAGAGCTATGTGCACTATATAGCATTGTTGGCCTCCACAAAATGGTAACAAAAGAACTGAAGTGGGTTCTTTTTCACAGATCTTAAATCAATCTAGTCTTCTCACAAGCTAGACTGTTCTGGGTTTGGACAGAATTTCCCCACCTTATGTTATATGCAGACTTTCCGTTTGTTACACACATGGAAATTATTTTTTGGTCTTTAAGATCTAAAACTAAGATCGTTTTAGATTTTCCATCCTTAAATTAGGCAAACTAACTTGATTAAACAGATCAAAGTCCTATTGTATAGGACCTGCCTTTGGGATTGTGCACTGGACGTGGATAGGGGCTGGTAACACACCACTCATACCAGACATTCTTGTCTGTACAAAGACGCCAGAAATGTACCTGTAGTTGACACCCGGCACTAAGGAACATTGGCTCTTTAATGGGGAAGTAGATTGGGAACCAACTGAACATTCCTGGGGAATGGGTCTGTGGTACAATACTCAAGATGACATCTTTGTACAGCACTGTGTCAAAAAAACCGACAAACCCATGCAACACAGTGTCTATAGGGACACTAAAGTCTAACACAATATAGCGACTGTTATCAATATCTTTCGCTCTATTAGGATGTTCAAAGGTGAAAACACGTTTTGGTTCTGCTAGTGTCTGACAGTTGTGGATTCTTACAACATACGGGGTTTCAAAGGGGGCATCTGGTTGCTTGTAAGGTTCCTTGCATGCACGCACTTCATTCCACAGTCTATTTGACGACAGTGGTGCCAAATATGATGTATACTGGCATGGTATACTAATCCCATCATCCTTTAGGAATTTCTGTGCCCCATCTAGACACTCTGGGGAGAGTTCATTGTCTCCAAAGGAACCCAGCAGTTCACTGACAATGATATCTGCCTTTGTTGGGGAATTCCAGAGTCTCATATCACTGGCCACCACTGTCACTTGCTCACCCCACATTTCATCTTTCAAATTCTCCAGTGTCACAACAGCATTTGGATTTTTCTCCACAGCATACACCTTAATTTTCCTGTCTGCTGCGTGCGCAGCATTGATAGATGCAGTTACCAGAGGTCCCCTCCCTGCACCTAAAACCATCAACGTCAAAACTTTGGTGCTCTTCTCCTCTTCTGGTATGCGATCCATCAATGCTAAATACACAGCCCTTTGATACTGGGAGTACTTGATTGGGTCTTTTTCAAAGACCTCGTATGTCTGTGACTCCAGGTTATCCATCAAAGGCTGCAGGGGGCTCTGAAGGTAGTCCTCATAGCCTTTCGAAAAATTGGATACAGTGTCCAGAGGTTCTTGTGTCTGCCACAGATGGTCCAGGTACTGCTGGTAAGTACGTATCCCTTTCTCAGGGTGACGATCACACCCAGATATGATCATCTGAACATCCAACCTGTAATGGTTAAATCAGAAATCATTAACAAAGCCCATTATATTATATCTCTGTACCATGAATCAGTGATGCATATTCTAGGCTGATGCTGCAACGATTTTGCACAGTAGCAAATTCATTTACAGCAAGATTAAGCTTTTAACCAAATGACAACTATGTTGTCCGAAACTGTTAGCAAAGTTTTACACATTTATGTTATACTTGATTATCAATTGAAATATCATAGCAAAGTGTGTTAAAAGTTGACAAGATTTTAATTTGCAGTGATACCTGCTGTATGAAGCCAGTGCTACAAGAGATCACCTGCTCAGTGGCCACAAGAGTCAAGTTCTTTGTTAATTTACCTGCAGTGACAGGTCACTGGCAGTATGTGGTCACTAGGTTGTAGCAGAAAGGGTGGCCATATCCAGCAGGTACCACTGTATACTTAGCCAAGTTAGCGTAGGAAGGACACTTTTTCTTTCTTCGGGGCTCCAGTTTTCCAACCAAGACAATCCAAAGGTTATGACCACTCCAAAGCTCTTTTGTAGTTATGCAACACTCCCCTCACTCAGTTGGAATCAGTGAGTGTTGACTGTGAATTTGCATTGAATGATTATGTATTAAATTCTTTTTTTTTTTTTTTTTTGTAGTCAGGGGATGGCAGCTTTCTGGCCATTCAAGGTAAACCTTAACACCACCACAAGAAAACCTACAGGTACTTTCCTGGTAGCGTTTTTATTGTAACCATTGAGTTAGAATCCACCATAACCGACATCTGAAGCTCTGGGGTTTCCAAGAAGTGACCAACACAATTGTTGAAAAAAAACCCATAAAATATCACTGAATCATAATCTGTTGAACAAACTTGGTAGACACACACCCAAAGTACATGCTCACCAAGTTTAAAAAGGATCTCACAGACAGTTTTCAAGTCCAACATGTACATGTATTTATGGACAGATGATGGACACATCCATCTTACACACTCCTCTTTTTTATTTTTAGCTCAGCAGACTAAGTCATGTGAAGTAAAAATTAGAAACAAACAAATGTCACTGAGCAAAACAGTTTGCATGTTGGCAATAATTCCAAATTCAGTTGGGAGTATTCCACATGGTTCTCCCTAACGACTCACAGAAGTTTGTTAACTTGGGGACTCTGTTTAACATAGTCTGTGGCAAGATAGTCTATAAGTTTGGTGGGTCCCTTGTCATTTTAGCATCGGTCACAGGCTCAGGAGGCCATCTAACTGGGGTCCTTGTTTATTTTAAAAGACAATTTGTCAGCATTGTATAACTTCTCGGTGGTAGAATTGGAATTCCCAATGGTATAAATGTCAGCTGTTAAAAACAACACATTTACCCAAGAATTTGTGTTCCTTTTCTGATGGGTGCTGTTGACATGACACAATAGACCTGTTCATACCGAACTTTTCCGAACCGTAATTAATTATGCATTCCATTGTTGGCCTGATTGTCCAATCAGCAAGTAGCCGAGTCCGGCTCACGCCGTCACATGTTTACAACGGATGCCACAGCAAACGCTAGTGATTACAGCATGGATTGTGTTGAACAGTGAAAATCTTTTACCTAAATTGTCACATCAGTGGTGAAACGTGCATTTATAGATTGCTGACGGTATGATGTTCGTTAAATCCAAGCACATCTTGTGTTTTACTTTCTTATGCTTCCACGTGTAATCCCGCCAGCGTGGCCGAGCACAAAATGTAAACAAAACACGGTGCGCTTCCCGAAGTGAACCGAATAAACCCGAGTCCTATGAACAGGTCTACTGCATCAGGATTTCCCATTTCTGCCAGATGTACCCAGCATTAAGTTTAAAACTGACATTTGATACAAAAGTATTGTACTGCACTGTGCCAACATGTTCTTGTGCTTGAACTACTCTTAGAAATTAATTTGTATTCAGCAAAGGATTTGATTTTGACAATGCTGTTTAGAATATCAGCTGTGGTGTGGGGAGCCTGGCACCCTCCCTTATATCCATGAACACTGATTAAGATCAGACTAAAAAATGTTGAGGAGATATGTGGCATACATAGTAATTTCCTGCTCATTTCTCAGACTCTGCTGCTGAGCAAGTGATAATTACCCACCATCAGGGTTTCTGCCAGAGGGTAAGATTCTATACCCTAAAATTTTCTGAGGGTAAGATTCCGTACCCTAAAATACTTAAAAGTAACATGAAAAATGATGCAAGCAGGAACATTATGCAGCTAAAAATTAAGACTTTCAAAGCCTACTTGATCCCTCAGCTTCCAGAAGAGCTGTAGACTCTATTCTAAAGCATAAAAAAATTTTCTGGGGAAGGGCCCTCAAACTCAGTGATATGGCTTCAACATGTGACATGCCTTTGGCACATTTCGGTACCCTAAAATTCTTTTCCGGAGGAAACCCTGGCCACGATACAGGCATATTGAGCATTATACCTCAGGTGTTACCAACATTGGAGCACTAAAGAATTCTTATTCCAAATGGGTGATATTGATCATTCCTTCTTATGCCAATCCCAATGTCTCCTAGTCCTAGCAGGGGCAGATCTAGGTCTTCAAAATTTGGTGCCAAATCGTGAAGTACAACAGTAATCACTGCAGAATCCGTCCCCACTCTTACATAATTCATGTTAAAATAAACTAACCATTTGCAATTTTCTGGAGCCAAATGAATGAAACCTTAGCATTTGGCTAATGGCACCAGCAGTGCTTGATTCAAGTACTTTGAATAGCATTGGACTTGTATTGTACATCTTTTACTGTATTCAATTGCTAGGATTTTTGGGTCCACCTTGATGTAACCAGTCATCATAATGTATGCAATGGCCCAAAAGAGGTGCACTATGCAATGTGTGGTGCCTGATTATGACAGACTTCTCAAAATAATAATTTTTAATTGCCAGTTTCTGCAACATACTTTACACTGAAAAAGGGATCTGCCCATTCTCAGATCAGCCAATGTGTCAGAAGCTGCTTATCAGCAGCCCATTGACGCTGTAATGCAAATGCACCGGCTGCATGAAAACACACTCTACATGGCACATATCCCCATGTAAAATTGGGCATTTTTATCTTCAATAAGAGACATTCATTTTTAACTGCGATCCTGTCCACTTCCTGTGTTTCCAGAGCAACAGACAGATGCTTCCACCATGATCAGGTCAGATTTGTATTATATGCTACATAAACATTCATAAATAGCACCTTTTCAACCAAAAGAAAGCCAATTTCTAATCAATTTTAACATCCTTTACGTTTCAAATAAATGTTAATACATTTTCTTAAGATTATTCTATGTTCGTGTTCTTTATTTTATTCAGAAAGTACTTTTAACCATGCTAAATACAAGGACCTGCCCTGATGCAGGTGGCTCCCTCTTTTGCTCAATAGGTGTTACAGTAGGACTGCATTTAAATATGAATACATCCTATTGTATTGATGTTGTCAATCACAAACCAACAATTAACTCTGAAGACAGCATCATTGTGCCAAATTCTGCCACTGAATAAAATTTAGAGATTTTGACCATCATAATGCAGGGTTTTTAGTGCTGGTTTTCGGCTAACATTTAGCATACATTGAATGGACAGATGCTAACAGGTAAATTCACCGTGCAATACCGGCATGTAAAGGAAGATTCCCAGGTGTGCAGATCCGAGAATACATTCATTGGATGTTGTGTATTATACTTTCCAATATAACCCACACTGGATTCTGACCAAGCTCCTGAATATTTACCTAAATAACTCTCTAACAAGTGTTTGGTGTGCTCTTGACAACACTGGATACCCTTTCTTGTTGGTCATGAATATCTTAGTAGGCAAAATTGCAGCCTTGATAGGTTCTCCACGCCATCTTTCCAACACCTCAGGGGAGGGCAGGTCAGCAGAGATTTCTAAAGCAATTCCCAATTTCCTTGTGCTGTCGCATATTGTTCTGACAGTATTCCACCAATACCATGTATCACTTTCTTCACAATCCACGTCGGTCTTGGGATCAGCGTCGCCAATCACATCATCACATTCATCCCTGGGCGCTCTCATGGGAATGCGAAGCCAGTATTGGTGATTGTACCCGGACAGAATGTGCTCATTGAGAATACGGGCAAGGTTAACACAATTGGCTCCCTTCACAGCAATCAACATAGCAGGAACGCTGAGATGACTAGCAAAGCGTAACTCTTGCTGGAATGCTTTCTCTGAATTCTTTCTTATCATCTCATGCGGTGAGTCTACCTGCAACCAAGGTGATATCTTCGCAACAATCAAACTGCCCCAATCCTGGCTTGTCAACAACAGATCCGACCTAGTCACTGCTCCCGGTCGGTGTTTTGCCGGCTCATCATGGAATTCCCTTTTGTATCGAGGATTCATCAGAGGCACACAGGCGAAGTCGAAACCACATTTGCAAGTCTCATCTAGAGATCTATTGATATCTTGGCTGTAGGTAAAGTCTCTACCACAAGATACTCGTTGTGATGCCATTGTCACCCTCATTGTCGGGTCAGCAAACCTCGTGGTGAGCAGTTCCCGCCTCTTTTCACTCTAGGATCATTGCGCTCTTCTTTCCGGTTTAATAAAGTTCTTATGCATTCAATGCAACATATGAATTTTTCTGGACAAAATGTATTATACTTTGAACTAAATTTACCCTTTATTAATAAATTCATGATATTAAGCCAACAAATAGAGACCAATTTGACAAGTTACCCCTTCAATTTGACACAGCATACATAGTGTTTGTCAACCCTCCGCCGGAAGCGCAGTGTTCGGTAAAGGAAGACTGTCAGAAGTGATTATTTTTTCCTCCTCTGAACAGGTGCTTACTGTATTATCATTATTTTACAATTGAAATCAGCATAGGAAATCAATAAATTACATATGTTCGTGTGTATCGTAGCACTGCAAACAAATCATAATTTCGAATTATGACCCATGTATCTCGTATCTGATTCAGCCACTTACGCACAGATGTCACCACATGACGGTGCAGCATTTTGGTTGTCTTTGGCTTCGTTTTACTGTCACTAGATGTCAGCACGATACAGTCACTTCAGAATGTTTCATGGCAATGCCGTACAGTTTTCTATGAAAAGCTTTCTTTCTTTCTTTCTTTCTTTCTTTCTTTCTTTCTTTCTTTCTTTCTTTCTTTCTTTCTTTCTTTCTTTCTTTCTTTCTTTCTTTCTTTCTTTCTTTCTTTCTTTCTTTCTTTCTTTCCTGCACGTAATTGTGGTAGGCCAGACACACAACGGACCATGATCTGCCATCAGCAGTCAATTACATGTATAGGAGCAGTTAGGGTAAACCCGGACACTTAAGGCTTTAATCGTAAATTTACACAATAACAAGAACCTGTATGTCTTTTTGGTGTGAAATAGTTTGCAACTATATTTGCATTAAAATCTGATATAATCTTTTTGAAATGCAAGTTCTCAATTTTTTGTATACAGCCAGAAAGAAAAGTTAAGTCTGGTGTCCGGGTTTAGAGACAAAGTCAGATAAACACGGACAACACTCCATCTTAACTCGAACACAATCATTTCTTATCGCGAAAAAATAGTATTCTTTCTTATTCCTGCATTTCTCAGGGTCAGTAGGATTTACTGCCTTGTTTCCTTCTTAATATATATCATTGTGCATTAACGGACTTAAACATTAGCTTATCAGACTGCCTTCAAATATGAGAGAAAAAGTCAAAGATGATTAAAATCTGGTTAATTGTCTCCAGGATGTATTTTGTTGGGAAGTTGTCTCAAATAGCACTTTGCAGTCTGAGTCAACAGCTTTCCTCAGCGCGGTCTGGGCGCCGAGGAAAGCTGTTGACTAACCGCTAATGGCAGATATGACATGTTGGTATTTCTTGGAAATAT
Organism: Hermodice carunculata; assembly: GCA_964020975.1. Taxonomy (NCBI): domain Eukaryota; kingdom Metazoa; phylum Annelida; class Polychaeta; order Eunicida; family Amphinomidae; genus Hermodice; species Hermodice carunculata. Next base: position 51,999,496 of record OZ026629.1, on the reverse strand, counting down.
CTTTTCATGAGGAATTCAAATATATTATCGTTATATTGATGTTATCTCATTTGTGTGGCTCCGTATATATGCCGACTTAGACTGCAAAGTGACAATTGTCAGCGTATAAACAACAAAGGTATGTTATTACCTGACTCTGAGTCTGAGGAAATTTAAATTTGTTTTACAGTGTATATATTAATATATATTTCTTGTCCAATCACTACTTTACCAGGTGTTGGTACTGATATTGACAGAAGTATTGTTTAGTATGGCTACCTGGTACCAAAATGCACTCTGAAGACGTCAAGTATGTTACACAATTCTAAAAACACAAGCATATAACATGAAATTTTATTTTTGACAAGGCACTTGTTTTGAAAAAAAAAAAAAAAAAAAAGGAAGAGTTCAGAAATGCGAAATGCGCATGATGGAATATTCGCACTATGATAAATTTCATCAGTTTTGTGATCAAGCCTCAAAGCCATTAGGCTAACGTATACTGACACTTACCCACCAGGGAAGTCGACACACGTACTGAACAAAGGCCAAATATCATTGGTCATATACAAGAAGCCTTTATACTTTAGGCTGCACACATTTAAGTACTTAACTTCCAATTTCAACTCTTACGGTATGGAACAATTCTTTTGTGCATTAAATTGCGCAAGGAACACAATTTAATGAGAGAATAATGTAAATTTAACTACAGTAAAAATGTTTATTCTCGAGCTGATTGAAGTGAATTTTGCAAGTCGTTAATGATTGCCAAGTGCAATATACATTGTACGTATTAAACTCCGAGATTAAACGATGAAGTATTTGTAAATTACGCTCACTATCACTGTCACAAGTGCCCAGAGCACGCCGAGGAAAGCTGTTGACACAGGCTACAAAGTGCCAATATAGATTCAAAATAACTGGAAAAGGAAAATAATTCTAAAATTTATGCAATAGTAGACCTACAATCTGCTGGGTGGCCAGAATCCTGGAAATCTAAGGTACAAGTTAACGTTTACCTTAAAGTGCGGGTAAGGTTAGAGTTAATAACTGTCCATATGCAGCAGCCTACTGTAAGTGTATAATTCTATCGTAATTTACTGCAGAATCTACAGCTATTGCCTTGCAATTAGAAGCCAGTAATTTGTTGTAATTCTAAATTCAAGTCTTACAGTGAACTGTATACATAGCCATTCACTTTTTATAGGTACTTTCACGATTAAAACTTTAGTAGGTAAAATGTTATTATATGATACAGAGGCTTTGCACACCTACGGCATTGTTGCATGCGAAAACGTCTTCCCAGTGAAAGAACACAGTTGTATGTTTTTGTCAATGTAAAGTGCGCCTTGGCATAAATATGCCTGCATTAATTAGAGGGCCTAGTTATCCCGTTTTCTAGAATATTACTTATTGTAAAAAGTGAATTACTTGCTCATTTCACAAATGACATACAATTCCAGTCAATTATGAGACGAGGGGAGATATTTTACTTCACTTGTGTAAGCCAATATAGGCATAGGTAGTCTTTTTGGGTTTTTTCATTAAATAACCGTAACACCAAAAGTCTGTAAGATCCAGGTTACAAATAGGCCTATTAAAATAGGCCTACACATTGACAGATTTAAACTATGCATCCCTGGTGACAATTATATATGCCTCCTTTAATGTCAAATAAGTTTAACTTTTAACAGTATGTAAACACTGCTTATTTATGGAAGCGAATGCGTCTATACATAAAAAACCTTGTTTGTCAGATTAATTCGGACATGTCCGGTTTTATCTGAAAGCGGGTGTCCGAGTTAAAATGAAAAATCAGACAAGTTCGGACACAGACAGAACATCGCCTGAGGATTAAAAAAATATTTTTTGAGAGAGTGTTCTCAACAATTTAAAAGCGTAACTACTAAACATCGCAACTCTTGGTGTCTTAGGGTTAAAGCCTATTAGGTGCATTTTTCACAAGCTTAGCAAATAAAACTTACACGTGCGAAGAACCGCTTGCAATGTGTTGCTCCCGCGCACCTGCTCGCTTGTCTGCTTCCAAAAGAATATGAAAACGAGGCTACGCGGGTAAGTGATAACCGGCCAATAAAAAACTTGAATCTAGTGGGAAAAATTAGTGGTACAAAAGTTTCCAAGTAAATCCTATTTAAGCTACAGAAAACAGTAAGTTTAAGTGTCCGAGTTAAGGCGCTGTCCGAGTTTATCCATAATCCCCCTATATATATGTACAATGTACCAGTTATCGGTAGGCTCGAGCCGTGCGGTTTGTAAAAATGCAGCACAATACGTACCTGACCATAGGATAGGAAAATTATTGTTATAAATCACAGACTTCAAGTTCGAAGCTGTACTTCCATGGTAAAATCTAAACAAAATTGTCTTTTCTTGACGAACGCATGTGGTCTGAGCAAGACATGTCACTTCAATTCTGGTGACGAACTTGTAAAAACAATGTTCATAGCAACTGAAAACTCCACACAGATAAAGTTCGGTGTGGGTCAGGTGGGCAAACATTTTCTATATAAGTAAACATGAAATCAGTTTATGAAAAATCTAAAAAGCTAGGGTGTCAGCAATTATTAAAATATAAAATGTGTGCGTTCTCTGAAAAATGTGCCTTTTGCTTAGCGTAATGAATCCAAATATGCGGTTACCGGCAATTACCCTCGTAACTGAGACGCGGGAGAACGGAGCCAGACAGCGTTGCACAAAATTTCACAGTTCAGAGACCGGCAACTCATCACATATAAAGATAGATTAAGAAGTAATAATAACAGTGCTTTTGCCCACCCTATCGACAATAGGAACATGTCGATAATAGGTGCACCAACTATACATCACTAGGAATTGTTGCTTACAATTATGTCAGACATAACACTTTTTTGCTACCATATGGTGACCATCTTATCATCATTCCATGTTGTAGTATCAATAGTGACCCATAAATGAATCAAAGTTGCAATAAAAAGGTGTACTATAATCAGCTAGAGTTTCTTACCACATGAACACATTGTGTTTGCTGACACTCGACATTCTGTTTTATTAAGAATTCTTTCTTTCTGAATGGCACTTTTTACCTGCAGATTTCTGCATGCCAAGAGCATTAGTTCGCTCCAGTTTTTTTCTTAAATTTTATGTTTTCTGTCATGTAGTGTTCCAATTTCAATTTTAATGTACAAAGCAAGAAGATTTTTCTTTGTTTACATTTTTTTTTCATTTTTTCACTTATGTTATTTATTTTGAAAAGGCATGTTCACCTATGTTATTTATTTTGAAAAGGCGTGTTTTGTGTTTGTTTTTTTTTCTGGGGGGACTTTTTGTTTTATTATTATTATTATTATTATTATTATTATTATTATTATTATTATTATTATTATTATTATTATTATTATTATTATTATTATTATTATTATTATTATTATCATCATCATCATTGCTGTTGTTGTTGTTTCTTTATTTTGTTGTCTTAAATGACAGGCTATAATTGACTATATAGTACTCCAAAGAAATTTCGGGCATTTGAGCTTTTACTTTAGCAGATATTAAACATCATCCGTATTTTATACTCTATTTCAATGATTAATCCCCTTAGCCTGCCATGGTGTTGTAGAATCTGAAAATGTGTAGTTTAACACACGTGCTTTCCCTCTTGTTATAGTAGTCTCAGTTTAAGATCTAATTACCTGATCTTCGCCTCAACACGATTTCCCCTTTGCATGTAATGCTTGTTTTGTCTTGCATAATGTATTGGTTGCACCTTTATTGGTATTGAAGTGTCGCCAGATTAACCAGATTGTTATCAAGAAGCCTATACGTGTGGGCTCCTTGTTGTTATTAAGCAGTGTACAAAAAATTAAATGGTTACTATTATTGCAACAACACATTACCTTATAGGTCTTCTAGCATGAGTAACTCACGAACGTTACACACTTTTTTTTTTTACTTAGGGTGGAGCTCAATTAATAAAATAGTTCTGACAATCAACATAAGTCCATGTAGGAGTAAAACTGAGCAAAAAAAAAAGAAAAAAAAGAAAAGAAAGAAAAAAAAACAAATATAGAATACTTCCTTGAATAGATCAAGTCATAGAAAGTCAGGTAATGCGGTACCAAATTTGCCCTACCTTTAACAGTCAATACTTTGATAAGGAGTCGCAGGAGCCTACTACTTACAGAACCACGTCATTTATTGAGAACTATTTTTTGTTTTCCTTCGAAAGGGATTCATCTCTTGAAATTGTAAGTGGCTGCAATTACCATTGATGACTTTTCCCTATTCTTGAGCTCACAAAGTAACATTTATAATAGCAGTATCGCCAAAAAAGTCCCTTTAGGCACACTAGCATTCTTTTCTTTCCATTAATTATTGTTGATTTAGCAAAGATTCGTCCATTCAGTTTTGACATAGTGAGGCAGATTTGTTGGCTTTAAACCTATAGGATATCCCAGATATACACGCGACCTTGTTTTAAATTCTACTACATGACATCTGCTCACCACAGAAGAAAGGAGATTAAACGCTTTCAAACCCTTATATTCGGTCGCACGCTTTTTTTTCAAACATCATACTAAATGTAATCAGTCATGTGCGAATCAATAACGTTTTGGCTCAATGATTACCTAAACATCACCTTCGGTTACTGTTTCTAAATATTAGTTATGACAAGATGACTCGATGAAACTTACACGGAGAGAGGGACACTGTTTCGCCTCAATGTAAATATTTACAGTGAAGCTATTCTGCATCATAGAAGATTATCACTACATCTTGCAAAAAAGGGTCAATTTAAATAATTTGGAGTTTGAACACTTGTTTTCCGGTGAACGTCCTCATACATGAACATTTCACATGCAAACTTAGTTCATGGCAGGTATAAAGATATGACAGTCAACCATGTTTAGTTCAGTTTAAACATATTTATTTATACTGGATTACTCTATGGTACACAAATTACTAATAACAATGGGTTCTCCAGACACGGAGAGACACACAACACACACACACACACACACACACATATATATATATATATATATATATATATATATATATATATATATATATATATATATATATATATATATATACATATATACATATATACAATATACACAAGACATTATAAAACTCCAGACACGGAGAGACACACAACATATATATATATATATATATATATATATATATATATATATATATATATATATATATATATATATATATATATATATACAATACACACAAGACATTATAAAACTATGTTACATTTCAAATGTACATATGAGAAAATATTGATATCATCATATACAAATATCAATGGTCAATAGAACATTGAAAGACCCAGATTGAGAATATAATGCAACGTAGTGACACTTGGCGTACTATTCACTATTTACAATAGAAGCTAGGCGTAATTATCGAGAGTAAATCAGTAAATATATGTGTTTGATTTTAATTTTGGTTTACTTATAGCTACACGTCATAAGATATACAGCATAGAGAGTGTGTTTCTTATGTAATTTGGTCACTAGGTGACAGGTCACAATGACTTAAGAATGAAAAGAGAATAAAACTACATAAATATGGGGGGATTAGGAAACAAATCGTCTCTTTCAACTACATAATTTTGTACTGCGTCAGATATCTGTATATGTTAAGAAGATGCGGCAGTTCTTTGCTGCCAAAGAGGAATATATGAATCAGTCTTTCGCTAGCTATGTGGATTATCAGGTCAGGGTGAACACCCGGAGCTAAGAGACATATTGTATTATCCAATAGTTTCTTTCTAGGGAAGGCATATTGAGGACAAAAAAGAAAGAAATGAGTGACGTCTTCAGTCGGGAAAGAGCAGGACCAAGTAGCACTTGAAACTATATTTACTTTACAGAGGTCAAAATTAAGCCCAGAGAAGCCTAGCCGTGGCTGGGTTAGGCAGATGTAAGAAAAACGAAGCCCATAGGAGAAATGGTCGGGGACATTGTCCACAGCCAGCAGGGTTGTCTTGAATTTAGATTTGAAGATTTGGAGCGAGATTGAATCTCTAATGTACATAGGTAAGTTTTTCCAAAGTTTGATAGTATCAGGGATGAAAGAGCTGTCAAAACGGAGAGTCCTGCACTGGATGGTGCGTATGGGTCTAGAATGACGTGTTGCTCGACCAAAGTTAAGAGATGGTAGGGGGTTAGTTAGATAAGAAGGAGTAAGATCATGGATCATTTTGTAAAACAAGATTAATTTGAAATGTTTGCGACGATTAGCGAGGGTAAGCCATCCGGGTTCTGGTAAAAATTTGATATGAGAAGTGTGTCTTAGGGCACCAGTGCATATTTTTGCCGCGTCATACTGAATAGATCCAAGTAAATCTGATAGCCCATGAACACAGTTATCGAAGAGGACACAACCATATTCTAGAATTGGTCTAACCATAGAGAGATAAAGCATGACCACGGTTTTACGGGAAAGTTTAGATTTAAACCGGCGAAGGAGAGCAATGCGCTGTTTTGTTGTCTTTTTTTTTTTTTTTTTTTTTACGAGACCGGTTATGTGAGTATGCCAAGATAAATTACTGCTCAGAGTTATACCTGAGTGGGTGTGGGAGGTGGCCTCGGATATAGATGATGGACCAAGATGAACAGGTGGATGGTGAGGTTTAATAATTTTGGCAGTGAAGACAACAGATAAAGATTTCAGGGTATTGAAGATGACACGACATAATTTTCCCCAATTTTGGATATGTAGAAGGTTTGTATTTAAGTGGTGAGCAGATTCCATTGGATTTTGAACGATTTCTAGCAAGCATGTGTCATCAGCGAAAAGCCTCACATTACAGGAAAAATCGTCAACAAGATCATTTTTGTACACCAGAAAGAGAAGTGGACCCAGTATGGATCCCTGGGGTACGCTAGCTTCAATAAACAACCAAGAGGACGCTTGGCCATGAATGACCCCTCGTTGAAATCGACTTGAGAGATGGCTTTCGATCCACGAAACAATGTTAGCAGAGATACTAGCTGACGTAGTTTAAAAAGGAGTCCAACATGTCAAACTTTGTCGAAAGCCTTAGAAAGATAAAAACAAAAACAAAAACAAAAAAAACAAAAACAAAAAAACAAAAAAAAAAACAACAAAAAAACAAACAAACAAACAAACACGACATAATTTTCTCCAATTTTGGATATGTAGAAGGTTTGTATTTAAGTGGTGAGCAGATTCCATTGGATTTTGAACGATTTCTAGCAAGCATGTGTCATCAGCGAAAAGCCTCACATCACAGGAAAAATCTCCAACAAGATCATTTATGTACACCAGAAAAAGAAGTGGGCCCAGTATGGATCCCTGGGGTACGCTAACTTCAATAGGCAACCAAGAAGACGCTTGGCCATGAATGACCCCTCGTTGAAATCGACTTGAGAGATAGCTTTCGTTCCACGAAACAATGTTAGCAGAGATACCTAGCTGACGTAGTTTAAAAAGGAGTCCAACATGCCAAATTTTGTCGAAAGCCTTAGAAAGATCAAAAACAAAAAAACAAAAACAAAAAAACAAAAAACAAAAAAACAAAAAAAAAAAACAAAAAAACAAAAACAAACAAACAAACAAACAAAAAGCAAAACAAAAACAAAAACATACGCGTTTCTTTGGAATGTTCTAGGCCATAATAAATGTTATGGACAATATTTGCCTGAAAAGCAGACCAAGTTCCGTGTAACTACACTTGAAAATACTCAGCTTGGGTCTCCTTTGGAGGCAAGGACAATATGTACTAGTTGGTTGATTGTAGAATCGTCAGCCTTGAACCCAGAGTGTTTTAATGTAAGTAGATTGTTATCAACTAGGTATTCATAGAGGGCATTAAAGACCAATCGCTCAAAGACTTTGGAGACGTTACACAGCAAAGACATAGGGCGACAGTTACTTTTAATCTGCTTGTTGGCCTTCTTAAACACCGGACATGTATTTGCTTTCTTCCAGGAGTCAGGGAAATCGGAAAGGCGCAGAGAGAGAGAGAGAGAGAGAGAGAGAGAGAGAGAGAGAGAGAGAGGTTTACAAATTGAGTCAGCAGTATTTTTAAGTAAAGTATTTCCTATGTTATCAGGGACAGACGCAGAGGAGAGCCTAAGGGAGGAGAGGATTTTCCTTGCATTGTCTTCATCAAATTTTATATAGTTTAGGCGTGTCGCAGTTCGAAAGGTAAACTGGGACAGGGGTGGGGCGTCAATATCGAGAGGAATGCTACATTGGCTTGCAAAGTATTGATTGAAAATATTGCACTTTTCGGTGACGCAAGAAACAATTTTTTCATCCTCGATGAGTGGAGGTATGTCTTCATGAACTTTGTATCCCAGAACAGATTTCGAGAGACTCCACCACTGCTTAGGATTAATATCCTTGTCGTCGAGTTGACGGCTCAGTTTGCGAAAATATGAGCGAATGGATTGTCGTATTAAGTTGGCCACTCTATTGCGACCTTTTTTGTACAGTTAGTAAAATCTCTCAATTTTCGTGTAAGTGTCATGGGTATAAGGACGTGGACTACGAGATACTCTCTTGAAGCGTTTCCATGCTCGGTTTGTTTGACGAATACGTTTCCTAATTATAGAGGGTATCCATTGTTTATCTCCAGGCAGACTTTGGGATCTCATAACAGAAGAACAGACACCTTCACGTGACGATCAGTCCCATATTTAATTTGTCTTAGTTGGCAGCACTACTAGCGTCATGCGCTGTGTCCGACCGGACTTGGAAAGGCGGCCGAGATCGGTATAACTTGAGCTCCAGAGCTTTGCGGTCATTAAAAAAAAAAAAAAAGGGGGGGGGGGAATACAAGAATGCTAGTCTGATGTCACATGTAATATTATCAACTGTGTCATTAATGTATCATTTCAAAGACATCTTTCAAACAAGGATTGAAATATAAATGATAAGATTTTTTGAACTTTTTCTCTTGCTATTATATTATATTTGAGGATATTTATAATATAAAGGCAAGAGAAAAAGTTTAAAAAATCTTATCATTTATATGTGTCATTAATGTTCAAATTAAGAATATAAGAGGCCCAATGATAGAGATCTGGGGCATGCCAGCTTCTGGGGGTAACCCCGAAGTTTCGAACGTGTACTCTCACTGAAAAGTTTTCTGGCCACCACCCTTTTTTATGTGCCTGAATCCGATATTGAGTAACAAACAAAATCCTAAATTCATTAAATGCAAAATTAAAAGGCAAGATTTACTTAAAGAGTACTTCAGGAACTTGAACTTATGTATATCACAAATAAATTCAAATTTGATAAAAATGTGATCCTAATACAAATTAAAACGTAACTAATGAGACACTACATGATGTACTCAATAAACATATGCCAAAGAAACTTGTGAGATTTAATAAATAGGCCTATAAACATTAAAAATGGCTTACTCAAGGCATATTGATGTGTATAAAATATAGAAATAATTTATATAGAAGACTAAAAAACTAACCATAACACAATAGAGTATATATACAGAAAATAAAACTGAACAACTCTATAACAGTATGTTAAATACAACATAAGACTAGCAAACAAAAAGCACTATGATTTTACTTTTAAAAAGTAGAAGAGTAATGTTAAGAAAACATGCTCTACAATTAATGATATTTTGAACGGAACCCACAGAAAGAAATCTTTCCCTAACTATTTTGTAATAGATGGTCAAGCACTTACTGAAAAAAATGCTATAGCGTACACTTTCAATAAATTCTTTACAAATGTTGGTCCAGATCTTTCCAAACAAATTAAAAAACCTAAAAATATATACTATGACAAATGTCTTCATAAACTATATTCAAACAACTTCAGTTTTAACGAAGTTACAAATCATGATGTTGAAAAATTATAGATCAGTTAAAGCCCACAAAAAGCTGTGGTTATGATAATTTTTCTAATAATCTTTTAAAACAACTTGATTACCCTAAATTAAACTTATTGCAATAATGATTTATCAAAGCCTCAGCACAGGCATATTTCCTTATTATTTAAAAATAGCCAGAGTGTCACCATTATACTACAAAGATGAAGATCACATCTTTTCACCCATATCTACACTGCCATCAATTTGTTAAGTATTTGAAAGGTAATTTTCAATCAGCTATGTGATCTTTTTTTCATGAAAACTATTCATTTTATGAAAGCCATTTTCGTTTTCGAAGTGGTCACTCAACAGTTCTAGCAGCTATCGATCTTGCAAATAATGTACTTAATGATATGGATAAAGGTAAAAACTCCTTGTCTGTATTTTTCTTCATCTTTCAAAGGCATTTGACACCATAAATCTTATTTTAATTGAAAAACTGAACTATTACAGTATCTAATGGTACACATTTAAACTTCTTGCAAAACCATTTAATTAATGTATTTCCGACACTACCGTAATATCAACTGGGGTCCTACAGGACTTTATTCTCGGCCCTCTTCTGTTGTTGTTGTTGTTGTTGTTGTTGTTTTGTTTTTTTTTTTTTTTTGTTTTGTTTTTTGTTTTTTTTTTGTTTTGTTTTGCTTTGTTTTGTTTTTTTGTTTTTTGTTTTTGTTTTTTTTGTTTGTTTTTTTTGTGTATATAAATTATTCGTCAAATGCTAGTGAACTATTTAAATTACAATATATTCTGATGATACTACTTTTTATATATACTTAAATCCAAATGATCAAAATTCCAGCTTTATTAAATCTCCTAAGTGAATGGCTTAACGTTAATGAGCTCTCCTTGAATGTTAGTAAATCAAAATTAAGGATTTTTCATCATCCTAATAAATCACTAAGCGTACCTGAAATTTTAATAAATAATATTTTAGTTAATCATGTGGACAATTTCAACTTCTTGGGACTTACTACAGATGAGATACTTGCTTGGAATAATCTTATTATTCAAATAAGTTCCAAAATATGAAGAGTTATTGGCATCATTGATGAGTTAAAACATTTTCTTCCCTTAAATACAAAAATTACCTTATACAATTCTTTGATATTACCTCTTATAAATTATGGTATACTTACCTGGGGGTTCAAACATAATAAAATCACAAGCTTCGGAAGAAGGCAGTGCACTGTATGATTTATAGCCATTTACAATGCACATGGTGAACCAGTTTTTCAATGTTTAAACCAATTGAGCGTAGAAGATTTGTTTACTTGAGCCAAGGTTTAATTTATTACGGATTTGTGCATGAGAAACTCCCAAGAAATCTGCTGTTCTTACCATTTATACCTAATAGAGATATACATTGTCACGATACTAGATATACAAGAAACGGTGGTCTATTTATTAATCAAGACGAAAAACAAATTTGTGTATGAAAGTCTGATTTTTGATATTCCAAAGGTCATAAACTGTACTGAAGATATCATATTAAATATATTCTCATAGCCTTATCGGTTTTTCAAATCATGTGAAAACTATTTTCTTGAGCAAATGCAACAAATACAAAAATGATTTACTGTCAACAAAACAATTAATCTCAACTATAAGGTTCTGTACACCATTGGTATTTAAAGATAGTTACAAGAATTTTTTTTTGTCATCCTGATGTGTAATATATTTCATGAAAATTCATCATGTTCATAACCACTTCTAATTCTTGTTACAAGGTCGGTTCTTGCGACAGCAACATGCATAATGTTTCACCAAGGGTTTCCCTTGACCAACACTGACAATTCTTTATATAAAGAAGCACTTGATTTATGTATACAATTTGTTGGTCAAAAATAAAAGATTTCTGAGTTCTGAGTTCTGCAGAGCTAGTTTTATGCGACAGTAGGAATTTTTAGATATCATTTTGATTGAATTCGAAGGGTTCTAACCTGGTATTTGTGCGGTAGAAATCAGGTTTTGGGACTGGGTTATGGCAAATCATTTTATCATTTAAACCGGAATTTTTTATCCTATTTTTTCTTGATATCAATAAATCATTTATGGATATAAAAGTCATAAAGTCATTTTGATTTTAAAAAATCATTTTGATTACAAAAAATGAACTTTCGATACAAAAAAAAAACCTTGCTCCTCAGACGCATTTCTTTATATCAAAAACTGCATTCTTGATCACAAAAAATAAATTCTTTGATATGTATATATATATTCATTTTCCGGTACCAGATCAAAGCACTATTAAGTAGCAGTCGATATTCTTCTGGGGGTGATTTAAAAAAAAAATCTATTAGAAGGGATAAATTTTCTCTTGTCCAATTCGGTCGCAAATGAAAATTCAGAGTTTGAGAATTGAAAAAAAAATCTACGGGAATGCTGCTAAATAAATATTATGATAATCAAACGAAGTAAGGACAATATAAGGTCACCTTGAATGAAACGAATTATACAAATTTGATTTCTTGAAGAAAAAAAGACTTTTATTTTTTCCTTTGACATGGATACTTAAAAGCATATCTGGTGAATCCTCACCTTATTTTGCCTGTTCAGCAGTGAGTTTGTTTACAAACACTTTCACTCTCACTCGAGGAGGAGAGGAGAGGAGAGGAAGAAGAGAAGGAGGAAGAGAGAAGAAGAAGAAGAAGAAGAAGAAGAAGAAGAAGAAGGAGGAGGAGGAGGAGGAGGAGGAGAAGAAGAAGAAGAAGAAGAAGAACAAGAAGAAGAAGAAGAAGAAGAAGAAGAACAAGAAGAAGAAGAAGGAGGAGGAGGAGGAGGAGGAGAAGGAGAAGGAGAAGGAGAAGGAGAAGGAGAAGGAGAAGAAGAAGAAGAAGAAGAAGAAGAAGAAGAAGAAGAAGAAGAAGAAGAAGAAGAAGAAGAAGAAGAAGAAAGAGAAATGAAAAGAAAAAGATTTGCTTTAAAGCAAATCTGTCTGTATGCCTTCAGAGCTCGCTAAAGTTAAAATCCTGCAATGTTGACTGTGTTCATGGCCTGTTCCTGCAACGAAACGTAAGAGAATGAGAGAATTGCACCAGTGGTCTCTTGAATGTAGAATTCTTGCTCATAACCTGACATGAAAGCTAAAAGAAAATAATAATAATAATAATAATAATAATAATAATAATAATAATAATAATAATAATAATAATAATAATAATAATAATAATAATAATAATAATAATAATAATAATAATAATGATGATGATGATGATGATGATAAATAAATAAATAATAAATTTGCATTGAAGTTGGATTGACAGTTTTATCTAATAATTATGAAGATATTCAACATTTAAACAGATCAACATGAACGGCAGAAGCCTGGCAGAAAGTAGCTCTGCTGCTAGGGCCTTGCTGCCAGCGCACTGGCAGCCAATCTGTATTCAGAGCACTCTGAAGGGCACCCTGCTATGACTTGTGGGAGTACAATCCAAACCTATGTGTTAATTATGGCTGGGTGCGAACCCCGACATTTTTTCTTTTTCAAGAATTTTTTTCTCTCTTTCCTCTTTACGACCAAATTTATCCGGATTTTGTTTCAGACACTATTATTCCAAAACAACCAAACTTGCCATAGTGACTGACCAACCAGTGAAATTGTGCATATCGTTTGGAATTGTCATAATGTTCAAAATTATACACATTAGGAGCAATTAAAAGTTTAAAAGCTCCATATCTTCAAAACTATTGCACATAGACACAAAATTTCAATCTGCATTCATAAGTTTGTGACACCTGCCAATTTAATGAACAGTAAATGAAAGTTGTAGAGTTTTAAATTTTGCTAATTACGGGCATTGAAGAATTTAAAAGTGGAATATCTCCAAAACTATTATTGACAGAGATGACATTCCAACTTCAATTTATAAGTTTGTGACAAAGTCGCATCCAGTATAGCATGAACCAAAGTTGCAAGATTTTATTTCATGCAAATTAGGTGAATATGTAAAATTAAAATCTTGAATAGCTTCAAAACTATTGTAGATAGAGGTACTACTCCAACTTTAATTTGTGGGTTTGTGTCAGGCTAATACACAAAATTGATATCATATATATATATATATGTGTGTGTGTGTGTGTGTGTGTGTGTGTGTGTGTGTGTGTGTGTGTGTGTGTGTGTGTGTGTGTGTGTGTGTAGATCTATACCTTTTGCATGGATTGCAACACATGCCAAGCCTATATTAATCACTTTCCATGGCACAGATCTTGGCGTATATTTTCCTACCTACTTGTTTGGTGGAGGAAACTGCAGGACTCGGGAGCAAACAACCGTGTACAGTCAGAGTGGTAGGAACTCTTCCCTTGCTTCCCCGGCCGTGAATCGAACCCGGGCCGCAGAGGTGAAAGGCGAGCGGGTTGCAGCTGTTTATTATGTCTGGGTGACAACCCAGACATTTTGTTTTTCCAAGAATTAATTCTTTCTTTCTTTCTTTCTTTCTTCTTTACGATTAGATTTGTCCAGAGTTTTTCTCGGACCCTATAATTCCGAAAACCACCAAACTTGCCATGGCGACTGACCTGTCGGAAATAGAAATAGAGCACCTGGCTTGGAATAGTCATGATGTTTAAAATTATGCAAATTATGGGAAATTAAAATTTTAAAAGCTCCATATCTTCCAAAGTATTGCAGATACACACAAAGTCCTAACTTAAACACGTAGGTTTGAGACATCTGGCAAATCCAATAGCATGCAAGCAAAAGTTTGAGAATTTTAATGTATGACAAATTCACTGAATTTCCCAACAATATACATTCACCGCTTCCACTGCTTGTTACAAGCTACATAGACCTCCGTGGTGCTGGGCAACCATTTTGCATTCATAATAAATTAGCTTCAACCTGTTTTAGAGGCAATCTTCTATCTGTGCATGTTAAGTGTATGGTTTTGAATGTTTGGGTCTTGTAGAAAATCGGGGTGGGAGGGACTCCCAACAACTGTGTAATGAAGTTCTCAATAAAATATAGATAATCTCTTTCTGTTCATGCAGGAACATATCTGCTCCATGCTGCTATACGTACCAGTCAGGATATAGTTCCCACTAGTGCTGGAAAGAGCAGTCAGTGCACCATGACTGAGACTGGTGTCCCAGCTGGTCTGTTTTTGCCTGACGCTATGTCAGTCTGCTGGGCTTATCGGTCCAAAGGGGGCACAGGCACTGGACTTCTAGGCAAAATAAGTCTGAGTGTACCCTCTGTTAAAAATATACTACGTACAGTGCTGAGTTGGCTGGGACCAATCAAAGTATGGTCTTCCAGTCCTCGATGACTGTTTTTTAAAGTGTGTGTGTCAACACACACTTTTTGGTTTTTCCTGAAATTCTTTATTAAAGTGTGTGTGTCAACACACACTTTTCTGTTTTCCCTCGAGTTCTTTATAAAAGTGTGTGTGTCAACACACACTTTTTTGTTTTTCCTGAAATTCTTTATTTCTTTCTTTCTTTCCTCCTTACAGGCAAATTTGTCCCACACTTTTCTCGAACACTATTATACATAGAAACTCCAAACTTGGCACGTTTGTACCTCCAAACAAGGAATTTGACAGTTTTATACAAAGGAATGAAGATGTTTAAAATTATGCAAATTAGGGGCATTTGAAATTTTAAATCTTGAATATCTTCAAAAGTATAATAGATAGAGATGTCATTCCATCTTCTACTAGGGGGTTATTGACCATTGCGCATCTCATGAATTTAAAACAAACGTTCTAGCAATTTAAATTATGCTAATTGGCAGCATTTGAAATTTTAAAACTTGAGTATCTTCAAAACTATTATAGATAGAGACGTCATTTTAACTTCTATTAGGGGGTTATTGACCATTGCGCATCTAATGAATCTAAAGCAAAAGTTATAGCAATTTAAATTATGCTAATTAGCAGTATTCGAAATTTTAAATCTTGAATATCTTCAACACTATAATAGATAGAGATGTCATTCCAACTTCTAACAGGGGGTTGTTGACCATTGTGCACCTAATGAATTTAAAATAAAAGTTGTAGCAATTCAAATTATGCTAAATAGCACCATTAGAAATTTTAAATCTTGAATAACTTCAAAGCTATAATAGATAGAGATGCCATTCCAACTTCTACTCCTGTGTTATGGAATAGTTGTACATTGCCATAGCAATATGCTTTGAAGACACACACACTGATTTGCTATGCAGCAAATCATCTTTCCTGGTTTTTTTGCTTTTTTCTTTCTTTCTTTCTTTCTTTCTTTCTTCTTTATAAGCAAATTTGTCCCACACTTTTCTCGCACACTATTACGCATACAAATTACAAACTTGGCATGATTGTACCTCCATACAAGGAGTTTGACCGTTTTATACAAAGGAATGAAGATGTTTAAAATTATGCAAACTAGGGGCATTTGAAATTTTAAATCTTGGATATCTTCAAAAGTATTACAGATAGAGATGTCATTTCAATTTCTACTAGGGGGTTGTTGACCATTGCACATGTAATGAATCGAAAACAAAAGTTGTAGCAATTTAAATTATGCTAATTAGCAGTATTCAAAATTTTAAATCTTGAATATCTTCAACACTATAATCGATAGAGATGTCATTTCAATTCTACTAGGGGGTTGTTGACCATTGCGCACCTAATGAATTTAAAATAAAAGTTGTAGCAATTTAAACTATGCTAAATAGCACCATTAGAAATTTTAAATCTTGAATAACTTCAAAGCTATAATAGATAGAGATGCCATTCCAACTTCTACTCCTGTGTTATGGAACTGTTGTACATTGCCATGCCAATATGCTTTGAAGACACACACACTGATTTGCAATGCAGCAAATCATCTTTCCTAGTTCCTTTCTTTCTTTCTTTCTTTCTTTCTTTCTTCTTTCTTCTTTACAGGCAAATTTGTCCCACACTTTTTTCAAACACTATTATACATATAAAACCCCAAACTTGGCATGATTGTACCTCCATACAAGAAATATGACCGTTTTATACAAAGGAATGAAGATGTTTAAAATTATGCAAATTACGAGCATTTGAAATTTTAAATCTTGAATATCTTCAAAAGTATAATAGATAGAGATGTCATTCCAACTTCTACCAGGGGGTTATTGACCATTGCGCATATAATGAATTTAAAACAAACGTTCTAGCAATTCAAATTATGCTAATTAGCGGCATTTAAAATGTTTAAACTTGAATATCTTCAAACCTATTATAGATAGCGATGTCATTTCAACTTCTGCTAGTGGGTTGTTTACCATTGCACATGTAATGAATCTAAAACAAAGTTGTAGCAATTTAAATTATGCTATTTAGCAGTATTCGAAATTTTCAATGTTGAATATCTTCAACACTATAATAGATACAGATGTCATTTCAATTCTACTAGGGGGTTGTTGACCATTGCGCACCTAATGAATTTAAAATAAAAGTTGTAGCAATTTAAACTATGCTAAATAGCACCATTAGAAATTTTAAATCTTGAATAACTTCAAAGCTATAATAGATAGAGATGCAATTCCTACTTCTACTTCTGTGTTATGGAATAGTTGTACATTACCATACCAATATGCTTTGAAGACACACACACTGATTTGCTATGCAGCAAATCATCTTTTCTAGTTAAAGTGTGTGTGTCAATACACACTTTTTGTTTTTCCTGAATTTCTTTGCCATGCCAATATGCTTTGAAGACACACACACTGATTTGCTATGCAGCAAATCATCTGTCCTAGTTTCTTTCTTTCTTTCTTTCTTTCTTCTTTCTTCTTTCTTTATTCTTCTTTCTTCTTTACAGGCAAATTTGTCCCACACTTTTCTCGAACACTATTATACATAGAAACTCCAAACTTGGCATGATTGTACCTCCATACAAAGAGTTTGACATTTTTATACAAAGGAATGAAGATGTTTAAAATTATGCAAATTAGGGGCATTTGAAATTTTAAATCTTGAATATCTTCAAAAGTATAATAGATAGAGATGTCATTCCAACTTCTACTAGGGGGGTATTGACCATTGCGCATCTCATGAATTTAAAACAAACATTCTAGCAATTTAAATTATGCTAATTAGCAGCATTTGAAATTTTAAAACTTGAATATCTTCAAAACAATTATAGATAGAGACGTCATTTTAACTTCCACTGGGAGGTTATTAACCATTAAGCATGTAATGAATCTAAAGTAAAAGTTGTAGCAATTCAAATTATGCTATTTAGCAGCATTTAAAATGTTCAAACTTGAATATCTTCAAAACTATTATAGATAGCGATGTCTATTCAACTTCTACTAGTGGGTTGTTTACCATTGCGCATCTAATGAATCGAAAACAAAAGTTATAGCAATTTAAGATATGCTAATTAGCAGTATTCGAAATTTTAAATCTTGAATATCTTCAACACTATAATCGATACAGATGTCATTCCAACTTCTACCAGGGGGTTGTTGACCATTGTGCACCTAATGAATTTAAAATAAAAGTTGTAGCAATTCAAATTATGCTAAATAGCACCATTAGAAATTTTAAATCTTGAATAACTTCAAAGCTATAATAGATAGAGATGCCATTCCAACTTCTACTCCTGTGTTATGGAATAGTTGTACATTGCCATAGCAATATGCTTTGAAGACACACACACTGATTTGCTATGCAGCAAATCATCTTTCCTAGTTTTTCTTTTCTTTTTTTTTTCTTTTTTTTCTTTTCTTTTTTTTTTTTTTTTTTTTTTTTTTTTTTTTTTTTCTTGTAGCTTTATGAATTTCGAAACAGTGTGTGGATTTGTGTCATCTCAGTGAACACTTTCATGTCTTTATTTTCCTGTAACCAGTGAGATGAAGCCTGTTCTTCATAGCCAAGACAAGGAATACTGAGACAGTATAGTACTTGTCTCAGTTCACAGGTACATGAATACATGTAGGTTCCTGGCAGTGTCTGTTAAAATTTGTTTATGTAATAAAGGAAAAAAGACAGTTCTGTATTGCATATACACACCCCCTTGAATTATAATATACATACACTGTACATGTATATGTGCATGTATGAATGATGTACACGTACATGCATATATACTCATCCATACTACCCAGAAAGGATCACCCTCTCGGGAGTGGGCACTTTTCTCTGGTCCCAAGGGTGCCCACTTTAGAGATGTTCCACTGTATAAGTAACACTGGTATCGTGTCTGAGAAATTATGTCTTTTGTTTTTTCAAGAATTCTTTTTTTCCTTCTCTCTCTCTCTCTCTCTTCTTCTTCTTCTTCTTCTTCTTCTTCTTCTTCTTCTTCTTCTTCTTCTTCTTTTTCTTCTTCTTTTTCTTCTTCTTTACGACCAACTTGGTCCACATATTTTCCCAGACACTATTATTCTGAAAACCACCAAACTTGCCATTGTGACTGACCTAACCAGTGAATCTCATTTGGAATGGTCATAATGTTAAAAATTATGCAAATTAGGGGTAATTGATATTTTAAAACCTCAATATCTTCCAAACTATTGCAGATAGACACAAAATTTCAATGTGCATATATCGGTTTGTGACACCTGCCAGCATAATGGACAGTATATGAAAGTTGTAAAAAAATTCAAATTACGCTGATTAGGGCATTGAAAAATTTAAAAGTTGAATATCTCCAAAACTATTAGACATAGAGATGCTTTTCCAACTTCAATTAATAGGTTTGTGACAAAGCCACATCCAATGAACCATGAACCAGAGTTGTAGGCTTTTTACTTATGTAAATTATGTGATTTTACATGATTTAAATCTTGAATAGCTTCAATTATTTTAGATAGAGGTGCCATTCCAACTTCAATTTATAAGTTTGTGTCATAGCCACATCCAATGAACCATGATCCAAAACTGTACAATTTCAATTTATGCAGATTAGGCAAATACATAACATTAAAATATTGAATAGCTTCAAAACTATTTCACATATTGGTGTCATTCAACTTCAGTTTATAAGTTTGTGACATGGCCACATCCAGTGAACCAGAAAAAAGTTGAAGCATTTTAATTTATGCAAATTAGGCTAATACACAAAATTCAGATTATGTTGAACAATTGCAAAGTGCAGCATTTCAAACTGTTCTCATTTGAAGGAAACCAGACGGATTTGCTGTGAAGCAAATCTTCTTTTCTAGTTTAAATTTAGATTGTGTTGAACAATGGCAAACTGTAGGGTTTAAAACTTTTCTCATTTTGAAGGCCCCCAAACAGCTTTGCTGTGAAGCAATCTTTTGTAGTTCCGCCTCTCTTTGCTGTCAAGTGGGAACTTGCTAGATGAATAAAAAGGCACCCTTCCAATGTAGCTGTTGCAGCTCTGCTGCTTTGCAACTCAATAATCCTAGTCTCAAGTCCTGGTCAACGGAACATGCAGTAACACAAGCTCAAACAAAAACATTTTGAAATAAAAACTGAAAGGTATCAAGGATAAGAACCCTCGTGTTTATGAAGTTAACGGAAGCTATATGTCAAACTTGCTCATAACGTGCTAAAAAAACAGACTGCTGCACATTAGATTCCAATGGACGAAAGTCTGCTGTTTTATTGTCGACGAAGTGGCTTGTCATATTTACATGCATACATATTATGTGCATTTGTTAATGTTTTATAAGAGGGTGTAAATCAAGGGCTCCCCCAAAAATGGTTAAATATATAAAACAGGTCAAAAATAGATTTAAAGATTTTCGAGATTTAAATTTTGTGTATTTGACTAGTTTGCGCAAATTAAAATCGTTGGTTCGTTTTTCATTGAAATTGCCTATGGCACAACCCTAAAAAATGCAATTAGATTGCTATAATATTGTATTATTACAATTGTAGTTTTGAAGATATTAATCATTGAATTTCTGTAAGAGCCCTAATTAGCATAATCTAAAATCCTACAACTTTTATCGCTGTACATTGCATTGGCAAGTGTCACAAACCTATACCTACAACTTGAAACTTTCTGTCTGGGTGCAATAGTTCTGAAGGTATGAAACGTTTGAATTTTAATTGCCCCTAATTTGCAAAATTTTGAATTTCCTGATAGCTCCAGCTAACGTGCTAAAGTTCATCACAGATGCAGTGTTCCCATCAATTTTTCAAAGGTATAGCTTTTACAAAGTCCGAGAAGTGTCTCACAGCGAAAGTAAATAAATTAATGAATGAAAAAAGAAAAGAAAGAAAGGAAGACCTCCAGGAAATACAGAATAATTGTATTTGAACACACATAATTATTATCCACGAAATTTTGTTGGACATTAAAGTCCAATTACATGTTATCTAGCTTTTAAAAAAGGTGAAACGAAATTTCCCATTTTGCTCATAAGCCTTAGTCAACACCTGATACCTCTCAACTTGATCATTCTTGCTGAGGGATTGTTGCCCAATGCGGTCAAGAGATCCTACTTTACTACAGCTACTTCAGAACGAAAACCATTGAAAACAAACTTACAGAATTCAATATGGACTCGTTTGACATGCTCGGTATTTACATTACTTGTTTGGTTTATGACTTGGTGTACAGTCCGGAAACGTTTAAGTATCAATGGAAAACAGCCAACCCAATTTCAGAGCATAGGTAAGGCTTTATGCCAATGCTTGGTAAATCCATTACAACTTCGGTTATTTCAACTTTGTTTCAAGTCAATCTACACCTGAACCAGTAGTACAGTTTGCGAGGCTTTACTGCTACCACTTTTCTCCCCTAATGAAACCACACCGCGGGAGCTTAAAGTACAAATCCCAACCAGAGAGGAAAATTGGTTTTGCAGCATATGTACCCCCGTGCCTGTGAAAGAGAACTCGATGTTTACGTTGAAATAGCATCTGAATTCATCTGAATTTTGAATGCATTCAGTATCTAAAATTTGATCTGTAGGATTACAGGTAGGCCTACATGCACAAAATTCTGGAAAGCACAATCTGAATTAATGGATGAGTGACACATGAAAATTATTTTTTCCCTCGTTTTAATGATATGAAACAATGCTAGAATGTTTTCACGATGCGATACTTAAACATAAGAAAGGAAACAATCAGGCAGAAATTTTGAGACCCCAATTGGAACCAATGGATCTTATCTGAGAAATAATTGCCAGGCGCAGATCCAGAGTGGGTGTGGAGGGTGCGTCCATATCCTCTCGCCTGTTTTCTTTTCTTTGTTTTTGTTTGTTTGCCCCCCCCCCCCCCCCCCCCCCCCAGTGAGCCATAAGTTTGAAAAACACACAGTACAGTACAGTAAAAATATGATGTCCTGGTGCAAGGAATTGATGAAAAGGTTGTATGAAAATGCTAAAAGTAAGTAACCTCTGGGTGGCTCCCTCTCGGACTCCGGGTCCACACTTTCAGCACCCTCCCTGATAAATATCTAGATCCGCCTCTGCATGCAGCAGTGGTGATCATTCTGCCTTCTTTGAAGTGAAACTGGTTGGGCGGAGTAGGTGAGATTCCCAAAGAGAAAATGGAAATTGGAGGTAGCATTGCCCAGCACACATAGACCATCTTTACTCGTGCACAGGCAAACCGCTGATCTGCATGGTTGTTTTGATCACTCACACGAGAGCAGAACATTCATGTAGCCTTCTTGATGCTTGAGAATAAAAGACCACATCTGCGTATGCATACATATGTAATTTTAAGTGGCACGTATGCTGACATTTTCCTGTGAATGCGGTGTTACAGAGAGAGAGAGAGAGAGAGAGAGAGAGAGATCAGATTTGCCTGTGCAGCATAGAGGACAAGCTGGTGGCTGTCGTGCATTACAAGATAATTGCCCGTCTGTCTGTCTGTCTGTATGTATGTATGTATTTCATGTTCGGAACGAGCGGGACTCGAACCTGCAACCTTTGGCACCAGTCGCCTAGCTGAAATGGGAAACGCACATATCCACTCGACCAAATCCCCATTCCTAAAAAGAATAGTTCAATGGAGGTAGTTATGTGTGAGTGCCATATCAACACGGTAATGCAGCATATTTACTGAGTCGGCATTTATTTCCAGAATCGGGGACTTAAATCCACCAGCATTAAGGAAATGCCGAAAATATATATTTCATGTTCGGAACGAGCGGGACTCGAACCTGCAACCTTTGGCACCAGTCGTATGTATGTATGTATGTATGTATGTATGTATGTATGTATGTATGTATGTATGCATGTATGACCAAGGAGTCTTATTCTACCCTCCTTGGTATGACTTTTCTCCTTTGGTTTCACCCACCACGCCCATGCGAGAATAGACCTGTTCCACGTCGTATTACTGTCACCACACTGTCTTGCAAAGAATTAATGGACCTATACTCCATCATATACGCAGCTAGGCTGAATAAGTGTATACAGGTTTAACCAACCCCCCTCCCCCCCAAAAAAAAATATGAGGGAGTGCATCTTTATTACACATATATTGTATCACAACAGTGACCACAGCTGGGGCTACAAAATTAAGAGAACACATGACAAAGACACATCTGAAAACCTGAAATCAACCTTTGAATATTTTCACTGTGTAACATCCGGTGCACAATTTCACCAATGGGGCTACAGTCGTGCCAACTTTTAAGTTTTTATGTGATATACTGTGTCCAAGAGAGAGAGAGAGAGAGAGAGAGAGAGAGAGAGAGAGAGAGAGAGAGAGAGAGAGAGAGAAAGAAAGAAAGAAAGAAAGAAAGAAAGAAAGAAAGAAAGAAAGAAAGAAAGAAAGAAAGAAAGAAAGAAAGAAAGAAAGAAAAAAGGGGGATAAGGGGAAAAAAAGAAAAATTTAGCCAAAAATTTGGTCATACATTACTAATTTACCACTGAACTGCATACTACAAGTTTGTCTGCTGTGTCGGTTCTGAGGGTAGTTCCTCCTGCGGTCAGTAGATGGCATTTATCCTGATAAGACCTGACCGAAATTCAAACTTTTTTTTTGGAACCTGGTCAGTCGTCACCGGCTGCAGTGAATCTGAAAGGGGAGCCATCTATATTGGGGATTGTTCAAGTCGGCACTACGGGGTCGGACAGCATTTCGCTTATCTAGTGAAGTAAAGTAAGACTTTCAAAGAAAGAGAATATTTTGCTGACAATAATAATAATAATAATAATAATAATAATAATAATAATAATAATAATAATAATAATAATAATAATAATAATAATAATAATAATAATAATAATAATAATAATAATAATAATAATGATAAAAAAAAGAACTGAACTGAAAAAAAAAAAACATGAAACAAAAAAATTATCAAAACAAATTTCGAGAAAGACCTGTAGCAGGTATAAAAATCCATCACAAGAGCCCATGTGATAAAGAAAGAAAGAAAGAAAGAAAGAGAGAGAGAGAGAGAGAGAGAGAGAGAGAGAGAGAGAGAAAGAAAGAAAGAAAGAAAGAAAGAAAGAAAGAAAGAAAGAAAGAAAGAAAGAAAGAAAGAAAGAAAGAAAGAAAACAGAATGTAGGCCTATGTGGCAACAACTCAATGCCATTGAGAGGACAGAGTTCTGAATCTTAAAGAATAGACCATAATACTGCTTGAAGACAGTAACTGTTTTTTTTCTTTTTTTTTTTTCTTTCTTCTTTATGTTGAAGTCCAACTATAGATATTGAACTTTATCGACCTGCAAGACCCAGTCCGTGATCTGTCATGCATTGGAGATCAAGGGTAGGGCACATCAACGTAGGCCTACGTCAAGTGGGCCTAGCCTATCCGCCCAAGCGTCATCTGCGAGGCTCAAACATACTGACCTTTCGGGTCAATCACACGCGAGCACATCAACGTAGGCCTACGTCACGTGGGCCTAGCCTATCCGCCCAAGCGTCATCTGCGAGTCTCAAACATACCGACCTTTCGGGTCAATCACACGCGAGAAATATAAGTAAATTACATTTTCCGACAAACTAATACCGTATAGAATTAAATAAATCTCGCGTGGATGACAATCCCCGGTGGCTGGGACTGGGTTCAATTCGTCGTATTGTTGAGTGTTGTAGCGGGTGGGTCAACCAAATATTATAACAAAAAATAACCATCTCAATCCTTTGCTGCGAAGCGTTGGCCCAACCGGAAGTGATCGAGATGTTTAGCCTTGGAAACTGTAGCAGGCACAAAAACATTTCGACATGCTGGGATCGTAAGTTTCACCTCAAAATGTGAGCCCGAAAAAATCGCAAAGAATGGCTTCCAAAGCCCATAAGGATACCGGGCAGTTGCAAAGGGGGAAAAGTAGCCGCAAATCGGGGAGTAGTAGCGGCAGTGACTCCAGCAGCACGGAAGAGGAGGAGAGATTACGGCGGCTATTTTCTGCATGCGACAGAGATGGAGACGGTTTCATTGATAGGTGAGTCCAAGTGCGGTGCCCGTGCTGCGTGCAGCTGGTTTTCAAAGGCTGCAAAACTCGCAGACTGACCGGTTCCCAGTCTGTGGAATATGTCTAATGTCTATTGAGACAATTACAAGCACAAAACATTTCTAAAGATAAAGCATATAAAACATGTGACACTGTGGTAGTTGGTGCACATGTTGTGGTCGAGCTTACATTACATTACACACCGTTTAACTTTTGACAGAACCAGCACTGTCTGTCATTTGCAATTTACTCGTACTATCTACAATCCCTTGGCGTCATGCTAGTCCCGGGATGAATCTTGGCGTACTATACGATGGAAATATTTCATGTCGGGCACACCTAATATTTACATATAAAGCACACCAGGAGGCACCTTGTGCACTGAAAGACAAAGGAGCAGGTCAGAATACAACAAACATTACGACTTTCCGTGGAACATTAGTGTCATTACTGTTACTTGGCCCATGGACCTACAACTATCTGATTGTAGGTCCATGCTTGGCCCTCTGGGCATTATTCTGTCAGGTTTCCATAGCAGACTCTCCCCTTACTGTCGTATTGTTGTTTTTATTTATTTTGTTCTAATTGTGCACTAAGACGCGTAAACTTCAAATAGATTTGGGCGGATGCACCATTTGAAAGACTTGCAGAGAACTGTGATTTTGGAAACTTAAGTGTGCCCTTCAGACTGAGGGGCATGCTTAAGTTTCCAAAATGACTGAGGCTCAGTCAGTTGAGACTTGACCACTGACTGCCCATTCTATATCCAGGAAAAAGGCCATTTAGAGAGATTTCTTTGACATTCATTTTCACAATCTTTCAGTTCAGAAATTTCCATATAAAGTG
Organism: Hermodice carunculata; assembly: GCA_964020975.1. Classification (NCBI taxonomy): domain Eukaryota; kingdom Metazoa; phylum Annelida; class Polychaeta; order Eunicida; family Amphinomidae; genus Hermodice; species Hermodice carunculata. Next base: position 51,973,484 of record OZ026629.1, on the reverse strand, counting down.
TCACAAAATAATCAAGGGGAGCAGTAACATATGAATTTTGATGCATACAGTAATATTTTGCAGCTGCTGTTGGAATTCATGCACAATTTAAGCACCAAAGTTTAAAAGAAAAATGGAGAATTGTCTCCTTAAAGTATTTTGCACTCATGCCAACAGAGGGCATCCCTTACATTACATTTACCAGGTGATTTACACTCTATCTGTCAGCAACTGCATCAATTCAGCACACTGCTACTTGGTTGCACAGACTGGGGCAGTCTGGGCTGATTTTGTTCTAGATCGGGTGGTGTAGAATCAATCCCTGTGGTGGGCTCCATCTACTTGGCTTGGACTTTCCTGCTCATGGTGTTTCTGAAGGCCAATCAAGTTTGCACATGAGGTTGGCTGAATACTCTTTAACCCAGATTCCTAGATCATGGTGTCTTGTATGGGTTATGACTCTCTTTTATGTGTGGCTAAATAAAGTTACTTTTTATTTCAGCTGACCTGTCAGTCAATGAATCTTAGAATAGTCAGTCATTTGTCCATCTGTTTGTCAACAATTTAATAGCTCATTTTTGTTAATCTTCTTGAAAGCCATCAGCCAGATTATCATCAAACTTGATGGGGATGTTCCCTGGGTAAGTTTCAAATCAGTGTAGAACAGGTCATGGTCCATTGATTTCTTGATTTTTGTTGGGGGGGGGGGGGGTCTGTTAAAAAATCTCAGAAACTCAGCAAATTATTTTGAAATTGCACAGGGACACTTGTGATGACACATAAACCTAAAATTATTCAATAAATGTCACTCTATAAAAATCTCAAAAACTGGGCAGCAAATTGCTTTGAAATTGCATAGGGACACTTGTGATGACATTTAGGCCTAAATTATTCGATTAATATCACTCTTTTTTTTTTTCTAATTTTTAAATGAATTTATGTGTGTGTTGTGTAATTTTCAATTTAGAACTTCTGCAAAACTACATGCTATATCTTGATCAAACTTGGTACAAATGTATTTTGACTAGATCATGTATTTATCTCCACCAATTTTTTTTACCAGTCGGTATACTTTCATTTGTTGATCTTTTGACAAAATTTTAACATTGTGTAATGATCAGTACTTAAGAGTGTTTTAGCATGGTTACTTTGGGGATATGTATGTCCCTGTAGTCTTACTGTTGATCAAACCCACTTCAAACTTATCAGGAAGTACCTTGGGTGGCTCCAAAATAATTTTTGTCTAAAATTGCATCACCAAAAGCTTTGAAATTGCAGACAAACACTTTTGGGTACGTATGAACCAATATTTGTTTCAGCAGGTGGGGCTCCCCCCTAATGCATATGTGAGTCTTTATGTAATTTTCTTCAAAACTGTATACCAGATTTACATCAAGATTGGGATGTTCCTGTGCAGGATCAGAATGAAACTAGTTTATGAAGTTAAGTATCTGGGTCATTCGTATCCATAAAGTACCAGCTCAAAGTTAAGCTGTGCTCAGGTTGGGGCTTACTTGTCATTGAATGTGTCAAAATCAGCCGAGAATGGGCTGTTCACACAGTCCTGTAGCTGTACAGCCAGGTTAAAAACCTGTGGTTTGCTTCATGCGTGATTTACTGTGTTTGCTACTAATGAAAGAGGCAATAAATTCATATTTGTATACACAGTATATGAGTTTGAAACTTCAAGTGAAGCAGCATTCATCGAATGATATTATTGTTGCTCTGCCTGTAAAGGCTGACTGTCTGTATCTATTTTATGACTGGATGGACAATTCCACCTGACCTTATAATTACAACCAATGGAATACAAAGGTTGAGAACATTATTTTATTGTTGAACGTTGGACATAAGTCAAGTGCATTTCTTTGCAAGTGTATTATTTATTAAGTTCCCACATTTATCTTTTAATTTCTTTTCAAAATAATAGTGAACTGTGACTGCATTTTTATAATGGACAACAACAAAAGATCATCTGTGGGGACCATGTGGTACAAGGCTGCGTTCCACAGTTGACTTGTGTCCCAGTGATACAAGCCATTACACATAGCTACCTTATATGCATGGGCTCTGCTAGTCCACAATAACGTGTAGAATAGATTTGGATTTGCTGCTTGTGAGGCATATCAAATACTCTCTCATCTGACAGTCATCAGATGTTAGTGATTTGATTTTGAGCCATACCCATACACAATTAGACTGAAAGTAGTTCCAAACTAAAGTTAAAGCCAGCAGAATTTGGATGCTGGTGTTAAAGTTCACTGATAGTTGCAGTAAATTACATTTATGAAAAAGACATGATGATTGCGAATAACACATATGTGTAGTTGTAAATACTTGTCTGATCCCCGTTCCTTTCGTCCGAACAACAAGCCTCCTCTTAGTTACAATACATGCAGGTCAGACATACTGTACTCTTTAAATCATGCTCTTGATATTGACAGATTTTCACAAGTGATTTCTTCCGGTTATATTTCTTTGTATGTCTGAAAGTTGAAGTGCAGCAAAAGGTGTTTTCATACTTTGAATTTTATGGACATACATGACACATGGTCTACCACAAACACAAGTGCAACCCGGCTGATTGGTATCATGTTACCTCCACATTTTGTAGATCATGGGTGTCTTTGTCTGCATAGCCTTTCGTACCTTATAGACTTTTTACATGTATATTTGGCTTTTGGACTTGCAGCTGTCAAAACACAGAGACTATCAAAGGGACTTGGAATAAAAAGAAAAAGCAACAATTGGCCTCTGTTTGGCTGAATTTTTTAAAAATGTAACAATATGCACGGGATATTTTATGTTAGTTGTTGTCCATGTTGACAATTAGTCACTTGAGAGAATTTGTGGCATGACAGATAGAATTATAAATTAGTGATCTCTGGTGCTTTTATGTCAGGATTTAGGTTACAAGTACCACAAATCAACACAAGAATGTCTAGATATGTATATATACGGATGTAATTATTTGTTTTGACATCCGTAGAGCATTTTACCAAGTGCCTGGTGACAGTGTTTAAAAGTTGTTGACAAATAAGAATTTTACTTATGTTCACACATACAGATCTATCTGTGTATCAACACACACACACACACAGAATATTGATATTTGTTGCAAGTTTTGGCGAAGCCAAATATCATAAGAAATTTTGATTTTTATTTTATTGGGAAAAGTGATATTCATTTGATAAGGTTGCCTCTGTGTAAATAATAAGGCTCGTTTTGACCAAGCCAAATATCATAAGAAATTTTGATTTTTATTTTATTGGGAAAAGTGATATTCATTTGATAAGGCTGCCTCTGTGTAAATAATAAGGCTCTTTAATGATTTTTTGGAACCCAGATCGTAAGAATACTGCTACTATTTGAAGTGGATATTAATGGGTCAACAAAGAACCTAAAGACCAGATTATGCATGTATGGGTCTGATTTATGTGGATCCATTCTGCATAATAAAGCACAGAACAAGGTAAATGTCAATACATTACTAACTTTTTTTCCAGAATTTTTCAAACTATGGGCTTTGAGTTCACTAACCACCAACATGATTTAGTACTTTACCTACTGATAACACATGAGTGAAGAATAGGCCTTAAGAGTAATGACCAGCAACAAAACCTTGTCATAGATGACAGTTTGTTTGGATTATAAATATAGCTGACCATGTGGTTCATCAAACTGACATCCCTTGGAGTTGTGCATTGCCACTGCTGATCTGTCTTGATCATAATGCCAAATATATACATGCACATGTACTTGACTGACACTCATTCCTGTTTGTGATATATGTACGTACATGGGGGAGTTCCAGGTCTTTGCAGTCTTGAAAGTAAACCTGAATAAACTTTGGTGCTGGTTAGGTGATTGCAGGGTGAAAGCCAAGCACTTGTGAAACCTACATGTGCAAGGTCATCCCAAATGCATCAAAGCTCATAAATCACATGCACTGGGCTGGTATCTGGCCAGTGGGCTACAACTTGTAACACCAGGGCATAGAACATGGTGGCAGCCATTCAGGTTCTCTTTCAGACACTTCGTGGCATGTCAGCATATTTTGTATACACAGGAATATGGTGGTTCCTTGTCCAAGAACATACTTGAAAAACATGACTGGACCCCCAGGCTGGACTGATAGAATGTCCAGAGCCTGGCCTGGACTCTGAATACATGGAGGCTATTATCGAAACAGAAATCCACAAAACAGCAGATGAAGATTAAAATGATGACAAAATGACTAAACAAAACGAAAAAATCAGAATAAAACAATATGGTATAGACTTGACACCATTAAGGCAAGTGGTTGATGAAGCCGTGTCCAAAAATCACTCAGTTTCCAGCTCTATGCAGTCACAAAAACAGGAGTTTGTATGACTGTGATACGTCCGGTCTTCTTTTTAGGCCTACATTCACACAGACAGGTCATCTGTATCTGGAGGGAATTCTGCATGTGTTATTTCATGCAGGCTTGGTGGTAGTTTTCCTCATCCTCTCAGTCTCTTTGTGCAATATTCCTAGCCCAGTTGTCAAAAAGAAAGGAAAAAAGAAAAGCAGAAGAAAAAGTCACAGAACACATCAGTGTTAGGCACAAGAGATTTGCACTGACAGGGTGTATGAATTATGGTGTAGCTGTAACATGTTTACATATCTTTCAGTCTTTCAAGTAAATTATCTTATGGAAAATCATAGTACACTGTTATTGATGTGTTTTGGTGTGACTTGTAGACATTAGTTGACCCTGCACACACTAAATCCAGAAGTCAAATACTTGTGGAACAGAAGCTCTCTGTGAAAGAGATGTGTTTATCAGTCGTGACAGTAGCCATGGCAAAAGATAGCACTTACATTACAATTTTACTTTATATTTTTAGTTTATTGGTAGGCAATATCTAAAAGGTTGTGTGCTGAAAAAGAAAATTTTGCATGGTCTAATTGTATCTATTATTTCGACTCTTGTTTCATTACCTTGCAGTAATGATGTATGGTGAGCAGGTATGCTATCATGCACATGCTCAATGAAAATTTTACTTTTGATCGAAGACAACTGCATGTATTAGTATTCTAGTTCATTTTCTTAGTAGGCGATGGTTTCTTGATTTGCTGTTACACACTGATCAACTCTGTCGGTCAAAAAATAAATTATGATGCAGCTTTTTATTTATTTCCCATCCACAGCCTCATAGAAAAAGGTCCTAGTGATTAAAAAGTCATATAAATGAATATTATGTCACACATCTAATTTTGATGGTTTACCAGTGAAGAAATTTTGCTGGAAAGGCTGCCAGCACAGGATTCTGTCTCTTTATGTAACAAGATGTATTATCGGTGAAGGGAAACAAAAACCCAGGGGACATCACATAAAAAATAGCCAGGACGCTCATGAAATGTTATTACAATGGTCTTTGAAAGTATGCAGGCCAGTCAGGCTGTGCCAAATTTGTTCAGATTTCATGATACAGATTGTCCAGTTCCTATTAATTCCAATCTTGATTTTAAGTATGCAAATTTGAAATTAGGTATCCAATTGGAAACTTGCCATTGTTTTGTCAAAATACAATAGAAGTATAATGATAGGTCCTTTTGTGACGCCCCTCAACCAGTTAGAATCCATGTTAAAATTTACGCCTAGCATTGTAAACATGGATTTTTTTTCTCCCTGTGATGGACTGTACATATAGACAGTAGTTCAAATAGATTGGATTGTACCACTTTATTAGTGTTTTGAGTGATTGTGTACATTTACATGTACTTTCTCTTCAGTTTTATTGGGGTCGGACCCCCCCCCCCCCCCTCCAACAGACCATCCAAGTCTCCTGTCTTGGCGGGAGATCTCCTTTTTCTTTTACAGGGTTGGACACCACCACCCCAGTACCAGTACATGCAGAAAAAGATCCCTCACTTAAACATTAGCGTGCTAGGAGGCTGTGGCACAAATCTTCATCAGGCATGGATGTGAGAGTCAATTTCACCGTGGTTGTTCTGGCAGTCTGTGCATTAAAAATGTTGACACTTCTGTATCTTTCCATGATATGTCCAGTCAGTGCTTGACATAAATTGGATTGTTTCATTTTCTTTCATCCAAAGTATACAGGTCTTGGAACAATTTTTGTGTATCAGTAACATAAGGTTTACTTGAACATCACTTTGTATGTGTATGTATGGTGCTAAAGTCGTTCTAGTAATACACATCAATACAGAGATTCTTTACCCTGAACATGGCTGTTAATAAAATTGTGCAATACACAGGCAAAACTTGCATCTGGAGGCTCCCAGGTACACAGGGCCTGCTCATCGTGTTCAGTGCACTTCTTTCCTGTTTTCAAAAAAAGGAAAGGGGGAAATCAAAATTCAGGCCATGTCTTACTCTACTTTATTGAAGGTTTTAAAGAAAAAGGAAAAAGCTCCCACCCCCCAAAAAGTTGAGTTCTTGAAAATTACAGTTAGCACATTGCTCAGGATTCTAAACTTTTGTCTTCATCTTCCCATGTTGTGCTGTGAAAACATACTATTTTGATTTACTGTATACAATGGGTTAACATTTATAGGTCATCTCTCACCAGTCTTGCATGAGCAATGCCACCACATTTGCTGCAGTTTGATAGTTTTTTTCCAGCACTGAAAACCAGGTAGTGATTAAAATATACTTGCTTCCATTCCTTTTGCAGGTGAATTATGCATGTGAGATCCAGGTCTAACCCAGGTACCATGTACTTGAGCAGTCCTGTAACTTGGATTTTGCAGCTGATTTCTGGTTTGTCCTTCAAGGTGACAGCAGAGGATAACAGACCACAGTAAACATGAGTATAGGAAACAAATTTGTTCTTCATGCTGCAGACAGCACAGAGTATTGTGGGCAGAACTTTGTGCTGCAGATAGTGCAGAGTATTGTAGGCAGACCTCTTTGGGAAACAAATTTACTTTTCATCGATCATTTTTCCTCTTGTTTTAGTGTAAACACAAGTGCAAGGTGTAGTGAGGACAGTATACAGTAGGTATATAAGTACTGTATAGTGGTACCTGCTGTATGTGGCCACCCCTTCTATCAAGAAAAAGTGGACACATATAGCAGGTGACCTGTCACCACAGATAAATTTGACAAAGAAATTGACTCCTATGTCCGAGCCTAGTAACCACAAACAGCAATGCGGCTGCTCATGGCAGTGGTGACATAGATCAGGTACCACTGTACATATGAAGTTCTGCATTACGTTGTTTTTCAGTGAGGATCCTAGCAGGTTAGGCCCCTTGATTTTCAGTCAGGTTATCATGTACTGCAAAAAGATGCAATTAGATGACACCAATTTGTAATCCTATTAACACATTCAACTTTTATGTGTTTGAGCCTGTATAGTTCCGCCAAAGACTCATGGGCATTTTATGCTGCCAAATACTTCATTGGTGTGTTGCAAAGTGTAGTTGCAAATTTCAGAATGCTTACATTGTTATGTAGTTGATTAGTTCACATTCCTTCTGTTCCTACCATGGCTGATGTTTCTGAGTCAATTTTCATTCCCCAACATGGAAAAAATGATATAACAAGCTTTAACCACACTAAATCAGAATCATATGTATGACTGTAATGATTCTTTTATGCCATTATCTCTGGAATGAACCCAGCGACTAATCACCCCTTTGTGGGAACGGGTCACAAATGTGTTTATCGTTGAAGTCCTGTATAAGTCCAGTCTGGTAGACGAAATTGTCGGTCTGTATAATACACGCAAAAAGTAAGATAGTATTAGACAAGTGCTCAAATTGTAACTTAATACAATTAAACAGTGGCGCAATGAAGCTTTCCCAAGTGGCGGTACATGGTCTGCAAAATTAGCTGGAGGGATTAACTAGCTGAGAACAGGGTGAGGGTTTTGGCAGTACACAGCTGCCAAACATTTGTGGCTCTGTCATCATCACAACAAAGATGCTAAAGATGTTGGGAGGCCATCACCGGCAGTTCACTTTACAGGCAACTATCAGCTGAGCACTGTTCACACAGCCCTCTTGTTAGTTTGTAACACAGGGTACAGGCATACAGCTGTGCACTACAACATAACTCTTAACGCTTGTGGCAGATTTTGACCATATTGTAGGCTTATAATATTGTATGAGCAATGTAATAATGTGACCTGCAAGTTACCATCAAGTGAGCAGTGTACAAACTTGACAAGCTGTTTTGACTTCAATCAAGTTATATTTAGCAGCAAGAAGACAAGATCAAGGCTCTGACATAAGGATGATGTTGCCAAAGGAACTTCAAAATATGTGACTTTAAAGGAAAGATGCCCCACAAGCCAATATATTCTGTGTCGCTTTGATGAGTGTTACTATGTTCAGGCAACAGGTCATCATAAATGAGTGAACATTATGCCTGTTTTTGTAAAAAAGGTGAATTACAGCAACATACAATATGAGAAAGAATCAAAGAGAGAAGGCTTGTCACCTTGAAGCCTTTTCAGATGCAGTGCCCCATGGAATGTAATCATAAAACTGTCTAGCTTATCAGCTGATAGGACAATGTGCTTTGAACCTGTGCCTCTTAATGTTTCAAGTTGCCTTTAAATCATGAAGCGTTACTTGGTAATTATCTTTGCTGGGAAAAGATCTGTATGGAGAAAAAAACTTTAAATCTCTGTGTTAGGTAGGTCACTGGGAACCCAACCAGAGTGTACCTATTAACTTGCTATACAGTTGGACAAAGATATACAGTTGGCACAAATACATGGACAGAGGTCTGCAAGGTGCAGGCACCAATAGTGGAACCTCAGCTGGTCCTGTTGTTAAGATGTCAAGTAAAGTTTTACATGTGCATTTGGTGCTTTGAGGTGGTATTAGGTAACTAATTGCAGGCTTTTTGATCTATAGCTTGATATATAAAAATTGTACCTTGGTATACATATGTGTGGCACGTCCAGTCATATTTTCAGGAGGCATTATAAGACATCCCAATCAGTTACTCATCAGTGGCTGAGAATCTGAAACTTTTGGTCTTGGGTTTTCAGGTTTTGAAGAAATTTGATACATCTTAAAAAATAGCCTTTAAAAGGTAATAATAATAATGAAACAAATAAACAAAAAGAGGTGCCCCTAGGATAGAAGTAGGCTTGGCCTACATGTCAGATGGTGTAGTAAATTAGCATCAATGTTTACAGTTTTATAGGAAAAGGTGCTGATTTAGAGAACCAGGGGGCTGGATGAGCTATAGCCATAGCGGTATCCACACATGGCAAAGTGCTACAGTTATGGGCCAGATTTATAGAAGTGTGTGAAATAGCATCCATATATATATACATGTGTGTGTGTATATATATATATATATATATATATATAGTACTGTGAAAGAGAACATCCGTACATGTATTGTAAAGGAGTGCTGTTAGAGAGGGATGAAAAGTTGCAGTGCTGTTAAGAGTGGGATGTGAAGTTTCAACCATATGCATGGTGAAGGAGTGAGCTGTCAGGTTGAGGTGTGAAGTGTAGGGCCAATAATTTTCCGTTTTTTCCTAAACCGAAGCGGAATTGTGCATTTTTTTTCATCCTTGAAACAGAATTTGATATTTTTCTTATATGAATTATATGTAAATATTTAGCAGTGGAACGGAATTTTAAAAATTTTTGCTGATGAAGCAGAATTCCTCTTTTTTGGAAATGGAAAATCACTGGCCCTAGAAGGGGTGCTGTTAAGCTTGAGGTTTGAAGTTGCATCCATATAAAGGACAGGCCTTCACGTTTGAGGAGTGGGATTTTTCACTCAACTTAAAAGCTCACCTAAAATAATTGAGGTGAACTCTTAAAACACACCTCAATCTTGCATTTAAGTACTCTGACTATAGGAATAGCTCGCCTACAGCTCACCTAGAATGCTTTCAGGTGAGCTTTTTTCAGCTCACCAACGATTTGTAGATGTGAAGGCCTGAAAGGAGTGCTGTTAAAAAGGCATGTAAAGTAGCATAGATCTGTGGTGTTAATGAGATCTGTTTGACAGGGATGTAGCTGAATGGGCAGCCATATAAAGGGGTTCTTTTACAGAAGGAATAGCCATATACTTGTACATTGTAAAGAGGTGCTTCACAGGCAATAGGATTCTGAGCACTTGCCAACATACGGGATAACAGATTGAATGATAGAATTCTATATGTTGTCAATGGAGTAGTAGTACATCAGCGAATAACTAGACTGTATGGAAGGGATCTTTTTCTTGAAAAAAAAAAGGGGGGGGGGGAGATAGAATTTGCTATTGCTATTTTTCATCACATTTGGAAAAACATATTTATGGGCTATATATCCAAAGGTTGATTGTGGATAAATATGACAAACCATGCAAGCCCAGTGGTGGAAAATACAAGGAGGTGTGGTAATTGGGGGAAGGTAGAAATTTCCTGAAATTTCCTAAGATGAATCTCTGGACACAGCTATGTACTGTAGTATATTGACTGGGGAAGAGAATGGTAAGTTGCTCAGGCAGGGGTTCAGGTTCTGTGAGGCTTGTGAGAGAGAGTAATAACAACAATGGTGACGATTTTCAGGAAGACAATTGATTGCTTCCACAGAAAGAAAGTAGTTGGATGTCAGCCAGGTCACCATCTGAACATTTCGTGATGAAGTTGATGTAATATTTCAAGCATTATTGATGAACTGTTAAATATTCCCAAATGATAGTGTGGTGCATATGTTTGTAGATCCTGGTCTCTAATCAAGTACCATCTCACTTGGATAGTGCCCAACAGTCTCTTGTTGAATTACAGCATCCTTAATAAAAGAAAACAAGATGATCTGGTTAGAAGCAGTGACTAATGTCACTAATACTTGTATGTACCTGGTGAATGTGGCAGAGCATGCTTGATCAAACTGTGGAGCAGGCTATTGTATTCAGCGGACTACAAACAGTGTCAGATTATAAGGGGCCTTCATTGCAGATTGATACCCTCTTTCCCCCATCCTTCCCCCCCCCCCCTCCATTTATGTTTGTTCTGACAGATCAAACCCTGGACCTATGTTCTGGCTTAATGGCATATCATTAAAAGGTTTTGGGGGGGTTCACATGCCCTTCATGAAGTTCAAACTTGGCTTATATGGGAATTAGTGTGTAAATGGAGACAAGAAACTTGTGTGTGAGAAAGTGAGAGAGAGTTCTTTTTGTGCTGTTATTGCACTAGCAATAATGGGTTAATGGTGTGGTTTAACCCTCTGCGGCTCAAAGTGCCTACAAGCATCCTGATGTAAGATCTTGTCTGATTTAATGTTTCTGCTTTAAAATTTTATCAGAAGAATATTTCAATGGAGAATTGTGGATGAGGCCTGTGAGGAGAGCATGCATAAGCATAGAGAGAACGACAGCTTTCCATGGTGCTCGTTGGATATTTATCCACCATCCCACACGAAGGAAAGCTGTTGACTCAGTCTTATTCTAATCAAAAATGGGTTAATTCTGTGGCAGGATGATGGAATGCTGTACAACTCAGACAAAGCCAGTTGTAGAACAGTAATGAAATAATGTGGTTGGCATGGTTTATGTGAAAAGCCTTGAGGGTCTTCCAGCCTGCATAATGCCAAATCCAATCAAAACCCATCCTAGTTATAAACAATGAGGGCAAGAAACTCACAAGGGGTGTGTATTGGCACTGTCATCTGAACAGATGAGGTCAATGGGGGTGGGTGGGTATCATTTCTATAGGGACTTACATAGAGACAAACAGGATGGACCATGCCATAGTTGTATTCATCCTATGGACCACCAGAGAAAATGAATTTGCTTTTTGTAAGAGGAACAAGTAAAGTCACTTGCAAGAGAAACTGTATGAATGGTCAAAGCACAAAGCAGCACAGGCAGTGTGTGGCAGTTCCTTTTTAGACATTTTATCCTGAGCACTGTATTTGAAACATTTTGAAGGTGTAACTGTATCATAGAATAACTGACATTTTGTGACATTATAATTGTGACCTTGTAGCTTAATGCGTATTTGTTTCACTTTGAGTGACAAGGTAACATGAAAAAGACACCTTTAAAAAGGTGAAAGGTTTTTTTTTTCTTTCTTTTTTTGCTCCCACAGGGAGGGTGAAGAAAAGTTTTTGGTGCTCTGTGTGTAAAAGTTGATTGGACTTTGCAGGTCACTGCACAAAATACTCTGCATTATACAGTGGACAAGCACTGATAATGTACCATATTCTTGTACACATTGTTGGTATAGATGGGATCTACAAATTACTTTCAATACATGTGGGCAAGGGGTCACAGTTGCCACAAGGTCTGAGGTTGAAAACATGTATTGAGCTTGTTTAAGGGCTATACACAGCTCTCTTTACCAGTCTGCAGGAGGTATTGTAGCAGTACATATACAAGTACAGGTTCTCACTGGACACATGGATCACTATGGTGATGCTGACATACATATAGATGACTGCTGAGTTGACTCATGGTGTGACTAAAACCCATGTTGTGTATTGATTGCCACTGTGGTGGTTGGCCCAGGTGTCGCCAAGAAAATTTGCCATCTGGACAATGCAGTAAAGTGATCGCTTAGTGTAGCCTGTAGTCCACAATGACCTTTCTTTTGAAAAGTGAAGAGCTTTCATTAAAAGCAGAGAAAATTATTGTGGAGCTACCTGCGTTGGTTTGATTGTGCTGGGTAGATTTTCAAATTTTGAAGCCCGTAAAGAAAAGAAAGGCCATGATTATGAAATATTTTCAGCCTGCACAGACAATATTCATAGAGGGCCTGAAAGTACGTACATGAGCAGATGAGTGGTATATGCTGGTATAGGTTTCTGTTCATGCCCTGGTATTAGTTAGCAAAGCAAATGAGAACAAAGTTGCAAGGATTGGTTTTTGATTGTGTACAATGAACAGAACATTTGTGTGGTGAGTCTGTGAGGAAAAAACTATGACTATAGTTCTGAGAGAGAACTTAATTTGAATATGTTATTGATGCATTTGATCTCTTCAATATCAGTGAACCAGGTGCACAAAGATAGAGATTAGGAGTTAAAATTTACAGAACAAAATACGGTGTTTTGTTAGCAGCCTTTCAGATGGAGATTAGTGTCAACTACTTTTCCATTGTTATTATGCTTATGGGTGCAGAGAGATTGTGATAAAATTGATTTGTTACATGCAGACAGGGTATTATAGGGTAAATGTTTGCCAGACTGGGGAGTCTACACACAACAGATGGCATTCTGGACGCCAGGGCAAGACCTGGTTTTTAACTCATTTCTTGTCACAACAACACCACTAAATCAACAGCTTTTCTTGGCATGGGTTGGAGACTCGCAACCTGCGCCAAATTATGTTTTCTAGTAAAGACAACACAAAGTAAACACATGGAGGCAGATGACAGCTTTTATCCAGGAGATTGGAGTGTTTTGAGCATGAAAGGGATAGTATGGTTGTATATCGTTTGAAAATAGCCCAGTATGTATGTCCTGTTTGTAAGCGTAAAACAAAAACAAAAAAATCCTCCACTCCAATCTGAACAACTAATTATTGTTACTTTATTGTAAAAGTGCTAAATCAGCCATGAAAATAAATTGTGGATTCATGGTTTATAAAACCCGATATGGATGTTTCATGAGTGATTACCGGTTCATCACTCAAAGTTCTCTTCATGGATGGTCCAAACGTAAAACCATTTGTTAGGGTATGCCCTCAGGCTGGTGAAAGTTGAGGATCTATTTGAAAAGCTTAAAATCAAATAAATGGAGAGCATGTATGAACCAGTTCTGTAGCTCATTGGTTGTCAGATTAAATACAAGGGTGGCTCACAGACTATGTACATCAACTTGTCAGCTTTGATAAAACTAATCGTTTTATCCAAAAGTGGTATGACTGGAAGTACATGTATTAGTACTAACATTATTTTACATAGACCATGTAGTGTTTTTGTGTGTGTCCAGGACAAACATCAGACAAGTAATCATCAGAGTAATGAAGGAAAAAAAACAATGAACAGACACATTTAATGTACAGAAAAATTGCATTTTAATTTGTGAAACATACAGACACATGTTTCCTTTTGATTGATATTCCATTAACACCTTTCAGGTCATGATACGTAATTAGAGTAAATGAGCTAATCATGCTAATTAATATGTTTTAGAATGGGGACAGTACAGGGAGAAGTCCACATCGTATCCATTGTGCAGCAAATTTTGTGTACAAACACCTGCATTAAGTCTGATGTATGCCTCAGCTACTGTCAACTTTGTGACTGACAAAGCTACATGTAAGTGGGTTACAATAGACAGTGGTGGCTTAGTTATTCGAGTCTGGGTTTGTACTTAAGTTGGGAGGACATGTATGAGAGGGACACAAAAGGCAACGTTTGTATTTCAGAAATGATCTGATGTTTTCAAATACATGTCACTATTACATCCTTTATTCATCCATGTTTGGGGAATGCAGAGAATTTTGGAAACAGCGGATGCAAACAGTGTTTGTAGTGGGAAAAGAGAGCTGCACAATGTCACTTGCATTGTTGTTCGAGTGGAGATCAAAGGATGGACATGCATAGTATAACAGACGGGTGATAAAAATGTACATAGGTACATAAACCAGTCTTTTCATTTACCTACCTGAAGCAGAGAGGGCATATAAAGGGCTTTTATATGAAATGGGACTGTGTGTATTTAAATGCAGCAAAACTGCATTATAAAGATTGAATCATGGAATTACCAATCATTGACCACACTGTTTGTGTGATGACTGCCATAACAACAACTACCTGTACCAAAATGCCAGACATGTATGAATGGAGCTTGTTGACCTGGAGTGTATTCTGTGATAAACTGTTGACCCATGGTAAAGCTATGTATAGACTATTTGCTGACTACATATACATGCTTATTTGAGCCCATTGACAAGCTAACTTCTACATGTTGGGTGTAATGTTAACAACATACATCTTCACCTACAAGTACAATGTATAGCTGGCAGTCATTGGGTTAACTGATGCTTATAAAATTGTTATTTTCACTCCACAGCTTAGCTGTCCCAGTGGGGTGAAGTGTTTTATGCACACTGTTTTGTTCATCACGTAAGTTTCAATAAAATCTCTCATCACAAGGCATATTACAGACATAATCTGTCAGCTTGTGAACTAATGTGGGGCTGACATTGATTGCAAAACACAAATTATTTGGTATTACTTGTACATGCTTTAAGCAGCTTGGCTTGCAGAATTTTTTCTCAAAGCCTCCCATGGCAGTTTCACCCTTTGTTAAACACAAGTAACTAGTATACTAACTGAACTGTATTCTACTGCCAATCGTCCCAGAAAACTCAGAAAACTAACAAGTTTGGTTTGATGTTTGCATGAAGCTTTTGTAGAAAAGATCCTGTACTCTATTCTTCAACTTTTCTCTTGATTCACAATATTGCTCTTAGTATGAAAACCATCATGTCACAAGAGAACACCTGACTTTTCAAACATTTTCAAAACACTAAACATGTTTTGTAAATGATTTGTGCTGCAAAAGACCCTGAGCTGTATAAGACCAATTTTGTCTGATGGAAGACTCCTGGTTGACCTTAGCTCTTCTTTCACTACCAATTGCAACTAAAATCAAAGTACTTAACATAGGGCCAGTACTTTTCCGCGATCGCGGAAAACGGACGGAATTCACGGAATCTATGATCTCAAACGGAATTTATGATTTGGAACGGAAATCGGCAAATGCCACGGAAATTAAGCGGAATTTGTGAATTTTGCCTCTCAAATAATTCAAAATCACCACATACGTCATCGCATAAAGCAAAACACACGGACTTGGATCCAAATTTGACGAGTCGGCGGCGTTATCGATACCACGTGGAGCAAATCTAACGACAGGCCGGACACCTGCGCGCTATAGACCCCATTACTACCATATCCATTCATTTGCATGGCATATAGATATAACGCGCAACAGAGGTACAATGATAATAGCGCCGTCTGTAGGTGGAGGCTGTCAACGTACATAGTAAACAATATGGAGTCACTTTGCCGTTTGTCGATGGATCAACATTTTCCAGAGGCGATAAGATCAACTGTTTTTCCTTTTTTATTGACCAGTGCTAAAATCATGCCCTAGAATTAGTGAAACGGAAATGAAACGGAATTTGTAGTTTCCCAAAACGGAAAAACACTAATTTTGAAACGGAAAAATACAGGCCCTATTAACACAAACTCTGAATTATCAAAGAGATACAATATTAATATTCTTTGTTAAAAGAACTTTCATTCAAGTAGCAGCATGCCTTTAGTCCCACAAAATATAATGGTCCAGGTCAACAGGTTTCATCAGTGCTTTGGGCGCAGTGTGCCAAAGAAAGCTGTTGACTCAGTCCAAAATGTGGCACTGACAGGGTTAACCAACATGTATAGCATTTTGCTATGCAGAGGGCAGCAGATGAAGGCTGACATAGTAATTGACAAATCTCTTCAAGTAGCCTGTTTCATTGGGCTAAAGCTAAAGGAATAAATTCTAATGTTATTTCTTTTGAGTGTGGTAGCATGTTGTAATAATGTTTGTTTGTCAACCCATTGTATTTTTCCTGTCTAGCTCCCTTTCAAAATAGATAAGGATATCACTGGAACTTCTGTGAAAATTTCAGCTTTGGATAGACTATCGGTAATGCGATTATTTTCATGTAATAAGAATGAGATAGCAGAAGATTGGTTATGGTTCATAAAGTACTTCACTCACTGACCTTACCAGTATGATTTTGTTCAGCAATCTTCGGCTCTTCCTGGTACTGATTGTATAGTCATGATGGGCTTATGGATTGACTATATCTATCAAAAGTTATCACTATCTGATGCACCACTGAGTCAATAATATCAACATACATATATATACCATCAACTCGGTGTTCAATGATACTTTTCTTCTGCTTGTAGCTCAGTTCAAGCTATTAATGCCGAAGTTTGGAATTTCTTTTTTTGAAGACTTATTTCTGTGTCAGCTGACACAGGCTGTTCACAAAACCCTGTTGTTTTCATGGTATTCACCCATGTTACCCACCATTAATCCTGTCAAGTGACATGTTGCCAAAATAATGTAAGTTGGGTCCACAGAACTCCCACATAAAAAGCCAAGCGCCTGGGTGTCTGTTGAAATGCATGTAGATTTTTTATGACAAAATGTACAGTCATAATATGTGTATATTGTTCTGGGGAAGCCTCCCACCCCATCCTTGCAACTAACTACCACCACCACCACCACTGTACTGTGTGTCCATACTGGTAACTCTTTGAAACTCTCATAGTCTGAGCTGCAAATGGAGTTGTAACAGAAGCGGCATATTTGGGCAGGTCACAAGGGCATGGCAACACCCCTCCCCTTCCCCCCTCAGTCCACTCAGAGACTAAGTCCAATATATAGTAGTTATCACATGGTTGATCATATGATAACTGATATATCACTGACCTTGGGTGCAGCACCAACTACGTACATGCGGATGCTGGTGTCCGACTACGTTGGTCATCTATCAGCCTGCTAAAGTTGTGACATAGGCCTAGGGACTATATGTCATCATCTATCGGTCTGTTGTTTTCATCTATCTGCCTGCTTAACCATCTATCCACCCACATCCATCATTCACCTCCACTGCATATTGGTAAGGCACTTTTCCATGTATCTAGGGCATTTCTATCTGTACCAGGTGATATTTGTAGGCTATCACATGGTTGTCGCTGTATCAGCCCCCCCACCCCACCCCCCACCCATATCATCATGAGACCGAAGGTTGAGTGATAATTTGGGTATGAGGGGCTTATACAGCTACAATCATGTGATAACCTTTATATTTCCATTCGGCATAAATAATGAAATTTTTAATGCACGTCACATTTAGATATATTTAAATAAAGCATGATGGGGCATAATTATCAGGAATTTGATGGCCCTGGTGAGGGCCTGGTGGACCAGGGCCATCAAATTCCTGATAATTCCGTCCCATCGTGGTTTATTCTGTTTCTAACATGGCAAATTAAATGGATTAAAATGTCAACAAAATCACCTTACAGGTAGGCATACAGCAGAAACCACAGTGCACACTTTCAGCAGCATTGGTATATGCGACGTAATCATTTCACCGGTCAAGGATTGTAAGGGATTTAGAAATGAATGAAACAAACCAGCAACAAAGGAATATGAAAACTAACGAAATGACACTTATATATATTGTATTTTTATGTCTTTTATTATAACTGTTTAGTATGGTTGCATAAACTGTAGCAGCCTTTAAGAAATATGTCAGCCACGTGCATAGACATAGTTCTCAACGGAAGCAACCAGTCAAATTTTCCATGTTTCTTTGCACCCCAACCTTTTGCCTGGAACTGATTATTATCAAAGATCCATGCTGCCTGAAGTGTGCGTTCTGGTGTCTGCTATACATAGGCCTACCTGCAAGGTGATTTTGTTTGCATTTTTATGGATCTAATTGACCATGTTAGAATCAGAATAAACTGGGAAGGGGGGGCAGAATTATTAGGAATTGGATGGCTCCGCTCTGTGAGGCCCAATGAGATGGAATTATCAGGAATTTGATCCATCAGGCCAAGGTTGGGGCCATCAAATTCTTCACAATTCCTCCCTGATGTGGTTTATTCTCTAGACAAGGCAAACAAAACAATTAGGCCCAGTTTTTATGGGAGGGGGGAGTGCAGTGCTGTCATAACTTTTCTCAATAAGATGTTCAAATTCAAAATGCTGTTGCCAATAGAATTTAGCATTCTCCCCTTTGCTGGCCACCATTTTCAAGGCAATATTTATTATAATTAGGGAACCATCTTAAAGCTCTGATTGGTTATTGAGGAGAAAAGTTGCTAGCAACCATTTTGAGGGTGATTTCATATCTGTGATTGGGTATACAGGAAAAAAGCATGTGTGCTTGATATCAAGCCTCATTTTGACCATATTTTACCTAAAATATCACACCCATTACCCTGATATCAACCCATAAGGCATGATAACCAGGGCTGTATTTACACCGGATAGTATACATATTTAATCTTATTTTCCTGATAGTCATTGATTCATTTCCCATATTTTGCACTCTAAATGACTCAACATCCACCATTTCATACATATTTTCAAAACTTTTTTGGGAAAGGACCCCAGCCCCGAACAAAACAGCAGTTACTTTGCCTGTGTTGTCCCCTCCTTGGAATTCCTGGATATATCTCTGCTTAGCAAACTGGGTCACACCAAGCTGTCACCCACATGTATACAGTGCATATATATTTGTAAAAATTGAGAACTTATCCACTGAGAGCCAGAACAGCAAAGTTTTGAGGGAAGCCAGTGATTTTTCAAGGGGAAACTAGTGACATCTGGCACATTTTGAATGTCTTCCACCAAAAATTTTCTTCATCTTACTGTCAATGAAAGATGCAGGAAGCACATGGCTGTAGATGATCCCAGAGACTGCAGACAGAGCTGGTTTCAAAGCTGCAATGTCCTGTCATGATGACTGAGTGCTCACACATGTCATGTGCCTATTGGGGAATCATTTCTGTCACTGTTTTGATTGTTTCAGTTCTCAGCTTTTCGGTCCTGCAGGCCATCACATATTCACTCAACATGAAAAATGAAAGAAGAAGAGTCCATATATAATGTAAACGCAGACTTTCATGTTCAATGGACCAAAATTATTAGATGATGGGATTTTGAAGTGGTTCTTGGTCCCGTGGGGGGGGGGGGGGGGCGCGGGAGGGCAGGTGGCAAGGAACATGTTGCTGCAGTTTTCTGTACAGAGGCTGTATTGGAAACTCAGAGATCCTCAGAGCACCCATGTCCTGTAGTGTTTTGTTACATCACATGATGTACGTGTTGTCTCAATGGTTTCACGCTTTTGCTTTCAGAGTAAATGCAAAGTTTTTTTACTCCCTCCCCCCCCCCTTCCTTTATTTAGAAGCTTCAATCAAACAAATGAATAATGGCTACTTATCATGCTGAAGCCCTATGTAGGAAAAAGGCAGATGGTTTAAGGGATGGGTATCATTAAAGTTCTGCACGGAGCATTACCAGCATTGACATATTTTAATGGAATGTTTGCACAGGGGTACAATGATTTGAACTAATTAGCTCTTCGGTGAAATAATAATGCTCCTTTATGCAGAGGCACAAAGGCACAATAATAAAGCAGCGGGGTAGGAATATGGCATTTTAATGTAAAGTGACTATTCTTGTGTAGTTAATGGTTATGCAAGACTCCTGGCACAAGACACAGTGACCTTTGAATTTGTGTCATAATAAAACTCCAGAAATGATATCAGCTGTGATATTAGTAATTATTACCCACACAGAACAAAGTGTTATTCATTTGTCTTTTAATATTCCATTTTCGATGAAATGTTCTGTCAATTGAATTTGTTTTTGTCTGTGTTTAACAGAAAAATGAAAAATGGGACGTGAGAAATAAGGCAGGGTAGCTGCTCAGTTGCGATACTGTTACTGATTTAATTGGCACTGAACATTTAAAAAAAAAAATCAGATGAGTGTTTCATTTGATTAGAGTTCTGTTATTTTCACTGGGTGTAAGTAGAATCATGACACTTGAATGATAGTGAAGGACAGAACAATGAAAATGTGTAGAACACATCATTTAATGCCTGGTTGTATGTATGTTGAGGTATATTGTGTCATTACATATAAGCTAGCCTAGAAAAAAGGAATAAAGTCAAAGTGTACAATGTGGATTGCAGTGCTTTCTTTAGAACAGCAGAGCGACTGAATTTTTGAAGCAAACATTTTGCACATAACCAATCAGTGTATAAGTTCATCTGCCAAAAGGGCAGCACCTGTAAACAAAGGTGGCCAAGTCAGCACATGCGTACCATACACAGTGCAACTGGCAGGAAGACTGACAGGTGACAATGGTGTAAGCACACACCAGGTTGCTTGTAAACATTTAGCTGGGCAAAGGCACAACATGCAGGAGTCAGCACACCTAGAGACCTGACCCAAAAGTTTGTTTATGTTAGTATTTTCTTACATTATGGAGCTGTGTGTTGTAGATATTTGACATATATATTTGATGTGTGTGTTGACAGCATCTGTCACTGGTCAAAGCTGCTTTCAGTCAGGAGTCCTGTGCTCCTTAGTTTGCAGAGAGTTCTCACCAGGTGAATTCTCAGGTCAGGGGGTCAACTTTGAATCTGCTCCTGTGCACATCGGAAATACACACCAGCTAGGACAGCATTTTTTCCCTCAAAATAGCGTATTGGAAAGATAAACGTGCATGTTTTTATGTATGTTCACAGGTAAAACACAGCAGAATGAGAGAACAAAATGGACAAGAAAACAGGAAAATAGAAAAGAAACCTCTGTCATACTGTGCTGATATTGATAGCTGCTTGTGAGAAACAAAATTTGATAGAAAAAGATGGTGACATAGTGAAAGTTTGTTCATAATCTTAATGGATACCCATGATAACCAGGACGGACAGGTAATACCAGGCGGATTAGTCTTTTACCCAGTACAGACAGAATCACAACACACTGAGACAGGTGAACTTGCTCAGTGTCATGCTTGTTAAGTCTGTGGTTTACACCAATTATTCTTTTTCAGGCACATTGTGTGTGGTCAGTGAGATCAAGGGGAAACTATTGACCTACATTAACCCTTTCCCTTGCATGAAAAAAAAATGGCTCAACAACTTTCTTTGGCATTGATGCAAAGTGCACAGCCCTTGTGTATTTTGATAGGTCTGCTTCGTTTTTCGTTCAAAGTTGATGCATTGATGGTGAAATGGAAGGCAACTTTAACAACTTGAAAGTCAAGCAGTTTTAGTTTATTTTGGGGTGGGGGTGAAGGATATGTCTTGCTTCTCTGTACCTTGGAGAAATTATAATTTGTGCATATTCAGTTTGATCACAAATATTCAGGCGAGGTATCATTATGTGTGCATATTGCTGTTAATGAAATGCCAAATTAACAGGTTCTTTTTACAGTGCAGACACAAACATTCCTATGAGCATTTTTGCAACATGTACACATACGTACATTGTATCAATGTTGTTGGTTTGCCTTTCATGAGAAAGTAGGTGTTTTCACATGTACATGCAACAGCTTTCAAACAGGTTTTACTTCCAACAGGGAATTTTGCTGAACCATGTTATTGATAGGTTTCAAATGTGTATGTGGAAACTTTAATAGAAAACGTTTTACATCTTTGTGTAATAATTGTCACCAGAGAAGGGTTGAGACAGTGGGAAGCTGCGAGTCTGGCTGACAGTAAGGGGTAACATGGGTAAGGAATTACTTGTATGTAGGATGGGTGTGTCAGCATTTATTGGCCATAATGGTGCCCCTAAGGCTTTGTTTGTACACCCAGAGGCCCCAGACAGGGCCCTAACACCACCATCATAGATCCCCAACCAGTCATCACCAGACTTGCATGTTGGGGATCATATCAGAGGTCAAGGTTAAAGATGCTGATGCTGATTAAAGATCTAACCTGAAGTGCTATTTGATACATTATTGCAATCTTTATCTACTGTTTGGAGGAAAAGTTGCCATTCCTAATGCATGTAATTGGTGCACTTGGTAATAGATTGCTTCCAGTAAATGTGTTGATGTCAGTGTACTTTTGATGTGTGGATTTTATTACTGAGTACTGGTATATATTTTAGGAAATCGCACTGTGGCTTCCTTGGACAGCAATCCCACTTCTGTAAGACCACCACAAGTGTGGCCTTACAAGAGGGTAGAATCTGTGGAGGGGTGGCCTCTCTAAAGGGGGCAGATGGGGGTGCTTATAGAGGGGGATTACCATAGGTGCATGTACCAATGTATAACAATTTATAAATGTACAGCTTTATTAAATATTCTTAAATATATTTTTGTGGTGAAAGAGTATGTTGTAAATACATACCATGATATCTGGGCTGTAAGACGATTGTGCATAATGTGTACCTGTAGTTTCATTTGTAAAATATAACAAGATTTGTGTAAAAGTAGCATAGTGCGGAAAATATTAGGTAGGCTAAGATTTCGTGACAAATTGGTTCCAAACAAGAGTCCCATTTACATGTTGTGGATCACGTGTCTGTGAATGGACACATATGATTTGACCAGAGTGTGTGTCAGGTTCTTTTCACATTAGTGAAGATGTACAGTAGTCTTAACCTGCCTACTATATGTGCATGATGAGCTTGGTGAGAGGCAATTTGTAAAGCTGATACCTTCATTTGTACTAGTTTGTCAAGGGAAAGTAATTTTGAAATTATATGACAAAAGTTCCTTTTTCTGCCAGCCGATCAAGCCACGAGAGATGGTGACTGACAATTTCAGAGACCAGTTTGAAATATGTGTCAATCAGTCTGAGTTAATTCAATCTGGTTCCATGAGAACAGGGTTATTACCTAGGTGATTACCCTGTGGTAATGGTGATGGTGGCTTTACATGCATGATAGGGAGCTCTGCCCCACATGACATGGAAAGTATATATCCCTTTGGTTGCTTTGTTATCAGCGTCTGCCTTGGGAGTTGTATTTAGTTGCGATGAAGGGTGTGTTGTTGACATGAATAGTGAGGGGTACCCATATCAGTGGAAAAGGACTGGTCCCCAGACCAGAGTCCAGACTTCCGTTTGTGTACATTCTGATTCTCAACATACAGCACACCGTGGATGACTCACTGACACTACAAGGCATCCACATGGGATGTCTTAATGACCTCTATATCCATAAATCACACACTGTCCCAAAGTGCAGAAATTAAGCCAGACAGCAGATCCCCTCTTTCTCTGTACCCCAGGGGATGGTTATATAAATTATTTTTGCAGGGCTGATGACAATGTCTGAAAAATCACAATGATGACCATTGCACTGCCACTCGGGTTTAATCATGACCTGACCAGATTTAATTATGATTATCAGGAAGGTTATCTCTGATGTTGATGGTCTTGATTGGCACTATCAATCAATGTCCTTGAACATTCACTCAGCCCTTTACTGGGGACAGGGGGTGGGGTGTGGCCCAAGCACATCTGGCATCATATGATGCTGTATACAATACACAAAGTCCTCCTGGCCCTCAAGTGACCAATTAATTAATGATGGGGGTACAAAACACCCAGGGGTTCAGGTGTTTGGGGCCTGTGGTGAACAATGACTGTGGTAGACTGACATAAAGGGAGATCAAGCAGAGAACAGATTCATTTTTTGATTTGCACAGCAATTTAAGGAAAGCACACAGATTGGAGGGGGGGGGGGAACGTGCAAAAGTGCTGCACAATTTTTTTTGAGTGGTAGCACACTATGTTTTGAGTAGCAAATTCAGATGGAAGTTTAGTTAAATCATTGCCTGCAACACCTGTTCCCCTTGATTCAGCACAAATCAGTGGTCACCTCTCCTAGGAACATGACAGGTCTGAGTCTCTGTGACATTACATATTGTAATCACACTGGTTTCTGTGTGTGGAGCAGTCAGGATGACAGATGAGACATTGTGCTGAACAGCTCCCATCCAGACAAAACTGATTCATATGTATACATGTGCAGTGACTTTGGTAAAGTTGGTTTTACTGTTACACTCACCCTGCATGTGTGACTCCATAAACTGTTTCACAACTGGTATAATCTGCAGTCATTGTTTTTGGATGATTTGTGAAAATGAAATGATAGTGTATTGTCCCATTATTTGCACATACCAAATGATTTATCCTTGGTGGTGGAAAAGTCATTATGATCGGGAGATAGTCACACTGCATTTTGGTGGCAACATCCAGACAAAAAAGGTTTATTGATATGCAGGATGATTCAATTAATATTATGTGTTGGAAGTTGCTAATATCTCAAACTGGAAAACTATGTGAAAGGCAATTATCTTGATAGAGATCCATGTGTATGCAGCATTTTAATGGAAAAACCTCCAATATGCATGACAATGGACACACTTCCTGAGGCCCCATTGCTCCAGTCTGCACGGTCATAGGTCCCATAATAGACCCATGCCTTTCTCGTTTTATCCACCACATGGCAGCTACCTTATTTACATATTATTTAAGTTTTAATTTGCATAATAGTATTTAGATTACACAGTACAATTGATTTCTTACTGTTAGGAACACCACGATGTCTGACTGGCATGGTGTTTGTTCATCTGTGTGGAAAATTGTTCATTTAGTGACGGGTGGGCAAGAGTCATCAGTGAAAGTCAGTCTTTTGTCTGCCTCAGTGGTTCTGAAGATGATAAGTCATCTTTCCTATCTATGACATGGACATGAGGTACTGAGAAACCAAAGTGAGGTTGTCTATTAACTAGCAAAGTGTGTGTGAGGACATGTATATAATGAGATAGCCTGGGAGAAAATTAATTTTTGAAGTTAGGATATATTTTTCAAGGAGCACTTCATATTTATATATCTATAAGATTTCTTAAATTTTTAAATCTCTGTTGGGTAGCTTGGAATAAAAGATGTTGTAATTGATCCATATTTTGTGTGGAGTTGTTGCAGATTGAGAGACTTCATTGGATAATTTGTTCAGCCAATCATTCCCCCCAAAATGACAAATATTGCCCAATGAAATGGAAACTGAAAGTGACTTGTGTTGGGTAATCACAGGGAAGAGAGTCATCTGTCAAGGAGTGAGAAGATGCATACATGGTGTGAAGTATTTAAAGAAACATCATCTTACAACAGGATGGCAAGGTGTAGACTTTTGCTTCACATTTGTAGGGTAAATGTGACAGTCTGCCTGTGAGACACAACAGTAGCCTATTAAGAACCTGCCTGGGCTGGAATGAGACGGATATCCTCCAGGCATGGTTCTCATGTTGTTTTCTAGCTCATTAGGTGGATTATTTGTTTTAAAGTTTGATCTTCAAGGTTTTGTAGTAAAGCAGTTTTATCCTTCTGTGCATAAGCTGTAGCCTGTCCAGGGTTCTATGTTGGCATCTGTCCCATTGCCCTGGATAACAAAAAATTGTGGGACAACTTTTTCTGCCACCTCAGTTGCCCAGGGGCAACTTTAATTTTTTGCCTAGTGTTGGACAGCTTCTGTTTAACATGTACTTGCCCCTATTAGTCACAGCTTTTCCAGAAGAATGAGATGCTCAGGTCACTTGAAATTGTTGTTTTAATGATATATTGAAGATTGTCTGTACTTTGGAGGTCACTAAATCACATGGTCATTTCCAGTAGCATCAGATGATGCCATTTTTTCGCTGTCTGCTGTGAAGTATGAATTGCTGTGGTTGTGATAATCTGGCAAAAACTGTCTCTCAGTTGACAGAATGTGCCAGTATGTCATCAGGAAGCTTGCCTGGGAGGACAGACCCATGAGCGTCTAAGATTTTTATATGAGTGATTTTATCGCATGGCTCTGCATTGGCAGGGGGGATATCAGATTGTAGGGGAGCCACAGTCTCTCTCCATAGGCAGCCAGGAAGCAATTTTCAGCAGAAGTTTTTCTGGTATTGTAGTTTGGGTTTTATATTTATAGTAAGTCTGTATGTGTGTTGTGTTAAGGTTGAGTTTTGTATTTAAGTGAACCTGGCTGTTAGGGTGAGAAAATAGTGACCTGTACAGAAATTCTTGAAGGGCTTACTAAATTGTGACTCAAAACTGTGATGTATATTTAAAAATAAAAAAAGTGTTTTAGTTTGATACCAGTATTTCAGTAATGACATGTCAAGAGCCAATGAGAGAACCCTTGGATGTGGGGGTGCAGCATATGATGACTTAAAAAGATGTACAAGTTGCCCATATATGAACCACATGGCACTACTACTGCAAAACACCATTTTTTAAAGGCCCAGTTAGTTGCCCAAGGGCAACTGAAAAATAAAGATAATAATTGAATAAATAGAACTCCTGAGCTGTCATTATACATGTAAACAAATGTTATACAGGTTGTATACCTTACTCCTTGCATGTACATTATGTGTAGGCTGTAGGCTATTAATTGCCGAACTCTGATTCATGTTCATGTACATTGCAGCCTGCCATTTCCTCTGTGTCTGCAGTAAGCCATTCCCTCTGTATGCTACTTTGCCGCACCACCCATAGATGAATGGAATAAACTGTAGGCTGTTGTATGTTGAACTGAAGTGTATGAAGCCTGTGATCCTTCTTCATGTGTGTTGTAGCTTGGGCCAGCCTTAAAAATAAGTTTGGGGTTTTTTGATGATGGGAAAATAAGCATGCTTGCTTCGTATTGTGCTGAATGTTTGTACAGTCTATGCTTATTTTTTGTATCACAAATATAACAGAATGTATAATGCTAGCAGTACCTAATCCCTCCCATTTCAAAGCTGCTACACATTTTTTAGGGATACTCAGTTAATATCCCTATGTTTTTATGATCATTCAAGTAATATATCTTTATTGTATATCTCGATACATATTTGAGTAAATACCCCTTCCCTGCCCCTGCTTTATTCCTTTATAAACTGGGCAGAGGTTGGTCACTAGGACATGCTGTGACACTATCAGGTATGCCTCCTCCCATCAATGCATTTGGGAGACAAAACCACCCCAAAAGTGTATGCAATTTGCATATATGTTGTCTCACCATGTCACTGGACAGGGGAGGTGTGACTATAAATTGTGGGAGCAAACACCAAAGCTCACCCAAGACATTAGGCCAACCCTTTGTCAGCAATGTCTATTGTTGTCAATGTACTGTATTGTCACGTAACAAATGTATGTTATAGGTAACAGTAGCACGCTGCAGCCATTGAAATGTTCAGTTCAGTTATTTTGTACTACTTTTTATGAATTTTGGGGTGTTTGTGAAATACTTTAATGTCTCCAAAACCACTGTCTTGGTTCTCAGATGTGGTAGGAATGTTCCTTGACTTTTTCTGTGCCAAGTTTGTTTACTAGGTGGGGCTGCTGTTATGTCCTGAGTATTTAGAGTATTTACCGAAGGTCACAGAGCTTTTGCAATCACTCATGTCTGTCCATCTGTAAACTTTTTGCTTGTGAGTGAGATACAGTTCACAGTTTTTAAGATAGCCCCATATAACTTAGAGGACTTACCAAGTATATGAAAATATAGGTCAAGTTCGATATTAGCGGTGCCACCTGCAGTGTTATGTAATATGTGGGTCAAAATGTGAAAATCTTGTGAGCGCTCTACCATCCTTAACGTTTGATAAATCTTCATAAAATTTAGTGAGATTGTAGAGGAGGTCAATGGTTTCAATAGCTTTTGATACTAGTGGTGCCACTTGTAATTTATTGGAAGTTATGAGCAAAAGTATGTGTAAAAATACAAAATTCCATGTCTTGAAAAGTCTTTGGATTAGACTTGCCAAATTTATTGGATATATATATATATATATATATATATATATATATATATATATATATATTATATATATAGACCAATCCAATGTTAGCATGTTATGTAATATCAGTGACCTTGGTCTATTTTTGTGAGGTCACCAGGCCTGTAAAGTTGAAAGAGGCGGATTTGTAATGGCAGGGTGTAGCTTGGACATCAATGGCAAAGAAAATTGAGCCTGCAGAATAAAATTGCACTAGATAACATTGTACATAGAACTGTACTTGATGACCCAGTTTGGGTCACTGTGATCCAATGATTATATATTATGGGCTTTGTCCAAGTTTATTGTTTTTCTTCAATAACTAGAAAAGTTTTTACCTGATTTGAACAAGCAGACTATGTATGGAAAGCAATGCAGGGCGCACATTTTGAATAGTAGCAATTTTTTAATCGGAGTTAAAGGTCAAGGTCAAATGACCAGTTGGAATGTAGGAGCCATCATGCAAAGGTTCTGTACCAAACAGACTTTGAGTTAGTCCCATATAACGTTTAGGGCTTATCAAATGCATGAAAATCTATGTTGATGTCAATGTTGGTTGTGCCAGCTATAGTATTATGTAGTATATGGGTCAAAATGTGAAAATCTTGTGACCATTCCAGCATTTCTAATTTTCTATGGATCTTCATGAAATCAAGTGGGATTGTAGAAGAGGTCAAAATCTCAGGTGCTTATAATACTAGTGGTGTCACCTATAATTTGATGGAAATTATGAGTTCAAATGTCTTAAAAGACACAAAATTCCATGTCTTGAAAACTGATTGAATTAGACATGCCAAACTTATGGGATATATAGATCATGTCCAATGCTAACATGTAATATAATATCAATGACTTTGGCCAATTTTTGTGAGGTCCACAGACTTGTTAAGTTAGAAAAGGTGATTTTGTAATGGTAGGGTATAGTTTGGACATCAGTGGCAAAGAGAATTGAGCCTCCAGATCAAAGTTACACTTTAATACATTGTATATATAAAACTCTACTTGGTGACCTGCTTTTTAGGTCACCAAGACCAATGATAGTGTGACCTTGACCTATTTTTCAAGGGCATTAACCACTAAAGAAAAGGACATTTAAATCAATATCTGGAAAAAGAATACAGCTAATGATGCCAATAGACCACAAATATGTATCATGAAGTTTGATATTGCATAATATGGGTGACCTTGATTAATATTTCAAGGTCGTAGATGGAATACATTTCAGGAAAGGATTTTTTTTTGGTATGGTGGTCAGCAGAGCATTAGTCCCATGGGCCTCTTGTTATTTTATTTTATTTTACTTAATTGCATAATGGTCAGCAAGTGTACAGGTTAGCATGGATAGTACACAAATACTTCAGCATAAGTGTTTGTTTGTCATATATTCTCCCAAAATTGTAAACTGCAACCTGCACAGGCTTAGTGGGAATTTATTTTGTTTGAGTGTATTCCAAGTTCTGATACATGTAGGTCATGCTTTGTGATTGGTGGGGCTTTAGTGATTTTAGGGAGGGGGATCTTAAAAAGGCATCTTTTTGTGACATTGTTGTCAAGCCTTTAGACACATGAACAAATATGCAGGCCTTATGAGTGACTTTGACCTGATGCCCAAGGTCACCAATGCAATATTGGTGAATATAGATTTTGTGTGATAAATGAGGAACTATTTGAGCTAGGTCTCAGGCTGCACATTGGTGACCTTGACCTGGATACATTCACATTGTAATCTGTACATGCAAGGTCAGCTGAACACAAGACTGTCACAGTCTTCTTGTTTATTTACATGCCTACTTATTAAATTGTGCTCCCTTTTTATCCCCCGCCCACGAAGTGGGGGAGGGGATATGGTAATGGGCTGCGTCCTTCCGTCCGACCGAAACAAATTTTGTCCGGCCCATATCTTCTACATTATTAATGCTACCTCTTCGAATTTATTTGGTGGGTAGACCTTAGGTAGTAGGTGTGCATAGGCATTGTTTTGTGTGGCTAATTACTTGCATTAATTAATTAATTAACGAAGTTCGTTAAGCAAGACAAATTTTGTCCGGGCCATATCTTCTAAACTATTAATGCTAGCCCTTTGAATTTTTTGTGGTGGGTAGACCTTAGGTAGTAGGTGTGCATAGGCATTGTTTTCTGTGGCTAATTACTTCCATTAATTAATTAACAAAGCTCATTAAGCAAGCTCAAGCTACAATACAAATTTTGTCCGGGCCATATCTTCTAAATTTATGCCAGCCCTTTCATTTTTTTATGGTGGGTAGACCTTAGATAGTAGGTGTGCATAGGCATTGTTTTGTATGGCTAATAACTTCCATTAATTAATTAACAAAGTTCATTAAGGAAGACAAATTTTGTCGGGGCCATATCTTCTAAATTATTAATCCTATCCCTTTGAATTTTTTATGGTTGCTAGACCTTAGGTAGTACGTGTGCATAGGCATTGTTTTGTGTGGCTAATTACTTTCATTAATTGATTAATTAACAAAGTTCGTTAAGCAAGCTCAAGATTTGTCCGGGCCATATTTTCTAAACTATTAATACCAACCCTTTGAAATTTTTATGGCTAATAGACCTTAGGTAGTAGGTGTGCATAGGCACTGTTTTGCGTGGCTAATTACTTTCATTGATTAATTAATTAATAAAGTTCATTAAGCAAGCTCAAGATACAGTACAATTTTGTGTGAAGCATAAGTTTGCAACTAAAAGTGGTAACCCTTTAAGATTTTCAGCGTTGGTAGACCAGAGGTAGGAGGTGTGCATAGGCAGAAATTTTTTTGACTAATTACTTTCCTTCATTAATTTATTAATTTTTTTTTTTTTTTCCAGATAACCAAGAACTCCATGATCCTTTTCAAGTAAACTTGTTTCTTTCTCATTTCAGCCAACTTTATTTTAAGTCCTACATGTTAAGGAAGATGTGAATAGCAAACAAACCCCTTCTGCACTGGTTCACCCTCATAAGGAGGAGGGGTTCAATTGCTACTTGTTAAAAGGGGGACACATAATGCATTTATAGGCTCTCTGTATTTATTTCCATATTACCACCAACAGAAACCTTTCCCATTTTACCAACTATAATATACCAATGTACATCATGTGTATTTACCACCATGATTACTGTGGGCGGGGGATATGGCTAGCATCAGCGGCTACTTGTTTATTTTGCCTTTCAGTCTCACTGTGTTATCTTATCAGTTTACATGAAAGAAAGGAAAGTGAATTTAAATGCATTTATCTACACCAAAAAGGATGAGTAATGTATGTTGCTCATTCATGAATCATGCAGACAATACCTTGATGGTTTGGCTTGCTGACCTACCACACATCAAAATAGCCAAATTGTCCACAGAGCTGCTGAGTAAATTACAATACCATAATTAATAGTATTTAGGTGATGGTAGTTAGAACCAGAATTGTAATATCTTAGTGTATTAGGCATTCAAAAATACAGTTATTTTATCAGCAAGATCAATACATGGCAGGAATGACTGTTTCATGATTGTAGAATACCTGTGTTTATATATTTGTTTATATTGTTGTAAGTGATTTCTTACCTTTTTGGAAGCAGTGTCATGGACATGTTCATTAAAATTCATTGGGTTAACGTGTGATGGGTTCTCATTGCTGTATGGTGAGAGAAAGTACATGGTTTCTGCTAGAGTTGAATTTTAGGGTGCTCAAATACATCATATTCTAAAGAAAAAAAGTCTAAAATTAAAGACATTGTGGGGTACTTGTTGGTAATATATGCCCAAATTGTACTTTTTTGCTAAAATTTTAGGGTAAGCAGAAATATCCTTGAGGTTTTTTAGGGTATGCTATTTTACCCTTTTTACACTCTGGCAGAAACCTTGAAGTAGTATGAACAGTAAAAAATGAAATGCTGGACTATACAAGCATCCATTGTGATGGTCAAATTGGTGAACATGTATTTCAATAATAATATGCAGATATGTAAGGGTTTCATTTAGTGGTTTATTTTAAAATGATTGTTCATTACATCTAAGCACTTGGGATCAGAGACTGTGAAATTTCTAACACTAATACTAGTACTACTACTACTACTACTAATACTACTACTACTAGTAATAGTAATCTTACTGAAAGGTTTTTCCAAACCACAGACACACACACACACACACACACACACACACACACACACACACACACACACACACATAAACAGATTTTACATACTGAAATTATGATTAATGTATATAATCAGAAAAACAAGTCACAGTGCATGCCATCATGTCATTCACCTGTATGTTTTAATGCTACATATTGCAGAGTTGCTTTCCCTGCATAGGTACATCAGTGATTTATCAGCTACAGACAGAGACTGTCCTGCAGTGTGGCAAACAAAAGCCATGCTGGTAAGCATTAGGCAGAGATCACTGCTCTCACGCAAACACAAGGAGATAGCAGCTCAGACATTAACCCTTGTCAAACTCAGATGTAACTTCCGTTGTTATGATATTATGTGGATACATTTTATTCCACATTGACTATCTGCTGAAATTTTGTGTGTTGTTTGAAAGTTTATAAGGACTGCCAGAGCAGTTACTTAAGCTGGCAAATTTGCTAATCAAAGATGTCAAATTAAAAAAAAAGAAAATGATGAGACAAAATAAACCTGTGTGAAAAAAAAATCAAGGATGAGAGTTAACAGATCAGGTGATTGAACTGTGCTGTGTTGACTTTTTCGTGCAGGCTAACTTTTACCTGTCAAAAAAGGGTGGTACATGCACTCAAATGTATCACCAAGGAGCCTCCAAATAAGATCTACATTGATTGCCTGGCTCAAGATATGTCAGTGCCTTGGAAGATTACAAACTGTTCTTGATAAGGTATGTTCTTACAAGATTATATAGCTAGGTCTGTTCATTAAAGTTCATATATATAAAGATAGTGCCTGGGATTTTAGATACTTTTCTGTATTGCTTTTCATCTCATTACACAACTTTTTTTTACATATGTGGAATCTTGCATTTTAATATCAGTCTTTTTTGCTGTGTCACAGCAAGCATGTATGGACTTCAGCTAGGTCTGCATACTGAACTTTTATAAAAAGCTGAGGAAAAAGTGAGTAAATAGGAGCTTTGTGCTGTTAGTGCAGGAGCAGTCACACATCTGGGGTGTTCCCTATGTAATCTTTGCCAGAATCAGGCTGGTGGGCAATTGTGTTCCAGTGTATAAACCAATGATTTTGTTATCGAGAGCGTTGAACTTTTAGAGTTTCTTTGAAACATACAAAGCAGCACCAAGTGGGTGGTACTCTGCCAGGTTTCAACATGTTCACAGGGCAAAATAAATTTTCAAAAATTCACATGCCCTTGGAGCTAGTGGATATTGAAAATCATGAGGTCCATTCTATCAGAAAACAGTTTGTCCCCCAAAATTATTATTATTATTATTATTTTGGGGGGGGGGAGGGGGGGTGATAAGTCTGTTTGTTTTGGTTGATCTGTGTGTTTTTTTGTTGGCATTGCATTCTCAGAGCTTCATCTGTGAAGGTCTCATTTTTTCCTCAGTAAGTGAGCTAGATGTACTAGTATGATGGGCAGTCTCTCAGCACTTTTGTTTTCTATCAGGCCACATTCAGCGACAAGTTGCCAATCGCAATGTTTTCCGACCAATCAGGGCAAGGTTGGGAAGCTGCAGATGTGTGACATGCAGCAAGGGCTAGGTTGTGGTACATCATTTTTGGCAACAAAAAAACAAAAAAAAACCTTAACGCACAAAAATCTTTGCAGGTAGAAATGAAAGATGAGTCAGAATCCTAATGCAGTTGGAGATACTCTGGATTAGCTGGGTATCATATGATACTTGGCTTTGCCAACTGTGCAAGTCCCACTGAAGGTGGCATTTCCTTTGATGGCCATTTTCTTGACATGAATGGAGGGACCACACATACCGGTAAACCCTAAATCACATCAACTTTCTGAGTTTGTTCATAAAGACTCAAAATTTGTTGGAAGGTCATTGTTATAGTGTCAGCTGAAAAAGTGGGTTTCAGATTTGCACTATGTCATAACATGTCACATGTGCTTAATGTTGAAGTGTAGTGGCCAAAAAGGTGCCTTAGGTGGAAGAAAGTTTGGGAACTGTAGATTGTGATGGCACTGTCTAATGACCTGCATGGGTGAAAGTTTTCTGTTTTAGAACTGAATAGTTTTCACAAATATTTTGGTGAAGATGGTCTTGACATAATATACTTAAAACTGCAAAAATTGAGTATAAAATACAGAGTTGACTTTAAAGAACTTTATTTTCAGTTTTGGTAAAATTTCCAACTTTCATCCATGGACCTATTAACTCATTCCACCCCGATAGAAGACTGAGTCAACAGCTTTCCTTAGTGGCTCTGGGCGCAATCACTCCAATAGAAGACTGAGTCACCAGCTGTCCTTGACACGCTCTGGGCATATTGCGTCGAGAGCACGCCAAGGAAAGCTGTTGACCATGGGCTTATGATTTGGAATGATCTTTCATGCAAGTTTCATCCAAAACTTTGAAAAATAATCTAAATTATTAAAATACAATTAGGATGGAATGAGTTAAAGAGTACAGTGAAACCTGTATGGCTTCAAAGGACACCCCTGGGATGACCAAATTGTGGTCACAAGACAGCAGGTGGTCCCTCATCTATAGGAGCTATAAATAAAATGAAGTGTACTGAATAGTTTCCTGAAAAGGTACTCTGTCAAGACCAGGGGTGTGTTTTGTGGTGCAGTCTGCCAAAACAGGGGCCACTTTTATTTTCCTTGCAAATGGGGGTCAAGTACTTTCCATTCTAGAGTATCCTTCAAATAATTATTGTCCTACTGTTCTCAGACAATCAGAACTGGGTCAGTTTAAGTGGACATGTCAGCACCATCACACAACAGCAGCAGGGGAGGGATTTAAATGTTGCTGAGGCATATGGGGGGAAAAGCATGAGCACTAGGCTCACACTGGTCACTTTTATAACACTGACTGATGTGGGCATCCTTAGGACAGACTGCATGTAGACACTGCACTAGGTATATAAACTTATTTTCAATGTGGCAAAGCTTGACCTACTGCCCGTCAAGAAGTTGCTACTTGGATTATAAAACTTGACAAGTGAAAATACTCTGTGGGGTGTACAATGTTATGAGGTAGGAGCAATCAGTAATAGAAGTACACAAATGATACCAACATGTACTGATGTGTAAACCAAACATTGTGCCTACATGTGACATGATAAACTGTGGTTTTGGTCAGGAGGGAACTGAGATGTGTCGGTCCTGGCCTTCAGGCTGATCACTTTGCAGAGATTTATATTGTTGCCCCATGCCACTGAACATGCTGAAGGTGGCATTGGGGGGCAGCTAGTAGAGATATGGGCAGTGGGTCCATTCCTTATGTCCATTCAGCTCAATATTTCGTGAACTGTGAAAGATAAGATGATGAAATTTTTACCATAGATGTTTCCTGCACAGTGCATTTGCAGTGTAGCTTCATTTGGACCTTGACCTCTTTTCAATGTCACATGGACCCAAAATGTGGCAGGTCCACATGGCCCAATATCCAATTAAGCACTTAAGATAGAATGATGCAAGTTATACAGTAGTGCATCCCATAATGGGTGTGGGAAGTGGTGTATTATTTTGACCATTGAGAACCTTCTTTTCAGGGTCCCAAAGTTGCTAAACCTGGCTTTGAATCAAACTGAGTTCAAGTTTGAACAAATACAATCTGTAACTTACCATTGTATGCATTGTGTTAAAGGCATGCGCAGCATCACTGGCAGACCTTTTTTGTGCAGCATGGATTGTTTGTCATCCTTGACCGTTTTTTCAGCATCACCAACACCAGAAACCTATCTTCATGAGCCATAAACTTATGAGACATGATACGGTGGGCATGTGTAATGTGCCTTCATGTTACCTAGCCATATGCATGTGGTGCTTTCATGTGGCTCAGGCATGTTCAGCATAGCCCATTGTTGACCTTTGCCATGTGAATTTTATGCCAGAGAATATCATTTTAAGCTATTTTCCACTGAATTTAAACCCATAAATGCTGTGTTGCAGTCATAACATGATGTGGCCTGATGGGGGACACAGATAGTTTGGGTCCATGAATTTTGTCTGCAAGAAAACGATGTTTTCTTTTTATCTATGCCCTCTGTTTTTCAAAGTTTGGGCTTGTACCCAAAGAGGACTGGAGTTCAGAAATGTGCTGAAACATTATTTTGAGCAGTCACTTGATCTTTTTGTGTGGAGTTTACAAAAATAAATAAATAAAATAAAAAGAAAAATATTCTGACTCCTTTGTTACCAGGACTCTCCCCTTTTGGAGACCCAAAAAGTTCTTCAAATGACAAGGATTTTGAGGCAAAATTGCCTATTTTCTTTTATTCATGTGCGCACTTTTTACAAGAACCTCCCTGTCACATGTCTTTGGGGGTTGACACTTATGCTAGTTGATTCCTCCATGGTGTGTTTCATTCCTTACATCCATGCGGCAACTAAAAGTTGTGCCTACCCTAATAGAATTAAGTATAGCACAATGAATAAATGGTGGCAATTTTATTTGGTATCATAACTTTTTAAGCTAAATTAGTGGGGACCACAGTGCCATATGTTTAATAATTGAAGACCTTCATCACCCCCAGTACCAGTCCAAAGAGATGGACAAAGTGACATCCATGAGGGCTCAGACATGGCCAGAGGGAACACACCTATGAAGATGAACTGCCAAGATGGAAGCCACTGATATGCTTTAGTCACTGAAACTGTTTTGTACTTTTATTATTTGTGTCAATACGGTATGAAAATAAAAATAATTAAAAAATCTGAAATCTGTAATTCCAGAGGTACATGTAAGTGTGCTTTTTTATCAGGCTCCTTGAGTACCAAAAACTTGAAAAATGCAATGCATGTTTAAACAGTCCAACCTGTCACTCAGTTGTTTTACATTATCTTTAAATGGAGTAAATGTATTATAATTTGAATCATCCTTCCATGCTGGGACCATGTCATATCACTTGACTGCACTTTGGGTGAATATTTCATGTTATAACATGAAAAAATAGCAGCTTGAGGGTTCTTTAAACAGGAAGTTATAGCTTGTGAAATGTTTGATGTGTCCAGGAATGCATGTACCCGATTTTCTGAAAACAGATACAGCCGTTCAATGAGAACACCAGGTAGAATGTGCAAAATTCATGCAAGTATATATAAGTGTACATGTAAACAATATTTTTTGCCAATCATCTTTAAGCATCCTGGCAAAGGAGGGGGAGGTTTATTGAGGTTGTCACTATAGCTTTCCTTCCATAAATTGTGCACCCAATTTTTATTGGTATCACTGATTTTCTAGGGTCGCTGAGAGCATAAAACCAACCATTCTTATGCCCCCCCCCCCCCCCAACAGAGGAGGGGCATATAGAAATCTTTTTTTTTGTGTCCATCCATCTGCATTTCATGTCTGGGCTATAATTCACTTGTCCTTCAACTTAGATTAATGAAACTTTACACACAGGTGTATCTAGATATAAGGGTGTGTCATGTACCAAAATAAGGTTGCTAGGTGAAGTATCTGGGTCACACTCACAGTGACTTTCTTGTAACATCGTGTCGGGGATATAATTCCTTTACTATGTAACTTAGATTAATTAAACTTTACACACAGATGCATCTACACATAAGAGTTTGTCATATACCAAAAGTAGGTCACCAGGTCAAGTATCTGGGTCACAGTGACATATCCTTATAAAATGGTGTTTGGGCTATAATTCCTTTTACTGTATAACTTAGTTTCGTGAAACTACACACACACATCTTGACCTAAAGGTGTGTCAGGAAACAAAAGTAGGTCACCACATGTAGGTCAAGCATCTGGGTCTCTGCTATTCATGCCAGGGCTGTAATTCGCGTGTCCTTCAGTGTAGAATAGTGAAACTTTACACACAGGTGCATCTGGACATAAGGATGTGTCATGTACCAAAAGTAGGTCACTAGGTCAAGAATCTGGGTCACAGTGACATATTCTTGTAAAATCGTGTGCAGGCTATAATTCCTTTAGTATCTAACTTAGATTAATGACACTTCACACGCACACATATCTTGACCTGATGGTATGTTATGAAACAAAAATAGGTCACTAGGTCAAGTATCTGGGTCACAGTAATACATTCATGTAAAACTATGTTACACTTCATGCCAGGGCTAGAATTCTGTTGTCCTCTGACTTAGGATCATGACACTTTAGATGCCTGTGTATCTGGACAGAGTGTGTCATGTGTAAAAGTACGTCACTAGGTCAAGTATCTGGGTCATGGTGATAGCCTGTTTTTATTGATTACAGTCATTCCAAAATGAGACCTGTGATTAGCAAGGTTATAAATGAGGCGAGGGGTGGGGGGCATGAATCCACCAATCTCTGATTGCCTTTTAATTTTTTTTTCTCTCTCACTGCACCTGTTATGGAACATTTATTATGTGGACCACAGAATCCGAGAGACAGCTGAGTGTTCCAAGATGTTCTTACATTATAATAGTTGACTATTTTATTCCATTATGAGAGAGACTACCCGTATTTCATTCTATTATGAGGGAGATATGTTAAGTCAGATTCATCACGAAATAAGTGTTTTATCGCCCTCAAGTACAAATTTGGGCAGTTTAAAGATACCAGCCTCAGTATTGCCAGGCAAGTCATGCTACGGCTGGTGCATGGGCACCAGGAGGTCAGTTGTGAAGCAATGCATAAATAATCAGACAAAGCATTTACCAAGTTAGCAGAGAGTGAGTTAAAATGGTTATATGGCTGGTCTGCTAGCTGTAAAGACAGTTCACAGAAAGAGAGAGGTGGGGTACAGTACCTGATTATGCTGATGAGAGGCTTGCAACCATTTGATCATCACAGAGCTGACAGGGACCCTCCTGGTTCACAATCAGCCACAGACCTGACGTTATTAACAGATCTTTGTCTCTGATGCCAGTTAGCATGAATACTGGAGGAATTTTTTTTCAAAGAAGCTTCATGTCTTGAAGCGTTTGAACTCATAAAGTGTAGTTGCAAGCATTCTTCACATAATTCCCATAAACATGATGAAAGATACTGATAGTCCTGTCAGTAAAATAAAGCATGCTATTTATTTGTCACTGATGAACTTGTTAGGTCTGGATGTGCTGAACTGGTCCTGAACAAACAGACAGCGAAGTGTCTTCAGAGTTACATATTAATGCGTGTTTTTTCTGTCTGGGAACCTAGTACAGTAATACCTGCTATTCAAGGCCATCTCAACTGTAAGAATTGTGGTCTTATAGTGCAGGGGGTCTTAAAGTAAAATCTTGTTAGAAAAATAGAGTCTAATGTATGGAAAGGGCAGTGTTTAGATAGTATGTGGTCTTTCATGATGGGACCAGGTTACCACTGCAATATAGAGGGAGCTGTGCCACAAGTTAGGGGGTTTGCTGCACAATGATAGATAATATCCAGGCATGTGTAGCCCTCATGTGCTTCTGATTGCCATGTTAGACATGCTGGAGCTTGCCTCAGTCTCCGTAACTGTCTGATGACATCTGCGGGTGTACCTGGTGTGGAGTGAACTGGTTCCCTGGCAGCCAAGGTGTTGCTGTTTGGAGCCTTGGTTGGCTCAAACTGACTGTATCCAATGTCATGGTTGTCTTAGATGCTTGTGAAACAATATCACTTGTTTTTTACCATGTGTTGAAGGTATGCTTTTTATCCAATTTGTAGTCACTGTCTGCTGATGGCAGTGTTTATCATGGGTAGGGCTCCAGGTGGTTGCCAAGGTTTTCACTTGGGATCTGCCTGTATCCCAGAAACACACTGTATCTTGTATGAAATCACTTTAAAATTACTGAGACATAAAACATGTGAACGATTGTGTAAAATGTAATGTTTATCTGGACATGCATTCATAAATCAAACCTTGTTTATTTAGGTTTTTAAGGGTCTGCCCCATTAGGCTTTTGGGATGTCCGTCCGTCCGGATGTCTGTGCAGATTTCTGTCTGTCCAGGTGTGCACATTCTCATCGCCATGATATCTACAGAATGCCTCCATGTATTTTGCTCAAATTTGGAAATATGCATCTCTTACGTGGCAAGATGACTGATAAGATTTTGGTGTCCCCATGACCTAATTTGAGCAAGCGGCGAACCCTTCAGTCATTGCTTTGCATTGGAGGTATGTTTAGTTAAAACTATTTTTCCCAGCCATTGTCACAAGCAAACAATGTATCTTTAAAAAAAATGGAAAAATGAAGTAAATGCAAAATGCCGTAAGACATATTTACAACCTCATATGTGCAAGATTTTGTTCCCCACCACCACAGACGTGGAAATAGTCAGCATAGAAAGCTCTGTGTTAATCAGTCTGTCTGGCTTCTTATCACTAGAAGCCCTAATGGTAGAATTTTCATATATATATATATATATTATGGTAAGGAATATGGGTGAGCTTGAAGTATTTTCAAGGTCACAGGCACAATAGATACTCTCATTTTGGTGCATCTTGTGCGAAACATTTCAAGAACCAGTAGAGTATGCACGTTGACATTCACACCATACAGGCATATCTCCCCCCTCCCCCCCCTCCCCCCCCCCCCCCCGCTTCCTCTCCTCTCTTTTGCTTGTCCCAGCATTTTGTAAAGGCAGGGAAAATTCCATATTGTCAGGGACCAGGGTATTATACCTTCAAAAGGGCAATAGAAGGAAGAGCAGTTTTTATTTTCAACAATGAAATACGAGGAAAATACCAAGAGGGCAGAAGGAAGCAGGAGAAAATGAGAGGGAGCATCGTGATGGAGGCAGGGAGTATCTCCCTTCTAAATTTGCCTCAGAACAGCGCTGCCATATACAAGGAAGGTGGCCAAGGGGGACATGTATACACTTGACAGAGGGCTGTCTGTCCATGCATAATTTCCTTCAAATGTGATTATAACACTGTAATCCCCCCCCCCAAAAAAAAAAGAAAAAAGAAATGTGTGAAGAGTTCTTGTGATGGGAAGTCAAAGCTTCACCAAAGTAGGGATTAACATGAAAATGTTGAATATCAACTGGATTTTACATTTTACCAGCATGAGCATCAGGCATAGGATTGCAGAGAGAAGGCATCATCTACTGATTACTGTGGGATCAGAGATTTCTAGTTTAAAT
The DNA here is from genome assembly GCA_964020975.1 of Hermodice carunculata. Classification (NCBI taxonomy): domain Eukaryota; kingdom Metazoa; phylum Annelida; class Polychaeta; order Eunicida; family Amphinomidae; genus Hermodice; species Hermodice carunculata. The sequence goes on along the minus strand of OZ026629.1, from coordinate 51,932,082 downwards.
TTTAAATCTTATCAGCATTCAGTTAATTTGTCTCAGTTACTTAACAACTGACCCTAACTAATGTGTTGATTGGTTAAGGTATGCCACACTGCTCTACAGTACATGACATTTAATTAATATTTAGCATATTAGACAATGGTGTTCTCAGGTCACAAGATCAACATATTTTTTCATGCAGACCATTAAGTCCATCTGATACAAAATAAGCATATTAACCATCCATTCACCTCTAGCTTTATCCAGACTTTTTTTTTCAGAGTGAGGCCACAAGATTTTCTTTTTTTTTTTTTTTGGATATACCCCACATTCTTTGCAGAAAAAAAAAGTTTATATGCGATAGACATACCCATGCCGTGCAGGTCAATACATCTAAAGGGGTACAGAATGAGGTTAATGGATTCAGTCTAAGTTTATGGCAGATAGGTCATGATCAAGCCGTCCAGCTGATCCCTTCCCAGAATAGGCCAGAGTAGGTGCATGCACACTGGGTGTCTGTAAGGTCCAGTTCATAGAGCAGGTAGACGCTTTGAAGATAGTACACTCATGGAAAATGTATTGCAGAGCATTTTGGTTGTTTGAGGCAAGAAATTGTACACAGCCAATAAAGAAGTGTGTGCACGCAAGTAGTTTGTACCGTGTATGTGTTCATGTGTGCATATGGTTCATGAAACAGACCACACAGGGAAAAAATGTGCTCATTGCTATATCTACAAGGGTTAATGTGGTCTGATCATTGTAAACACACACGTGTGTTGGAACGGCTTTCATGCCATATCCTTCGTACTACCTGGAGCCTTTCCCTTGCGTACACATTCGCCAGGTTTTTTTTTTCCCCAGCTCTTGAGCTGGTGACTTAATCAAGAAAAGTCGCAATAATGTGGATAAACTAATGTTCTGCCTCAAATACAGGAGTCTGTCTGGCTTCAGATATCGGTTGTGTAAGCTGTGGACATGCTTCCCCTTCCACAGCTTGAATGAAAAAAACCTCAACTTGTGCCTTGTTATTAAGTGTGGATGGTGCATGTTATCTAGGGGTAGCTTTAAGCTGCCTGGCAATCACAGCCTCAGTACTTACCACTGTTACCAGGGCATATAACCTGTTTCTGCATGACGGGAATTGCTAATTCAGAATAGTCTGTGCTCTTTTCTAAAATGGCCCAATTACAGTTATGAGGGTTAGGGGTTGTACCAAACATGGGTGGGTTTGTCAAGTGTAAGTGAATATTGCTCGGAGGCAGCTCACTGATTTTGTGCAAGTTCGTGCACATACGTTAAAACAACCGGGTAAAGAAATACGATGCAAGCTATTTCTGTTCATTGGTTTGCTGGAGGTTTTATTTTAAAGGCTGTTAGATGTGAGACTTAGAAAAAGAAGATGTGTCGTTGTAGGTTGGAGAAGTGGTGAAGAATGGTATACACTGGTCCCATTCGAACAGGGTCACCCCCAAGTACAACAGAAATTTAGTCTGAACAGAAGGGTGGCCTCACTTGAGGGGGAAATACAATATAAACTGGAAAATAAAAAAAGTATTTGCTGTATTTAGAAGTAGTCGGGGGGGGGGGGGTGGCTTTTGTCAGTGGGTCAGTATAGTAAGATGGGGACTACTAAGCAAGTCATCATGATCATGGACACATGTATGATCATGGCACTGCATTTGCCCCATGGTTAATTTGAATTTGCAGGCTCAATTTAGCGTTTTACTGTGAATGTTGTCATCACTTAGGGATGGTTCAACATTATCATCTTTTTTTTAATATTAGTACTTAGGGTATTAAATTTCATGACATGACCCCCCCCCCCCCTTCACTAAATTAGTATTTTAAAAATGATCATTTTCCAAAAAAAAATCATGATTGCACAAAATAGGCCAAAAATTGACCATCATTTTCCATATTCTGTGATAGTGTACTGACCCATTTAACCCCCTTCCCCCTTGCGTACTATAAATACTAATTAATAAATGATGAAAATGTTGAACCATCCCTTAATATGCCATGTGTCATGTGTGGGAATATGAAATGACAACATGTTATTTATTCAAGAGAAAAGTCTTTCAGTTATGTTTGTCTCCAGATAAAGACAAAATATTTACCAAGCTTGCATGCTTTGGTTTCTGGACATGTGCATTCAGGTACCTGTTTGAAGACGTAAAAGAGGTCACCTTTGAGCTGTAGGCTCATGCTGTACTTTAAACAACCACTTTCAAATAGCTTTAGGACAAGTTGAAATCTTAGGATATTGCACAATTGGCAGACTTTTATTGCTGGCTACACTTTGTTCAGATGCATGTATACAATGTAGTTTGATGTGACATGTTCTTGAAAAGCCTTGTGCAAATGCCAGGCATAATATAGTCAAAGTATTCAATAGTCATTTTGATTATATGTGCACCCACTTAATCCAGTGTTCCATTGTTAGACAGGTACATGTACACACACTTAAATGTTGTAGAATGCATTTATGTCCTGATTTTAAGGAGGGGAAAAGGGGGCATTTTCCAGTTTTTATGATAAATTGTTGGCTTTTGAAGAGCCCATGTTGATAGTGCTCATAGAAAAGATTATAAGCCTCTCCCTGGCCTTTGGAATTCCATGATATTTGCACTTACAATGCTGCACGTATTGCGATGTTCCTGTGAGGCTCAAAGGTTTTATAAAGGAAAGCTATGTCACTTGTAGCACTAGCTAGCATGTCCCAAAATTGAGGTGAAATTTAATTTATACCATAAACTCAGGCTATTTATGTTACTGAATTGTACAATTAACATGTGCACATGTATAGTTTTATGATTGATCAGGCAGTGTAAGTGGATTAAGATCCATGAGTACAGACTTGGAGGAAATTAAAAGTAAATACCATCCACAGTGGCTTCATCAATGAATGCGCATATCATGCATATCTCACCCTCTCAGTGGTATCCTGTCCACAGTGTGGAATGCTGCTGTGGCAGTCTAGTTATCAGGATTAGTTGTATCTCCCTGTTGCCATGCAGACCAGGGGTTTAACTTAGTGAATCACCTGGTCAAGGATAGCAGTGATGAAGTAAGGCGTTCGATGTGAGTCAATTATTATCAATGTTAAACATCTGCACATACATTGTCTACCAAGATGAACTCAAATGTTTGATAACCAAAAATGTATTGTTATCCACCATCTATAAATGCCCAACCCCACAAATAAAGGGGGGAGGTGAGCTTGACACCCTGCACATTCTGAGCTCTGTATCATGAAAATGAAGTGCATGTAGACCTATTTTAAAAGTACCAGATCTACACTATCATTACAGGGCTTCATGTGGTTAAAACTGAATGTATGTTAGAACAGATGATGCAAGTTTGGTGTGTAAATTCCCAAGGAATATCTGTGGTACTGTGTGTGTCAAGGTACATCTAAACACAGTTCATCAAAAGCTGATGCCAACCAATAAAATAGTTTCATGTTGCAGTCCACACGCATTTCCAGCAGGGCAAAACACCTTTTTTACCGAAAAAAAATACTGATTTTTAAATTTGTGCTCAGCTGACTTGTCAGTCAGCTAAGCTTCTTGGATGGTCCATCATCCATCCACAATGCACATTTCTGTCTCCTTCTCCAAAACCGCTTTCCAGTCATTCTTTAATATGATTTTTTTTTGTTCTTTGTGTTTTTTTTTTTTAAATCAAAAGCATGTTATCAAAACTTAATTTTTCATAACCAGATTTTAAGTACAATTAGGCAAACTTGTAACTGTCGTCGGCCACTGCTTGCTACAGTGCAACATACATGATTTTAATCTTCACTACAACTTGAGAACTACTTGAACTGGGACCTCGATGTGCACATGTTAGTGTTCTTACATAAAGGTCAGACTTACTCAGTACATGGATGACCTTGATCCTATCCCAAGTTCACAGAGCCACAAGTGTGATGAATCTCTAGGTCAGCTGAGCATGGGCTGTTCATAAAGCCCTCATGTTTTATTTCCTTAGGGTATATTAAAGATTTACATAAAAAAGTTCCTACAGTTTCCCCAAGTCCACCTAGTTTGCCCGATGTTTATACAATTATAGCCAATGACTTCCAACCTTTAATCCATGCTCCCTCCCCCCTCCCCCCCCCCCCATACATGTGTGGGTGCCACCCCACTGGGGTACCAGTGGTGAAGAGAATTACTGATATGTCTGGCAGCATTACCTGCATATTGAAAACATTTCTGCGTATGATCACCTCTTCTGCTGGTCTGTGTTTACAAGCCACATGATGATACATCATTGTTGTTGTGCATAGATAACTTCACATGCTGTCTGCACAGTCATGTTAATATTGCACAAAGTTGTTGTCAGGTCTAGATGATGGATGAAGACAACAGGGTGCCTGATGCAGGTCAGCTGTTAAAATGGTCATCAGCAGTTCAAAGGTGCTGTCACCTGAGGGGCCTAGGTTTGGGACTTAGAGACCAGACACCACATATTTAGCACAGTTTTGTACCTCACAGGTTAAAGTAATAGGGAGGTACTACTGTCAGAGTCAGAAGGTATGTATGTAGCATAAAAGATACATCATCAATTGCAACATGAATGTACATGTATGTGTGCCGACTAAGAAGTGGGTTTGGTGGTTCTGTTTGACCTCAGTTGATCTGTTGCAGGCAGTTGTCAGCCCCCATAATATCATCATCAGTCATTGTTTTCTTTACCTGCCAACTGTGCTAGTTAGAGGTAGTCAACCTGGCCACACAGGCAGGATTCGCAGCATCAGTAATGAACTGCGTTAACCCTTGTTCTTGTGATATTTGAAGTTAGAGTGTTGTGACAGAGGATTATTTTTGAAATACATTTAGTAATTTTCAAATTCAAGATCTTTGCACTAATATTCAGCATTTCTGCTTGACAGTTTTTGAGGGAATCATGACCTGGGCTTGTGACACACTTTAACGTATATGTTGCAAAATAAAGTATGACAACACAACAGACTGTGACCCTTTTGAATTTTGTACAAGGGGTATTTCATGATTTGTTAAGGTAATATTCCCCTGTTTGGGAGGTTTTTGGAAACAATGATACTGCTTTATCTGTGTTTTCATACCAAATAGATCAACTGAAGTTATTAGGAACTGTTAACAGCTATCTGAGCATGCAAGTGATCCAAGCTTAACAAGGACATAGGTTAACTCGTTTCAGGCTAGAATAAGAATGAGCCAACAACTATGCTAGATACTAAGGTATTCCTTACTTAGAGTGTATGAAGAAAACTGTTCATGATAATTGTGGTGAGCAAACACTAATAATATCCTTTCTGTTATGAAGAAAACTTGAAATAAATTATTTCAGACAATTACAATTTCAACATTTGTACACATATACTTTATGTTTCTGAGAATACAAAGGGTTAGTCTGTGATGGATGATTAGGCAAGTGACTGTAGAACAGTTTGGAGATATAAATGTGGTTGTTGCAAGGGTTACTTTCACTGCAGCAGACAGCTTGCAAAATATTAGTGTGAGTGTGTGACCCTCAGTAATAAGGATCACCCTTTATTCTGATTAGTGGCTCTTGATGGTGTCTGCGTGTGACAAGTTTTATTGGACAGTGCTGGTCTTCATAATAGTTATAGCCCCAGGTGATTAAGGTTTGTTTATGTTTACATAAACATACAGAGATTCAGACAGGCACCAAATAGTTTGTATCAGACCCAGGTCAACTTCTGGCCACTCATGCCTGTTGATAACAAGAGGTCTTACACCACTCTTTTGGTCTACTCAGTCCCTCTGTGGTTCCCATACATATGAATAATGATGTTGATGAGAATAAGGCCACTGTCTGCTCATTATATTGTTATTTATTCAATTGAATATGCATTGTGAGAGCAAATTCAGAAACAGCTTTCCATTTGCCACTTTATCCCTGGCCTGTCAGATTGCACATCGGAAAAGACTGGTACCCTTCTCCATGCCAGCGTCATGTGTGGCAGCAGACAAGGGAACCAAAGTGGGCCAGAGGATGAAGGATGTGGGGTAAAGGAATGATAATACCCTATTATTTTCTGTCACAGTTAGGCTTCGTCAATATTAGCACCACTGCTGTTGTTTCAATATATTTGGCATGCATGTGCAAGTCTGCACTGTACTTCCAACCAAATTAGAGAAAAAGCTGACTAGTCAAGCTGTATTTTTAGCTGTAGGCTAAATAACACTTGGTATGTTTTACGTTAAATCAGGGAAAGCATTTTAATGACTCAGAAGAACATTATCCTTTTTATGCTCCTCTCCTACTATACTGGAGGACAAGCATATAGTAAAGGGTTTCTTCATCTTTCACATTTAACATTCATGTCGTGGCTACAACTCTATTGTCCTTTGACTTAGATTGACAATACTTTACACAGAAATGTCACAGGTCACCATAGTGACAACAAAATGGGTCACGGGGTCAATTATGTGGGTCTTTCCAATACATGTACCTTTATGAAAACCACAATCAAACTGATGTTGACTTATATCTTGGTAATGGTGGATGCCAGGACCATTGTTACTTATAAACATAAATAGAAAAGTACCTGGGGTTACTGTTAGTGTTGTTACTTTTGACCTTGAGGGACCTTGAAAGGTCAGTCTGACATATTGGCTTATATCTTTGTAATTTAGGATCCTGGGTCCATGATAACTATTAAATAATAATAATAGGAAAGTACATACGAGGTTTCCTTTGGTGTTGTTAATTGTGGCCTTGCATGACCTGCTTGCAAGGTCAAACTGATGCATCAGCTTATATATTGGCAATGGTGGATCCTAGGTCCATGGTTTCTATAAAACATTAATAGGAGTGTAACTGTGGGGTTTCTTTGGTGTTGTTCATTTTGACCTTGGGTGATCTTCATGTACCATGCCAACAATTAGGTCAGGATTCAATATTTAGGGGTGACATTGGCCAAATTCTCAAGGTTACAGGGTCATATAAACTGAAGAAGGAAACTTTTTTTGCAGTATAAAACATATTAAAAAAAAAAAAGAAAGAAAAAGAAAAAAATTGCATGTGGGTAGTCTGTTCTGTGATTGTTGAAAGTGAGTGGCATTCTTCCCCTCTAAAGCAAGCAGCAGTTTCGCTGTACGTCTAACTGGCTGCAGCAGTCTTCTTCAGTATGAATTTTCTCAAAAGTATACTGAAAGTAGTGGCATCCTTTGCTTCTAAGTCTAAGGACAGACTTTTTTACTGAAAGTCAATAAAATTATAAAACATTGTGTTCAATGTTAAAGCTAAAAAAAAAGAAAAAGAACTGAAGAAAGGTTATTTACTATTATGCCTAAAGGTTTGTGTGAAATGTAGAGTGAGCTTAGGGTGTATTTCTATGCAACTTTATAGATATGATTGCTGAATTTTCTTTTCTTTTTTTATGTTATCATGATTTGTTTGTGGGTTTTTGTTGTTTGTTTGTTTGTTTTTTTAATTCTTGAATGAATTTGTGTTTTTGTATATTATATTTGCTTCTTTCCCAAATAGCATTCTGGATTCTCTTGAAAATGACTGAGAATGTACCATGACTTGGTCTCCATTAACTCTTTCAGTGCCACTCCCATCTGAAATCGACCTACTAAAGTCAAACTAGTCTGAATTGTTATTAGGATCCTAGATTCCTGTTGCTCTTAAAAAGACCTTTCATTCAAGCATGCCTCTAGTTCCAGAGAAAATATCCCAGGTCAACAGCTTTTCTCAGCACTCATTGGGCACAAAAGCTGTTGACTCAGTAAAAAATTTGGCACTTAAAGTGTTAAATTTCTTGAATTGGTGCTGCTGCTGCTGGCATTTCCAGATTTTTAACAAATTTCCAAAATTAGGAATGATTGGTTAAGAGTACATGGTGGCATTGTGGATGTTTGACACGTGTATTCAAGTTGGGACTATGAATATTTCCAGGTCAGCTGAACATGCGCTATTTACACAGCCTTTTTTATTTTTAAATTGATGATGCACATACATGCTGTTCCATGAACTTGCACCACAGTGCACATGTGTGAGCTATGAAAAGAGAAGTAAGTAAAGTTGAATGTAACATACACGATACATTACATACATGCACATGAATAATGTTTCAGAGATTATACAATTATCTTCCAGCAGATACACTTCTGTGTAGTTGACTCACAAAAACTTGACTGATACACTTCCTGGCACCATGCAAGCACACCCTTGACTGGTCATTGAAGCCTACACATTGTGGAACTTTAGAGTGCCAGATCACACAAGCCTGGGGCAGTGGCTGAGACTATCCAGCAAGGGACTGGACTGTTTCAGAGAGGACTCCCTGGGTCTAGTCAGTGGTCATACCTTATCACATCTGTTTACAAACTTTATAGGCCACTAGTCTCAAGTAATAAGCTGCACACTAGTGAATTTATTGTACAACTGTATAATTCACTTCAAAACAGTCTCCATACACTCCTGTCTGACACAAGAGGTTTAGAATTCCAGGAGAAACTAGCCAATCACTCTGGCGTAGGGTTGCAGCTTTGAAACTGCAATGATGATATTAATGGTGTTTATGAATGATTTAATCATACTCTGTGACGGATTTGGAAAGTATTGGAACGTGTAGGCCTAAATATTGACTTGTAGGTAGATACCTGTATGAAATAGACAGTGATGTTTATTTCACAGACATAAACCCATTTCATCTTAGTTCTCCACATGCACTGATTCATATGCATTAATTGCATACATGGTCCATGCATGCTCATACTCTACAGAACATAATTCAAGTTACATGTAGGTTGTGAACTTTAGTTCATAACTTTAATTGCTAGCTGTGTTGAAATTATGGGATAGACCAGTCTAATGCTGCAGTGGGCTCATGTATTATATGTCATCTAGGCCAGTGTGTAAATTACCTGCAAAATTTTAAGGGATATATGTATGTATAAGTGCTTTTGCAGGAAGCAGAGATCATTAATTGATGAAGGATAAATGGGCTACAAGAATAATATTTGCAGTTTTACTCCCTCCTCTAAAAAATGTGCAGCAATTAATGTAATATAATAGGAACAATTTATTAGCAAATTGATATGTGACACCACTTAAACTATGAACTAGCCTTGATGTAAGAAGAAAGTAAACATTGAACCTCTCCCCATGACAGGTTGTGACACCTGCCGTGTATGACAAGATAGCAGTACAGACAGGTGTCATTATCTCAATGCAACCTCTGTCTGTCCCAAGTGTAGATTAACCCTCTACATGTGTACGACATGAGAAACTCCTGAGAGTGTCACTGTTTAATGACTCCCAGTGTGAACTTGGGCTTCAGTGTTTTCATTTAGGCTAAATATGGCAACTTATGGAGACAGGACACCCTTACAATGATGATTGCTTTTCTTGACATAGTTTGGACACTCATTGCCCATCATACTCCAAGGCAAAGTGTTAACTGTATCCTATTGCAACCAGGAAAGCATTAAAGTGTCAGGGTAATCCTATATTCGTCATGCAAGTTATCTGTTGTGCCAGTATTTGTATAGTTTTTCTGGTTGTCCTGACTGTTGTTTCAATGTGATCTGACAATACCAGGTAAGTTGAATGCAAAAAGTTCTCGGAACAGATGGTATTATGCCATGTCATTATGCTACACAAAGGGGTCTCATGTTGGGTGAACAGCCAGGGTGACCATTTTGTTGATTGTCTGTTTTGCAAACACTGGCTCCTTCACGTATGTCATGGAGCAGCATTCACAGTGAAAAGTTACAATTTGATACAAAGACAAGACAGGCAGACTCTATGAAAAGTTTTTGACAGTACTGGACCAACAAATGTAGAATCTGTGTTGGTCCAGGCAGGGACCTGCTGTTAACACTAAGTCTATAACATGTCCCTTGTCCAGGTGAGTTTTAGTCAGACATTTTCATAGACAGTTTCTTTTTCTTGTTGGTTTGATCAGAACCCCTGTTTGGACACAATATGTAGGGCCAGAGAAAGTCAGCTGAGCAGTGTGTGACAGACTACTTTCTGTACAGTCTGGACAGGTGTCTGATAGAAGGGATTCCTGTACGTGTTGTGTATCAAATGAAGTCCACATTAAGTGACTGATTGACTGAAGTCTGCCCGGTGGATGTTCTGATGGCTGAAACTAGCATTTATGATAACAGTTTTGAGTCAGGGCTGTGCCTGATGTAATAATTTGTCCACATGCCATGTCACATAAGCTGCCTGTGATGTAAAAAAAGTTAGAGGAAGTAGCATTTTTTGTTTGCAGTAATTTGTCAGATTTATCATCCGCGTGGCCTGTAGATGTGTTACGCATCAATTATTGGAGTCCATTTCACTTTTTATGAACACTACAGATATTGCTATCATAAAATGACCTTGCCAGCCAGTCATTGAAATGCTATGTTGAGCTACTGTTGCCATGTTTTCTTTTTTTCAGTATATTTAATTCAAATATGAAAAATAAAATTCTGTATGTTATATCATAATTACAAAGCACATAGGCCCTAAATTATTGGTACTCCCAACACTTGCCCCCCCCCCCCAAGTCATTACATGAAAGGCTCTGCCCAGCAGATCTCAGACGTAAGCCATGCAGAGATACATTATTATGTAGTGCTTATGACCCATGACCAGATCAACACATTCACATATGTACAAAATAAAACACAGACCCATACTTTGAACGATGTAACACTGTTTATACCATTGTATTTTTTTAATTTATTTTATTTTTGTGTTTTAGATTTTTTTTTTTTTTCTAAATTTTATTGTAAGATCTAATGTATTTTTCCATTTACTGAAAATACAAGATGGTCACAGTTGATGACTGGTAAATTTTGGCCAACATCAGTTTTTTTTTTTTACATCATGTAATGCTGTCGTGTACATGTTATATACTTACATGAAAGCAAAATACATATTAGGTCACTATAACAAACCTATCAGCTTTCAGTAACATTTCTGTCATAATTTCTATGATCTGACATGCAAGTAATTGGTACAGAGGACAAGAACATTAAAGCAAGTGCATGCAGCAATTCCTGCACTACCAACCCACAACTGTGCTGAAAAAAAGGAACAGTGGTATTTCTTACAGTGTGTTGAAGGCAGTGCTGTGAGAAAACCATGACAACCAACGTAACAAAATGGGCACAGCTGAACTCTCCAATTACTTGTGCTCAGCACATGTGAAAATCTGTTTGTGGATTTCTGAGAAACAAATGCAGCAAAGAAAGTTTTCAAAAATGAACCTCCAATGGCTGGAAAATTTACTTTCAATTTCTGCATTGATGTTGATCTCATGCCAGTGCTAAGAGCTGAAAAATAAAAAAAAATGACTGTGAGAAAGCCCATAATAATAATTGTCAATTCATATAAAACATAATGTACAATTTTGTGAGTCTACCCGCATAATGATATATTTCAATGAAGATACAGAAGGAAACATGTTTTTGGGTTTAGTTGATGATGTACTTATCTGTAGAATTAATTGAAATATTGTGGGTAGTCTTTTGTCACACTTAAAATTTACAAAGGAATTGACTAACAGCATTGTAAGGTGCTTTTAAAATTATAATAAATTGTCAAAATAGGTTGCCTGTAGAAAATGTGGAGATGTATACCCCTGAATCACGTCATTGTCTCTTTAATTGATGTATTGTATGTGTTCTTCCAGCCATGACTTACTCCTTATGTGCCAGCAACTCAACATGGAAGATGCCGTCGATGAAATCATGCATCAACTAGGTGCAGACGAACACGGGCGCATCTCCTTCGAGGAGTTTGCTCACTGCAGGATGCGGCTGATGAGTGAAATAGAGCAGGAACGGATGAGGAGTGTGCCGCCCCGCCCTCCTGCCCCGACCATCACCTGGCCAGGCAACAGTGACAGTAGTCTAGGTGAGTATACGTGTACATGTACTGAGAAACAAAAATTTGCAGTTTCTGCCAAAGTGGGCACTGATGCAAAATGAAGCCATCAAGTGTAATGGCCACAGGCAAATGTACATATAAATAGATGTCATGTGTGTAAAGGACTAAAATGATGTAGGCTGATTAAAAATTTATGACATACCCGAGTACAAGTTCAAAATTTCTCTTCCAGGGAGCAACCAAGCAAAGTAAACCCAGTTAGTAAGCCATGTAATAAACAACTCCAATCTCTTGGCACATAGTTCCATTCAAATGAATAGTTACATGTCCATTACAGGTGTGAACGCCTGTCTGACAGTTACAAATTGCAGTCCCTGGCCTACTATGCAATCAGCAGTCAGTGGCAGGGCAAGACCCCTGACCTTAAGTGACAGCTTTGACACTAGAGGGCAGGCCAGTGCCATCAGGTAAAATCCCAGACAATGGCTTCAGCTGTGTGGGCTTTGTTGCAATATTTTGTCATCTGTCATCACAGCTGCATGGCCACCACCAGGTGGATGCAAACCCCAATATTATATATGTTTTGGTCTCCTCCTTTAGTTTGGTTTGCAGTACATGCCATTCATATAAGCTGTGTGTGTGTGTGTGTATATATATATATATATATATATATATATATATATATATATGTATATATATATATGTATCTGTATATGTATCTGTATATGTATATGTATATGTGTATATATATATATATATATATATATATATATATATATATATATACATATACATATACATATACAGATACATATACAGATACATATATATATATATATGTATCTGTATATGTATCTGTATATGTATATGTATATGTGTATATATATATATATATATATATATATATATATATATATATATATATATATATATATATATATATATATATATATATAATCCAGGGGTCAGTTTCACTTCCGCCAATTTGATGACTACAAAGGAGTCTGAAACTTTAGTGAGACGTTGACAGCTTGAGAACATAAGGTGCATTTGTACAGAATAACAAGAAAACAGAAGCATATTCACAATGTGAGAATGTTGGAAAGTATATACCCACATACATGAGCAGCCAATGAAAATGAGAGAGCCCAAAAGGCTGTGTTGTTGACTTGATTGAAGAGCCGATGTGATCTGTTTCAAAATCAACATCACTTCATATTTTACACCAAAATTGCATGTAGACAAACTGCAAAGAATGAAGCTCTGTATGTTCAGATAAAGTGCGGGCAGAAGAGCACAGCCCCTGGGTGTTTGGTCCAAAAGGGGTAAACAGCTTATAGATCTTGATGAAAATGACAATTTGGACCCATCCATATTAATATCAGAAGATTTATGGGTGTGCCTCAAGGTGAGTCATAATTCCAAATCTCAGCTACACAGGTCTGTGGGGAGATTGACATCAATCAGATGTCAGGTACTGATGAAAATTAACCAATTTCTGGTAAGAGTATGACTGAGTCAATAGCTTTACTGGGAACAGGTTGGGTGCATTTTGCCCAACGCACACCAAGGAAACCTTTTGACCTAGGGCATCCCATCATGAATGGTCTCAAAAGGGTTTCCAAGTGGTGAGGAATTTAAGTAAAAATGCTAAGGCAGACAACAATTTACATCCAGTCACTATAGGGTGATTGGAGCAGGAATGGGTTAATAATATAATGGCCATAATTAATGCTAATATTTTAAATTAGCTTTTTTGTTGACATATCAAGTGGCAGGTGCATTCAAAACAAGATTTGAGTTCTTAGCCAGGAGAAACAAAGCTCTGTATAAATGACGATACTTGTTTCATTAAAGTGTAAAAACCAGACAAGGGCCACAATGACGGAGACGCCCGTCTATGGTGCTGTGTAGTGTTTCACTTTCAATGCTTACTTGTTTCATTACTTTCAGTTTAAGAACAAGATTGTATTTTAATGCCATCTTTTTGGCAAGTTTAAGACAGGTCATTGCTATTTGGTACAGATGCCATGAATTGAATAAATTTAAAGATCATGTTGTTGAAACAGTTGCATCATCAAGAACAATGTACAATTCTACAAAGAGATCACATGGAGGTAATGATAATCAAATATCAAATATGCTGGCAACAGTGTGAAAATGTGACATTGAAAAACAGTTGAAATGACCTTGCCACATACAAATCTCTGCTGCATAGATTGTTGAGGTGTCCATGGATGTTGTAATATTATAACTAATAATGTCTAATATTGTTCATGCCTCCCATCAAGGGGAGAAAGCAGCATGTTTTCCAGGTATCCATCTAAATACATGTCAGCACTATCTCAGTAAAGGCTTCATTTTAATATACTTTATTCAGGGTTATAATAAATTTGTTCATATGGTTAATTACTACCCTGGCAGTATTTGAAATGAGGCCCTTTTGGTTGTCTGAAACAAGTCTTTGTGAAACATGAGGCAGACAAGTCACTTGCCACTGCACTTGTCCAGATTTTACATGCACTACAAGAACAACACTCATTTTACCAAACCTGCCTGTTTGTATATGAAAGTGTTTTTTTTTCTCTCTCTCTTTATTTCTAAGTTGGGAAAATGGCAACATTCCACATCAAATTCTCATGTTGAAATCAATTGAGTAGTATTCAACACTGCAAAACGTTTTGGTAATGCATGATTACCATTGCAACGTGGTGTATGATGTGTCTACAGACACAAGACCAGATGGAGTAGATTATACATTGTGATGAGTGAAGGTAGAAAGTTACAGACAAAAGGCAACAAATATGAAGATTTGACAGAGGAGCTGCATGGTTGGCTGTACATGATTAATGTGTGTGTATACATGTACATGTGTGTATATATGTATATGTGTGTATGTATATATATATATATATTATTTATATATATTTATATATACATATGGATGGATGAGTGGATAGTGTGAACAGGGTGAAAGAAAACCATATCATAAGCCTGTGTTAGTTGAGTTCGGTAATATTTAGATTTTGCAAACTATAATTTGTCAAAAAGAATACTTACGCTGTTACTTTCATCAAGATAGACTGCTGCACTGATTTTTAGTGGATATGAACTAGAAAAAGACAGAACTAACTGGAAAAAGGGTGATATTAACTGGATCCTTATCCTGGGCCTTTATTAGGGACTGGAGGTTCAGGTTTGACTTTATTTTGCTTGTGTATATTTAGTTGAAAAAAAAAGAGGTTGACCTTGTGATATTGGCATGTCATGTGCACGTCAAATTGCTGAAATATTATGTCATTGTAAACACTCAACCACAATGAAGTATTGTGAGATTTCATGCAGGAGACTTCCTGTGTGTTTACTGGGGTGCAGGCTCCGATAGCAACACAGTTCATATTATACAGGTCACTTCATAAGCGACTTGTAAACCAATCTGACTGTAATTTTACACAAACTTACCTTATAAGTCAACAGTGAGATCATCAGATTTCAGGATCACTGTGACTACAATCAGACATGGGAGAAGTGTATCCGTCAACATATGTGTTGACTTGCCCTAGTCTGAAAAGTGATCTTTACGGAAAGAAAAAAGTTTGATGAGGGAGCTGGTCACAGTTGGTGATGTAGGACTGCTTATTATGCTTGTCCCTCCATTGTAAATAGGTACCATAGAATGTGACAGGTACTATGTACATTGGAAACACTCGTCACTGTGAACAGTGCCATTACCTACCCCCTCAGGTATTATTACCACAAGGACACGGGCACAATGCTTACTTCTGCAAAACAGACCCTTGAAAATACACATTTGTCAGGTGAACAGGTTCTCTGTGTGAGAGCCCGATGCTTATCTCCAGGGAAAAGGCCCAATTAAGTCTGCAATTGTGATGGAGGACCAGTACTTTCCATGTTACAAGCCATAAACATGAAGGAAAAAAATCATGGGTTGAATGTCTGAGGATACCGTCAGCAGACTTGTCATGATAGAACTAGTGTCATGATTATAAATACTATAACTATGATAACTTCCAGTTATTTTGATACAGAGAATTATTAGCAGCTGTCAATTTCAGAGCAACAGAAATGCGCAGAATAAGGGTTAACCCTTTCCAGGTTTGAGGAAGACTTGGTGAACAAGTTTCTTTAGCACAGGTAGACTGCTAAGTGCCAAACCCATATCAACTCAAGCTGTTGAGCTGTAAGAGAGTTTTCGTCTACAATTATTATTCAGACTGAAATTGTATTAATTAAGACATTTAAAGGAAAATCATTGATTAATCAGCATTTTACACCCAAACACTCTTAGATGATCTGTGTCAGAAAGGGTTAAGCTGGACTGGATTGAAAGCATCCCTAATCCAGTGTGTCAGTGGCCCCAGGTAAGGATGGTATCACAGATAAGGAGTCAATATTTAGTAGTGGACTGTAGGCTTAGATGATTATTGACCTGTCCAGACTGGTACATTGCACCATTCCACACTTAACTGTTCCCTGGAGCTCACACCAGATGAGTGTTATTCAGGTCTTTGTGGATGCTGTCATTAATGCTATACTGGCTTGCCCAACCACAATAGAGAGGATTTCCCTGACTAACCCTGGGGGTAGGGTGCTTTGTGAAACTTCATAAGACACCTCCTTCAAGAGACATGATGGAAAGTTTTAGGTGTGCAGTAGGTTTAGTGTGCCAGAAATTTATTATAGTTTGACTACCAGGGCTCTTCTGTGATTGCTGATTTTGTTTATTGTATAGTGGGTGTGACTTCTTCCCTGAATGAACCAGGTAACCTGTGGCCATGCCAGACCAGACTAATCAATAACTCCGGGTTTCAACTTTGATCTGTGTGAGCTAAGTTTTGTGGTTGTGGTTACAGGTCTGACTTCGATAGTGGAACAAAGTTTGGACTATGACAGTGGGGCAAGGGACTTGAGTCCAGAGCCTGCAAACCTGTACAAGTTGATAGAAAACCATGACCCGGATGGACTGCAGAAGATGATTGAGATTGCTGGGGGCACAGACTTCCTGGACATGGCAAACTCAGTGAGTTCTTGCATTCATCTTTTCTTGTGTCAGTCTCACAGGCTCACCCTTGGAGCTGTGTATTTGTGAATGGGTGGCCACTCCTAAGTTGACCCAGTCAGGTAACAAGGTCAGGGTTTGTTTACACATCTCTTTCTCTCTTTTTTCTTCTTTCTTTAAGTACAAATTGGAAGAAGGCCTTAGTCCTGGACCGGTCTTAACTCTTTCACTGCCAACTGCAACTGAAGTCCAAGTACTTAAGAAGAACTTCTCTGAATTATCAAATGGTTATATTAATATTCTTTGTAAAAAGGCCTTTCATTCAAGTACCAGTGTGCCTGTGGTCCCATAATGGTCCAGGTCAACAGCTTTCCTTGGTGCACTTTGGGCACAGTGCACCCAAAACATGCCAAGGAAAGCTGTTGAGTCAGTCCAAAAGTTGGTACTGAAAGAGTTAAATGTACATAAAATGGACAGATTGTGACAAAGCACCATTTGATGTTCCCCACTCATATATAGAAATGGACTAGTACACTTGTCCAAGTCAGTTTGACAGCTTTGGCATTAGATTTATCAACATTTAGCCATTCATTTTGGCCAAAGTGTAATTTGAGAAATCACCAGGGGAAAAATCAATCCTATGTTATTTTAATTTAAAATTCTTGACACAAAAGCAAATGTTTCACTGTCGTTTGAACTGCTGCAGGTTTTCAGTTTGGGGTGGCTCATAGGAGCTGCCATCTGGTGGACAAAGTGGGCATGAGCATTAGTTCAGGGAAAAGCCAGCAGCTGGCAGCATGTCCTGTCAGTCCAGTGATTGAAACATGCTGCACTGGGTCAACATTTGCACCATTACAAGGTGCCTCTTAGAATATATTACGACTTCATTTGTGTATATATTATTTAAATACCATTGCATGATAACTGTCAGTTAGTGGAATAATGGTACCATGTTGAGGCATGTGATCTAAACAGTATGTCTTACATGGAATGTAATGTCTGTTGATTCCCATGAAACACTGTCTGACTTGCAGGTTGAGGTGGAGGTGGAATTTTAGCAGTGAAGGAACCCGAGCATTTAATATTTGATGTAGCATGTACTGATGAGAGTGAGTCTTGGCTGTAGACACAAGTGGTGCAGTCAAGTTCAAGCCTGGCTGTTGTCCAGGTGATGAAGACTAATAGGAAGAATTATATAAGGCAAAAAGGTGGATGGTTGGATCAAGCACACCGTCCCTGTCTTCTCCACAGAGTGCTTGCTTACCCTCCTGGCAGACTTTCATTCACAATCCTCACACTCTGTCGTGACACATAGTACTTGTCATGTTCACTATGCTTACCACATCTTTAACCAGAACATACAAATTATCCAAGGTGCAAGACCACCAAGGTGGATGCCCATTGGTCATGGTTGCCATGGTAACTGATCCCCATGTAAGGTTACAAAACTAGAGAACGTGAAGAGATGTGTGAGGATGACA
The DNA here is from genome assembly GCA_964020975.1 of Hermodice carunculata. Lineage (NCBI taxonomy): Eukaryota > Metazoa > Annelida > Polychaeta > Eunicida > Amphinomidae > Hermodice > Hermodice carunculata. The sequence continues at coordinate 51,913,755 of OZ026629.1, read as the reverse complement.
TGATATTCATATTTCCTTTGCAATTATGTGTATGTAATGTAATTTTCTTGTCACATTAATTACTCTGATTATGTTTTTGATTATTATTCCATTTGTGAATGATGCCAATAGCATGACACTGTGTGCTATACTCATGATAGTACCATTTATTTGTCATATTTGTGCAAAGCGTAATATATGAGCCAGTGTATTAAGGATGCTTTTATAAATTTGATTCCTGCAATTAGAGAGGTGAACATACATGGCTATTTTTGTGGGTACTGTGCACATGCAGGCATAGAAAATGTTTATAATGAAATGGAAGGCAGGCATTATGTTAACAAAATCCAACTGAAATAATGACACCTCATTTTAGTGTTAGTGATGATGATGATGATGATGATGATGATGATGATGATGATGATGATGATGATGATGATGATGATGATGATGATGATGATGATGATGATGATGATGATGATGATGATGATGATGATGAGAAATGTACTCAGCTGGTATTAAAACTAAGTTCTTAATTATATTAGTATCAATTATAATAAAATCAGTGGTATACAGTGTGACGCTGACAATCAATACTGGTAATACATTGTAATTGACAGCCGAATGTTGGGATTAGATTTTACCAGGAGAGAAGGGAAAGACTTCACATATTGATTAATATTGACTATCAAGTGTAACTGACATAGTCAACATAATTTATGCTGTTATTTGGTGTTTGTCCGGTAGATGTATTCCTTTTGCCATCAGTCACTTCTGCTTGAAAAAAATTACCAGCAGTCGTCTGTCTCTGCATAATTAGGATAAATAAGAATTGTGTCCAAAAGCAGTGAAGCTAAGTTTCAGTTCAATGCCTTCAGTATGTGAATTGTTAAAATTTGCATACATGGAAATAAGTACCTTTCCAGTCATCACCTTTAAATTTTATCTTAATTTTGACATATGTATACATGTGCATATTTTTAGGGTTTAATTTGCCAATTTCTGCTTAGGATAGACATATTTCTATGTTTATGCCCACCCCCCTCTGAAGGAGGAGGGGGCATCCATGCATCATCCGTGCATCCGTCTGGGCAGTTTTCACACAATAACTCAAACAGTTTTTGACATAGGGCTTTCCTATTGCTCATGCATATTGTCCTGCCACAGCTCTCGGACAAGTTCGAAGATGGGTGACCTTGACCCAATTCCCAAGGTCACAGTGCTACTTTAGTTAATTTGGTTCTCACTGGATAACTATAAAAAGTTTTTGACATAGGACTTTCATCTTGGTGACATTTATTGTCCTGCATCAGGTAGCAAACAAGTTCAAAGATGGCTAACCTTGACCTAATTCCCAAGGTCACAGAGCTATTTTTGTGAGTGGTTTCATGCGTATCGTAAAAACCTTTTGACATATGGCTTTCATATTACACTTGATTATAGTCCTGCAAAAGGTATCAAACGAGTTTGAAGATGGGTGATCTTGACCCAATTTTCAAGGTCACAAAAGCATTTTAATAAATGTGGTTTTCATGCATTTACTCTAAAGGTTTTTAACATACGTCTGTCGTATTGTACTGGATAATAGAAGCTTATTAGCTGTCACATGAGTGCCAAGATGGGTGAGCTTGACTTAATTCCAAAGGTCACAGAGCAATTTAGTGAATTTTGTTTTAAGGTCAACGAGTTCAAAGATAGGTGACCTTGACCCACATCCCAAGGTCACGGAGCCATTTTAGTGAATTTGGTTTTGATACAATAACTCAGAAAGTCTTTCTCTCATGGTTTTCATATGGCACCTGCAGATAGTCCTGAATACAGTCTCAGATGAGTGCAACGGTGGATGACCATGACCTACTTCCCAAGGTCACAGAGCCATTTCAGTGAATTTGGTTTTCACGTGATAACTTGAAGAAAAGTTTTTTGGTAAGGGCTTTCATATTGCACATGCTTGTAGTGCTGAAAAAGGTCACAGACAAGCTGAAAGATGGGGGACCTTGACCCAATTCCCAAGGTCACAGAGCTATTTTAGTGAATTTTGTTTTTACATGATAACTTGAAAACTTTGTGACCTAGGCCTGTCAAATTGCCAATCATTACAGTCCTACATAAGGTCTCAGACAAGTTGGAAGATGGGTGACCTTGACCCAATTCCCAAGGTCACAGACATGTTTTAGTGAATTTGGTTTTAACACGATAACTCTAAAAGCTTTTCTCTTAGGGCTTTCATATTGCACATGCTTATAGTCCTGCATAAGGTCTCAGACAAATGCAAAGGTGGGTGACTATGACCCAATTCCCAAGTCCCAAGGTCACAGAGCCATTTTAGTGAATTGGTTTTCACACGATAATGAAAAGTTTTTTGCTTGGGGCTTTCATATTGCACATGCTTATAGTCCTGCATAAGGTCTCAGACAAATGCAAAGGTGGGTGACTATGACCCAATTCCCAAGTCCCAAGGTCACAGAGCCATTTTAGTGAATTGGTTTTCACACGATAATGAAAAGTTTTTTGCTTGGGGCTTTCATATTGCACATGCTCATAGTCCTAAAAAAGGTCCCAGACAAGTTCAAAGATGGGTGACCTTGACTCAATTCCCAAGGTCACAGAGCCATTTTAGTGAATTTGGTTTTTACTCAATAACTTGAAAAGTTTTTGACATAGCCCTGTCAAAATGCAGATGATTACAGTCCAACATAAGGTCTTGGACAAGATGGAAGATGAGTGACTTTGACCCAATTCCCAAAGTCACAGAGCGGTTTCAGTAAATTTGATTTTCATTCGATAACTTGAAGTTTTTTTGCTTGTAGTCCAGCATAAGGTCTAGGACAAGTTCCAAAAATGGGTGACTTTGACCAAATTCCCAAGGTCACAGAGCCATTTTTGTGAATTTGGTTTTCACCCGATAACTTGAAAAGTTTTGTGCATAGGGGTTTCTTATTGCACATGCTTATATATATATCTTTATTCGTACAAAGTACACGCATTACATAGCAATAGTACAAATGATATATTCCTTTGTTGAGGTTTAGTTTACAACAAAGTCATGGTGCAAAATAAGTGCATAGCTGCATCACTAAACGTTCAGTCAGTGCAAAGGGTTATGATCAGGTCCTGCGTTTCTTGGTAAGATAAAAATGAAAAGTTTCCACTGTCTCTTGTTTCAAGGAGATCGCGAATCAATTGACTGTGTATAATGTCCTCCACACATATGGAACCAAAGGCAACATCTTGGATGGAGCTGACAACATCTGAAATTTCAACAAATTGGGCATTTTGTTTTGGAACTCCATATATATGGTGCACATAATTAATGGTGTTACACACTTGGGATCGACTTCCCTGCATCGCTTGCCTGCTGCACAATTGAACACAATTATTAGGGCTAACAAGACATTTTTGAAAGAAATTCATGAATTTAGAATGTAACTGACACTCCACTGGTAAGTCCTCACACATTAAACTAAGAAATCGGTTGTGGGTATTACCAGGGACACCAAAAATTCGTCTGATACACTTACCCCATGCCGTGAAAAACTTTGTTACGTAGGAAGATGAAAAATCCCAAAGGACACAGTCGTGTATTGACATGCAATATGATTTAAAAAGTCTGTACTTGACCTTGGAAGATGCATGTCCAAATCGAGAAATAAGTAGATTACATCTGCTGTACAATTCTGCTATGGCTTGGTCTACCTGCCTTTTAGGAATATTTTTGCAGAACAGCGAACCTAAATGAGAATCACTTAGAACATGTTCAATCACACCACCCTCAACAGACATATTATCAAGACATGCATCACTCCCGAATGCAATAATTTTACTTTTGCTCGGATTAAATACAACTCTATATTCTGTGCTAAAATTGGAGCATACAGACATCATTTTTTGCAGAGCAACCCTTGTAGGAGCCATAAGAATAATGTCATCTGCGTAGCTGATAGCTCAGAGAAATTGTTTTCCCACATGACAGCCAAGGCCGGTTTCTTTCAGTTTCTTCAGTAATTCATCATAGTATATAACAAACAGTATGGGAGATAAGACACCACCTTGTTTAACACCATTGCTAACTGAAAAGTCGTCACTCAAAATATTTGACCATCGAACTCTAATTCTCTGTGACGTGTAAAATAACGCAAGAAACCTGGCAACAAGAGGACACAACCCTTTCTGGCGCAATAATTCAAAAAGTTTAACATATTTTTCGATTGAATGCCTTCGTGGCATCCAGTAGTAGTGCGTATGTGTTCCCTCCACCATTACAGTAGTACTGAATAACTTCATTAACAAGAAATGTACACTGAGTAGTTGAATGACGAGATTTGTATGCAAATTATAAATCAGAACTACATGATATATCACAGTTTTGGTTTATAATAACCCAGTCTAGCATCTTTCCAATCATGCTGCTGAGTGCAATTCCCCTGAAATTGTCAGAATTCTGTAGAGATTTTGTTTTGTTTTTCGGGATGGGAATGACAGTGGATAGGACGAGACCATCTGGCATAGTCCTGCATAAGGTCTCAGAAGAGATCAAAGATACAGAAGAGAAACATTCAACTTTGAAGTTGTTTCATACCCTGACATCAGATGAAATATCCCCCAAAACCATGTGTATGGTGCGTGCATAGGGCAGGTACTAATAATAGATGGCAACACTACGAAAATAGGAGATTTCATCGCTAGAACTTGTTTTCCTACAGAAACTAGAAAATAAGGATACAATTCATGTCAGCTGCAAAATACCATCAAAAATGTTTAAGGCAGTACAGCATCATTATAAATGAATACAACACCACAGAAACAGCTTTATTGCAAGAACTTTATCAACACTCAAGACATTGATCCATATGATAGGACACGAAGACACTGTTCAGGCTTGGGCAATACTTTCAGGTGTGCTTGTGATATTTTATGGATGTAGGGATCATTTTGCCCCATAAAATACATTTAACCCAGCCTAGATAACCATCCAGCCCATTGCATGCAGAAGATCCATGTGAGTGTCTCCATGATAGTGCTTGCAACTTCTGTAACAAGACTACAATAACTAGTAAATGAAGTAAGAAAAAGCATACAGAAGACATCCTTACATCCTCTGTCCATTCACAATTACATTTTCAACTTCTCCAAAACTGTCAGCCAGATTCACTGCAAACTTGGTGGCAATGTACCTTGTGTGGGTCTCTTCTAAGTTTGATCAAATGGTCACACTCCACTGATTTCTGGATTTTTTATGATTGGCAAATCTTAAAAATCTTCTCCAAAGGTGCTCATCCAATTGCATTGATATCACACAGGAACACTCTTAGGGAGTCCTATTTCTTAATTTGTTCACCAAGTGGTGCTGCAATTTTTTCTATTTTTAATGATTTTTTGTTTGTTTTCACTATTTTGAATTATTCTCCAGAACTGTCATTCAGATTAAGCTGAAACTTGGGGGAAATGTTCATTCTGAAAGGATCAAACAAGTTGTTTACTAGGTGGCACTGCTAAGTATTTCGGATTTTTAATGATTTTTTCAATTTGGGTAATTAGCGGAAAATGCACCCCTCCTACTGATTACTATGCAAGTCGGGTATTCTAATGCTAATTTACCTATTCGACTTCTCTGAAACTGTCATCTAGATTCACTTAAAACTTGGTAGCAATGTACCTTGGTAGGGTCTCTACCAAGTTTTTTCAAATGGTGACGCTCCAGTGATATTTCAATTTTTAGCTCTGCTGACTTGTCAGTCATCTGAGCTTATGTGGTGGTAAGGCATCCACCGTCTGTCCGTCCATCATCTGTCAGCGTCCACAATTCACATTTTTTACTTCTCCAAAACCACTGGCCAGATTCACCTCAAACTTGGTGGGAATGTACCTTGTTCTTTTTTTGGATCAAATCGTAAAAAAATCTACTGCTCCGTACTCACTCACCCAATTGCTTTAATATCACACAGAAACATTCCTAGGGACTCCTCATTCTTAATTTGTTTACCAGTTGGCATTGCAATTTTTTAAAAAAAATTAAGATTTTTTGTGTATTTTCCCTATTTTTGACTTTCTCCAGAGCCATCACTCAGATTAAGCTGAAACTTGGTGGATATGTTCCCTGTGAAAAGTCAAACAAAGTTGTTCACTAGGTAGCACTGCTGTGAACCAAGTAGGAGTGTTCTTTTTGAAGTTCTTTTTAAATATTTTTCAATTTCTCATGCTCCAGTAAAATTTATATTTTTAATTAATTTTCTTGAAGCAAATCTTAGAAATACTTCTAAATGTCCTATGCACTCAGCTAAAGCTAAACACAGGTCTGTTCAGTTGCAACTTTGATTTTGTGAACAAGCTTAGGTCAGCTGAGCATGGGCTGTTTACACAGCCATCTGGTTCCCCTTTAGCCTACAAGTCAAATGGGTATTGTCATTGTCATGCCTTTCTGTTTGTTTGTCTCTTCACTCTTTATGTCCAAGGGTTGTAACTTATGTTTTGACCTATTTACATGAAACTTGCACCCATATGTAGCCCAAAAGATGTGTGTTGTTGTAAAAATAGGTCATTAGAGCAGTTATCTGGGTCACAGGCAGCAATGAAGCCTCTTCTTTCAGTGACTTGGCAAGTGATCACCAGGTGGTACCAACTGGTCATATTGCCACATTTTCCAGTAGATGTTGACAACAGACCAGCCATAAACAGGATATTTTGACTGTCTCTAGTAGTATTACATTTTTTGTGGAACCAAGGACTTGGTGTACCCAATAGTTGCAATCAGTCATTTAAACAGCTGCAGTACCAGGCACTCTGTCACAAGGCCCCCTCAAGCCTTACTAAGCTGTATTAACCTTCCCCCTCTTGATTTGAAATTGAATGAAGTATTATGAACAGCTTTTGTAGGGTGGCTCTGGCACTGTGTTTCTAAACAGTTCCAGGGAAAACTATTGACCTAGCACAAACTGTTGTTGTGAGAATTGTCAATAGTTCTCATTTAGACTGTTTTTCATGAACAGTTGAATTTATGGAATATAAAAATTGAAACAGACATTTTTCCCTCCAGCAAGTTTGGTCAGTTTAAGGGGGAGAGGGTTAATTTTACTGTTCACATTCGTATGAACCTGATATGTTAAGGAAGTTATTATGGCTAAGTGTGAGATTCTCTCTCTCTCTCTCTCTCTCTCTCTCTCTCTCTCTCTCTCTCTCTCTCTCTCTCTCTCTCTCTCTCTCTCTCTCTCTCTCTCTCTCTCTCTCTCTCTCTCTCTCTCTCTCTCTCTCTCTCTCTCTCTCTCTCTCTCTCTCTCTCTCTCTCTCTCTCTCTCTCTCTCTCTCTCTCTCTCTCTCTCTCTTCCCCCCCCCCGGGCCGGCAGGCGCTGTCACACACACACATATATTGAATTCACATGCTAGATTTGTCCAAATAAATTCCCATGTATTGCTATACAGAGATACTGCTACACAGAGGAAAAATACATTTATCCAAAACATCAACCTAGCAGTAACATTGTGCATCTGAGCATTGAGTTGTCAAGATATGCAAAATTATGCAAATTAGGGGCAGTGGGTTGATATTCCCTTTCTATGTGTAATACAAAGCTTTGCACCACAGTACACCTACATGTCACATGAGCATGCTGCAGAGTGTTTGTAATTATTGTGAATAGTGATAGAGAGGCCTAAACCTTTAGGTCATTTTGTCTGACATTTTTGTGAATGTTGCACAATCACATATAATCCTAAACTTCTCCAGACTGTTGCACAATTTACTTTAAATGAAATAAGCATCTGCAGTATGTTGCTCATTGTTTGAAGTTTATTAACATGTACTATGTTGCGTGTTATTTGTCTGCTTTTTCAGAACATTTTTCATGTACACTTTACATGTATTTTCTAAGCTTGTTTAGGTGGAGGGAGGAGATTTTTACATGTGAACAGTATTCCTGCTGGGTCAGAGAGCATGTGTTGATGTCAGAAATTATGTGTTTCTGGCTCCATCCCCCCCCCCCCCCCCCCCCGGAGACGGAGACCGACAGGGAGGGCACATCTACAGACAATGAGCATTGATTACAAATTGATGCGCCACAGCTTATCATTTCAGGTTCATGCATAACATTGGCTTTTATTCAGCTATTCAGTGTTTTTTGTTTTTACTGTGGCATATGCCCAGAAACTAAATTACTGCAATATTGATATTCTCACTGCTTCCTACAGGTTTATGGCATTTAATGCTGTTCGGAGCATGTGTGTACGCTGTAGAAGTCATTTGTCAGACTCTTATCAAGTAGGTGCATCTTGAACTGTGACAACTTCTGTACAAATTATCATACACATTTCAACATAGCGATTCTGCCAGCAGAGAGAAAAGTTGTCAGAAAGAAGTAACTTGAATGGAAAATTGTTTGAATGAAAAGTGAAAGTCACACGGTTAAACTGCCATCGTCCTATAATGTCTTCGTCTGCCATGTCAGAGTAAGTTTGTCATTGTTTTTTTTAGCACAACTACAGTAGTACCTGCTAGACATGTATATACCATCCCTACTGCCAGCAAAAATGGTCTGGTATTGCAGGTGGTCATAACATACAGGTGAATTTCTTAAAGAGTGGAATCCAGTGTCATGAAGGGACATTCTTGAAAAGATACCTGGTCTTTCAAGGGAGGGGGTCTTTAGAGCAGGTACCACTATATTTGCTGGATTATGTGACTTAACTGCACAGGCACCCCTCCTGTTATTTTTTACATGTGCACCAAAATAGACAGCTGCTTTAAATTGTGTTTGTTTGTGACCCTCATTTTATCAATGCATGAAAATTTCCATAGAGACAGACATCAGCCAGTTCATGTAAGTTCAGATGAGATTACCGAAATTTCATGATAATGCAATTCAAAGATCCATATTATACACAAGTGCATCAACAGGGTTTAACTTCCAATTATGAATGTGACTGTTACATGTTACTGTTGAAGTAGGTTATGCCGTTAACCCTTTTCTGGTAAATGTCCGAACTGTTTAATTCAACTCTCATTAGCTATCACAGTCATGACCACCCAAATATTTCATGGAATCTTAATCTTGGTATCCCAGCATCAATAGGTCACATGGTATATTGATGCTTAATTCCCTACTCTAACCACACACAAGCCACACATTTGGGTTTGGGACCATTTCTTTATTTGACAGTACATGTATTGTCACTGCCACAACGCCGCCACCATAACCATTACAAAGTACATGTGACAATACACATTTCCCAATTATAGGTCCCAAACCCTAGTAGTGAAAGAAAGTTAGGTGTTGGACAAGGACACTTCCTGTGCCAGTGCCTTGGCCAACAAAAACTTAGTGTTACAGGTCAAAATAGTTTAGGTAGGCTGAGCTGGCCCAGTGACCATGCAACTTGACCAAGTCAGCTGGGATATTGCTGTACCGCGGGAATGCCGCTGTTGGCGGGAATTAAACAATAATTAACATATTTAATTATACTCTAGCGCTAAACCTCTTTAAACCCAAGTTGTGTACCACAGTTAAAATTCTTTGGGTGAGAATAGCAAAATCAATTGATGAGTGAAGCATTTTCATTTGTAAAGTAACTGCAAAAATACAAGACATACTGCCAATTCATGCTACAGTCAAACATGTGCACTGGTGTGAATAATATGGTTTTTTTTGTTGTTGTTTTTTTTGCCAGTGACCTTAACCTATTTCTGTTAGCTCCCCAGGCCTGTAAAGTTGAAAGTGGTGATTTGGTAATGGTATGGTATAGCTTGGACATCAGTGGAAAGGAGAATTGACTCTCTAGATCAAAGTTGGACCTGTATATTGTATAAAAAACTACATGGTGGCCAACTTTTTGGGTCACCATGCATGACCCAATTATTATGATTTTGGCTCTTGCCCAAGTACATCTTTCCTCATCAGTAACTCAAAAGTCACAACATGATTTACGCAAACAGACCATATGTGGAAAGTTGGATGTGGGGTGCACATTATGAACATTAACAGTTTTTTTTATCTGAGTTGAAGGTCAAGGTCAAATGGCCATTTGCAGCACACGTATAAGGTTAAAATCTTGCGAATGCTTTACCATCTGTAATTTTTACAGGAGTATTATGATATTTGGTGGGACTGTGGAGGCCAAAATGTCATTTGATGGTGATACAAGTGACACCATCTGTATTTTGACAGAAGTTACGAGCCAAAATGTGTTGAAAGAGACAAAATTTCGAATCTTGGGAAAAATACTTGAGCTAATGGGCCAAAATTGTAACATGATATTGATCATGGCCTGCAGAAAAATATTATGTAAAATCAAAAGAAATAATTTGCCAATGGTGTGCATAGTTTCCAAGCTATCCCCATATTAGTTCTGCACACATTTAATGCTAAATTGCCATTTTTGGTAATTACTGACACAATGCTAAACAAATTCTGAATTAATTTTTAAAATTTATTTACAAAAAAACAACATAAGCACACTTTTTCAACTCTTGACAAACTCCTCCAGACACTTCCACTGCTCTCTATAAACCTTGGACGTATTAGGCTTGTAAATAGTTTCTTATACATGAAACAGAAATTTTACGTAATTTTGAAACACCACAAGACACACACTGTGACAGGTACATGTCTTCGTTTACATGTATATATAAAGTATTTCCCCTGCAATATTAGAAAATTCAGTAAATCAGCGTCAAGACTCTTTCCTGGCACACATAAAACAACCACATGCTTGTCCAAAACATACACTTGACTGACATAACTATTGATCCATTGCAAAAGTAAACTCCAGAATAAACCCATGTTTTCAAAATTCTTAAACGGATGTTCTGTTGTTTCATTTTCTTTTTCACACGAAGTACACAAATCTGAATTTGGTAAACCTACTTGTTTAAAAAAAAAATGTTTGTGGCCTCATAACTACGTATAATTTTAAACTGAAATGCCTGGAGCTTGGGTGCCATACTTACTTTCTTGGGGGAACTATAGACCTCTTTCCAATTTATCTCACCAAATGTCCTTTGCCATTTACTCTAAGATGCAGGTATTTCTGTCTTTCTACCCACAAAAGTTTCATGAAAATCTCCACATTTATCATCCTCTAAAGGTACAACTTTTCCCTTAAACTGCACACATTTACTTCTGTCAATATTAATCTCTTCTAATTCAATCACTCTCCAATTTTGTCTTAATTGCGATTTGGATTGTATAGGAATTGCAGAGAGAAATCCATACCATTATAAGATATATCTTCCTGAGAGACCTTTATTGTGCCCCCCTCCTACTGGAAGAGGGGCATATAGTAATCGCTTTTTCCGTGCGTCCGTTATTTGTGTCTGGGCTATAATTTGCTTGTCCTTGAACCTAGATTAATGAAACTTTACACGCAGGTGCTTCTTGACATGAGGATGTGTCATGTACCAAAGTAGGTCAAAAGTTCCAGTATCTAGATCACCTTTTTTATAAAATCATGTTCAGGCAATAATTCCTTAACTATGTAAGTTAGATTTATGAAACTTTACACACAGATGCATCTATACATAAGGGTGTGTCATGTACCAAAAGTAGGTCATTAGGTAAAGTGTGTGGGTCACAGTGACATATCCTTACTAAATTGTTTCCAGGTAGGAAAGTATATGCCACCATCTGTGCCATGTAGAGTTATTGATATAGGCTGGGCCTGTTTTGCAATCCATGTGAAAGATATGGGTCTACACTTGAACTTAGTTTCATGAAACTTCACACACATATATGTTTACTTAAAGGTGTGGTATGAAATAAAAGTAGGTCACTAGGTCAAGTATCTGGGTCACAGTGATACATTTATGTAAAACTACATTACACTTCATGCCTGGCCTGTAATTATGTTGTCGTTTGACTTAAAATCATGAAACTTTACACACCTGTGTATCTGGAAACAAAAGTGTGTCATGCATAAAGGTAGGTCACTAGGTCAAGTATCTGGGTTATGTTGATAGCCTATTTTTATTGACTACAGTTGTTCCCAAATGAGACCTGTGATTAGCAAGGTTATAAATGAGGGGGGGGGGGGCATGGATCCAGCAATCTGTGATTGCTTTTTAATCAATTAGATTTTGAAATGAGATGAAGTTTCTGTTTATCAAAAAAGTCTTTTACATATAATAGTCCTAAGTTAGCCCATATTACTTTCAGAAATTAACCAAAGGCATAAAAATACTGAGTCAAGTTCAATATTGGTGGTGCCACATATGCTATTATGTAATATATGGGTAGAAATGTGAAAATTTTGTGAACAGTCTGTGTAGCATCTTATAATTTTTGATGGATTTTCATGAGAGTTTGTCGGTTTGTTGAAGAAATTAAAATCAGAATTAGAAAGTACGATATGCTTGACAGTAAATCTGTCTGGACACCTTCAAAATTATAAAAATTTGAAATGGTACAACATGTCTTCATGTAACATATCTTATTACCTTATTTGAAACTACTCATGGCCTGCCTGCCTGCATATGGGATTTAGGTTGGAACTATATATGACATTTGAATTCATGTCTATATCTACATTAGGGGCAAAGAGGCTGTTCTTTTTGCCTAATTGGTTCCCAAACAGTTCAGCAGAGCACTAGGCCTATGGGCCTCTTGTTCACGAATGCAACCCAGGGTTTCTGGAAAAAATGGAAAGAGAAAAGAAAGATCAATACCTAGCCATGGTATCTCCCACAGATGTTTTCATGAAGGAGAGTGAAAAGTTTAGGCAGCTTGGAGCATGACATATCTGTGGATAATGTGACATTCTGGGATACATGCTAAACTACACAGGTTATGGCGTCAGTCAGTGGCTTTGTAATTGCCAGACAATGCAAAGACGACTGACTACAGTCAATATGGTGCTTGAAATAAAGCTCATTTTATGAGGGACTTGAGCAAGTTAAAACCAATTCATATCCAGAAAACAGTGATCATTGGCAAGAAAGCAATAGTGAAATTCATATGGTTTAAGATTTATAAGGTCAGGAGTTACACATATTTTTCCCCCGAATATGGACAAATGGTCAATTGTTTGGTTATGTGATGATGCCTGCATTTATGCCTCATACTACGAAGTCAGTTCCTTCATGGAACAAATTTATTTCACATTTCCTGCTGACAAGGTTATATGATTTCATGTTGACAGCAAAGATGATGTTCCCATAATTTCCACACAATGATATGCTTTGTGTGCCAAAGGAGAAAAGGATTTATATTTGTACAATACAATGTTCTGTGTTAGCATCCTGCTGAGGCCATGGGCTCCACAGAGAACTCTGTAACAAACAGGAAATTTGTGCAATCTCTCAGTATTCACCAGCCCACAGGCCACTCCAGAGGGAAATCAAGCTACAGCCAGCAAGAATAATGCCTGGCAGTTTATATAGAAAATACATGTACCTATATACAGCTGACATGAGTGGAGGCCTTGATTTTGCAGGCAAACAAATTTGTTCCTGTAGCTGTTGGAGGAAGAGCACATTTGATTCTATTGCGGTGGAAGTGCACAAGTATGTGCATGCCTGAGTGTACAGTTGTATAGTTATAATCCCCAGTGACCAGCTTCCAAGAAATGATCTAGGGATCCTGAGTGTTTATAAGAATAAAAGGAAGGCATGGGTGGTTATATAGACACTTGACATGAACAGTTGTGTTCCCGTGCATCCAATATGGTGGTCACTGCTTGGAAAGTCTACCTCTATGGCAGGTCTTACAGTGGTGTTACATAGCAGGTGGTTGGTCAATATAGGTTCAATAACATGGGCAATCTAGTGACAGTGACCTGATAAATGTTATGTGTCAAGTGAGGTCTCTCATGGGAGGGACCAGTGTGGGCAGTTTTGTTGTTGTGGTCATGTGTTTTATACAAGCTCAGCACCCAATAATACATTCTGGTAAACTGGTCTACATTCTCTTTTCAGAGTTTAATTTGGGTGAAGTGTCAGTGTGTACTCATAGAGTACTGGCTGAGGGGGTGATTGTAGTATCTGGATCAGCCTGAGCTCCAAAGGGTCCATAGATACTCAATATACTCGGACACAGATTGTGGAGTGAGGCACAATGAGAGTGCAGCCAGCAATCAATTGCTGCCTCGGGTACTAAGCCAATTTAAAAAGCCTTTGCAAACAGAAAGTGCCTTAGAAATCTGATGCATTATCACTCAGTGGTTTTCTGGTGCAATCAGCATTGCATGTGGCCCTCATACCTAGTCATGTGATGACAAAGTACAGTCACGTGCCATTTGTAAATTATAGCTCCAGGAATTGGCTTCCTAGTCTTCCCTGTTGAGGACATGGTGGACGTGTAATGAATATAGGTTCCAAGTACAGTCCAACCTACCCCTTGTACCATTGCATTGACTCTATCCTGTCTTCAGAAAGGCCATTTGTTCCTGACCTCATTTATTTTGACATGTTGGATAAGACACTTCTGGGATCAAGTCCTAGATTGGAGTCAAGAAATTTTTAAATGTATTGGAATAATGCTAAGAGAGTCTAGTAATAGTCAGGCTGACACAAAATGGAAACCCAAGTTTTTACTGAACAAATTGCTTACATGCAAATACAGAGAGAACTGATCATAAAAAATTGAATCACTATGGATACTTATTACTTTGACTGAGCACATGTCCTGAGCTGCTCAGATATCATTTGCTGACACAGAGTAAAACACTTTACAAGCTGGACTGACATGTTCATAAATTACACTTCCAGGTGTCCTGTGAGGGGTGAGGAATGTGAATCATGTGAATCATTCTTGATTAGTGTTAATTGATAATCATCTAAAAAAATCACATATTGGTAATTTTCTCAGATGATTCAAGTAGGCTCTTAATTTTTTGTGAAGGAAATTTATCATCAACATCTATTGGAGAGAAAAGATGAAGGGAATAAGGTCAGCTATATACAGACTTGCATGCAACAGAAAATAAGGAGGGAGGCACAGTGTTCAATAAACAGTCATTGCTGTAAGCCTTGCTGCTATGGGATCTCTGTATTAGGAGAAGTGGTTTGTTTACGAGACAAATCACACAAAATGAAACACAGAGGGAATGGCATGCTCTTGATACCTGATGGGGTGCCATAGTGGTGTAGGTAATTAACACTGTGGCTACTGTCAGCATAGAGGGGGCTTCATGATGAAGAGCACCTCAGTTTCTTCCTGATGATGTGCTGTTCTTTGGGGCCAGCATCATGTTATGTGTCCCGTGCAGGTGTGGTCCATCTATACAGCTCGTGTGCCAGGCTTTGTCACTTGTCCTGCTGTCTTACTGTGACAATTGTCAACACCCAGTCTATAAAGAAATGTTTATAATTATAATTGCTTTGTGGTTGGACCATGTCATCACTTGATCAGGTTTGTTATTAAGGCCATGCCATCTTGTTTTTAATGGAGGAAGTCAAAGTTTAGCAACACACATAACTTGTGCAAAAAGCATGATACCCAATTATTTTGCAGTAATACAGTAATTTAATGATAAACAATGAAATGTGTATTACAATATATAAAGAGTACTTTGATCACTGATCTTTATTGTCAGACCACGTTCCTCAAAGATGTGTGGAGATCTCTGTCAAGAAACAGTAAACCATTTTAAGATAGGAGTCTTTCTCCCTTTGGCCCACTGCACCCCATGAAGTCGTGAAAGGATATATTGCTTATTGGTGTTAATCTACATGCAGCCTCACCTAAGCAACCCAAAGGTGCCACAATAAGAGTGTATATTATAATAATGGAGTTAAATGGGTCAGATCTGCATGTGGAAGGGTTTTTGAATCACTCTATACTGCCAGTGTGATTATGTTGATAGCATAGCTAGGTGTACTGCCATCATAACAGGAGTAACTGCATACACCTTGTCATTCATATCTGCCATGATCTCAACCTTCTGTGTATAAACAAGTGCATGTTTAGGCTATCGTGTGACCTTAATGTACACCTTTGTTTATTTGGACAGTGTTTCAGGTGTAAAGTTGTCTGACCAGAAGAATGTACATGTATCAAGATCAGATTGACGTGTTTGGCTTCAGGAGTGTCAAAATGTAGAGAGTGGGGAGCCCCACTGTAGCCAAACTTTGCTTATCTCTTCTGCGTCATTAACTGATTAACGTAGCTGCAAGGCACATGCCTACTTGTCCAGTGTCTACATGATTGAGTATGGACTGATATGGCACTTACATGTCTCCAGAGTAGTAGATGCAGAATAAACATGCCATGTGTTGAAGCTGAGACTAGGACACCTTCCCATTTTCGTGACTTGGTCTCAGAATTGCCAACATTTGAAATGCAGTTTCACGGACATGTCACTCATAGCTGTTTATAATGAATATATTCATGCATTATCTTCACACAGGATGAATGGGATAATTGTAGCAAAATATCGAAAATTTGGCATGTTTCTTTGGATTCGCTACCATTCAAAGGGAGTGACAGTTGGTATCGCTACTCAAACCATTTATATGTCAATTCAGAAGTGTCATGGCAGACTAATATTGGTAAAACCATAAGGAACAGCAATAAGTCCTCCGCTGATTGGTCTTGGTGACATGTAATTATGATTTTGTGGCTTGCCAGCTCATTGATATGAATGACTTGAAACAAAATGAACCCTGCTTCTGAATGAACATATCAAATACATGTATGGTCCCCCTCTAATAAGGCCACCCCAAATGCAACCAAAAAGGGGGCCAAATTAAAGGGGTGGCCTCTCTTGAGAGGGACAAAACAATGGAAATACCACTTTTATGGCATGGAGATGTGGCCTTTGTAGAGAGGGCAGCCTCTCTTCAGGCGGGCCTTATTAGAGGGGGACCACTGTAATATCAAGCACCACATACTTTCTCCATGGTAGCCCTTGGTACCGTACCTGGTTCCCCTTGAGTTAAGACTGAGAGAACAGCTATCTTGGTGCCACACTTTCTAAAGACATTTAGCACCCAACCCAACCCAAAGGAAAGCCATTGACTCAGGGCAGGCTGATCTGATGCCACTTGTCTACAATTCTCATTGCATACACTATTTTCATTAATAACACTGAAATGAATAAGAAATCACTGAAGCAGACATTTTATCTGCAGATGGCTTTGGTTGCTTCCCCATATTCCTACTCAAATTGCCCAAAAGTGCCCAAATGTACTTTTACCTCAGCTGACTTTCAGACAGCTGAGGTTATGTGGTGGTGCATCATCCATCCGTCCATCTGTCTGGCGTCACACACAACTGACATTTTCAACTTCTTCTCCAAAACTGTCAGCCAGATTTACTTCAAACTTAGTATAAATGTACCTTGGATCAGTCTCTACCGAGTTCGTTCAAATGGTTTGCTCCATTGATTTTTCAACTTTTAATGACCTTTTTTGGTTCATTTTTGGGCAAAATCTGTTCCCAAACCACCAAGCCAATTGTTAAGAAATTGCATGGGGATATTCTCAGACTCCCAGGCCTTAATTTGAAAATGTAGCATCTTTTTATAATGAGGTAAAATGATGTCTCCATGCCCATTCTGGGCTATTTTTGGAGGGATACCCCAGGAATATTGTTTTTCTTCGCCAACAAGAGAGCTTGTTACATAAAAAGATGAAAATCTGAAGATTCAAGCAGTATAAAAGATAATGGCGGATGATGCAAAACATCTTGACAGCAAAGGTGCAAAGTTACTAATTTTGGGGGTAAATTTTGCAGTTGTATCATTCAAAATGTCATGAAAAATGGACAGTTGTTTTTTATCCATATAACAAGAATATACTTTTTTTACTGCAAAATCAAAAAAGGCCTAGCCATCGGCAAGGATCTAAGTTTGTCTACAATAAAATGTACACTCTTGCATTTAAATAAACATTGTCATTGCAGGCCAGAGGGAAGCTGCGGAAGGTTGGCTTGCTTTGAATGTGGCTTGAATTGACAAAGGTGGCAAAAGATGTTGGAATACATGTCAGGTGTGCCTGACAACGACGTGGCAGGGGTGTGCTGTTTATTGATATATTTAGAAATGTTAAGATGTATTTCATTGAAGGAGCCAAACTATTGTCCTTACAATTTTTGTTCAGTGATGAAGAAAAGTGTACAATATGTTGGGAGATTTTATCGTTTATCTCAGTTATTTGCTTGCATGCTAAGTTAGGAAGTGCATGATGTATCGACCGTTTATGTTAGAGGTGACTGAATTTTAGGCATTGGGTGTTTTACTTCCGTTTTGTCTTTTTGTTCAGTTTGGCATGTGGTATCAAATGTACTTTACTGGACACTCAGCAAGTGCTTATTCCATAGGGCTTAGCCCTTGTTTTTCTTATACGTTGGTCACACTGGCCTATATTCAATGCTAAAAGTATCAAATTATCAAAAGGGAGACACTGTATTCAATGTAGTCCTTGCTTTTTCACATTTCATTAATTTAAGCTGCTCTGGTATCATGTGTTGTGTATTGTGTATGGGAACCATGGTATACCATCTGAAAGAAATTAAACTGTGCCAAGTAAAACTGATGAAACATTTATTAAATAGTACATGTACATGTACATGGGTAATTTTTGTGGTGTAATCTGAGTGATCTGGAAAAAAATTATATGAAACTATCATCTTTGTGACCATCATAAAAGAAAGTTACATGCAGGTGTTTTAAGGAAATCATGTTGATTAGTGACATATACCTGTCACATTAAAATTTATATGGGACGTGCAAAAACTTGTAGTCATTGCAGTTTATATGATTGAGACACACTTCCAAGGAGAATGGTAGAGTAGTCACAGAGGCATGAATTATTATTGACTAGGTTTACCCATGAGTGATTCATGAAGAATAGCTTGTTAGCACATACACAGGTTTGCCTGACGGGACCACTGACTCAGGTCTGCCTGATGGTGTGGTTGGCATAGTTTCATCAATGGCTTCATTGCTGCACATGGAAGCCAAGTCCACAGGCTCTGCCTGTGATCAGTGTAAATGTATGCGTGTGTTGTTATTTTTTGCTGCAGATGTGACCAGCCTCTGGGGTCTCAGATGGCTGCAGAAGCTGCTATCCAGCAAACAGGCAGGAACAGGTTAATAACAGAGAAAGGGGTTAATACCTCATTCGGGAAGGGTAACCCTTGACCCTTGCTTTTTCTTTTGCACAGGTGAACCCTAGATATTTATAATAATTTGCCCATGTGGATTCTAACAAGATGATTTTCTCACTTCACATATATGCATAGATAATGAAGAACTCATTATAGCTTCAGAGAAAGCCATCTTTTGAAGATGAAGATTGATGTTTCTGTGGATGCCAGCTCTCCAGTTCATTCGTAGTTACACGTGTGCTTATCAAAGGAAAACAGTTCTAAAATGGGAAAATTTGTTTCCATGACAACATACTTGGAAAAGGGTTGATTATGTGAGGGCTGATTAGACCCATAATATCCTGCCAATATATCTTCTTTGTCTCCCACCTGAAGGAATGTGGACCTTAAATCTTCATGGAATGCCATGAGAACTTCCACAGCTGCCAATTTAGCACATAGATGCACAAAAAAATCGGTATAAGAGGATTCACAGCATATACATGCTTCTGTGGTCATAGGGGTTAACAATATGGTGGAGGTTTTTGAAGGGTTGGCATGGGGAATGCAGGCCCCATATGTTCATCAGAGAGGGAGCCTGCATACATCAATAGGGAGTACATATATATGCCTTGACACAGGGTGTGAATGGAGCGGTAGTCAGCTGTGACTGTCAAGTACTGGCTGTGTCATTCTCCTTGCCCAGTAAATTATTTTGTGGATTGGCACAACCCCTGAATTGGAAGTAAATGGTTAGCATTCATAAGCTATAGTAGCAAGCAGCCAGGCATGGCGGTGCCATACAGTCTTGTACAGCTCTCTTCAGTGAGGATACTTGGGAATTAGTGTGCAAGCCCTACGTCCAAATTGGCCGTGGAAGTAGCTAAATACATGATGCTAAAACGCATAGTAGGCAGAAAAGACTGGAGATGGTGTTAGTACCAGATTGAAAGCAAGCAACAAAATTTTTTTATATTTGGTGTGTTGGTTGTGATTTCTCCTCAGAAGGGAACAGAGAAGGTGAGAGACAACAACAGGCTTCAAGGTTAAGTGTGACAGTGTGTGGCTACTCCAAAACCCTGGCACCATCTAACAGGACTTGTAAGCCAGGTTGACATCTGCCAGTGTGGCATGCGGTTTAACGCAAGGCTGTGCTGATTGGTGGATAGCTTCCCTCTTCCTGTGTTTTGGCATTGGCTGTGGTAACCCATCTCTGACAGTCACTGTGCTGCCAGATACTCAGCAACTGGGTTAAAGTGGCGTACATACGGGGTGAGAACGACAGCCCCAGCCCCTCCCAAGGGGCTGGGGCTGAAGAGGAAGACATGCCAAACGAAGAGGCCAACCAGTCATCCTCTGTGATTTCTCTGGTCTCACTGGCTTCGGCAGCCTCCGGTACCAATATGACACCACCGGATTTCAGCATGGCACCAACCCCTGGTCAGCCATCAGAGACAGATAACTTGCCGTTCAACATGCCATGGCGTTTCGTCAGTGTGAAGAGCTTCCCAAAAAATGTAAGCTTAGTCTTTTGTCACATTACATGCATCTGTGGTCTACCCATCTTTCTCTTTGGTTGTATTTTTTTGAGACCCTGTGGTAAACTGCTCCAAGGCTGATATAAACAGAGAAGGCTGAGAGGTGCTTGTATGATGCTACCACTGGGTCATGCCCCCACCCAATACTAAACATACTCTCTCTATTGACTCCACGCTGTTAGTTTTTTGTATTTCCATTCATCCCCTAACATGTGAGATGCTTATTACCGGGGAAAGCTAGCTGCTGGGCCCCTGCACACAATAATGACTAGGCCACAGTATATACATTTGCCCTGGCATAAATCCATGTCACCTGCAAACATTACAAGTATGTAAGTACACATGTACAACCCAATTCCACTGACTGCAAGCCAAATACTTGATAAACCATCCAACATGCCATGTCAAATTCAGTAATACT
The DNA here is from genome assembly GCA_964020975.1 of Hermodice carunculata. NCBI lineage: Eukaryota > Metazoa > Annelida > Polychaeta > Eunicida > Amphinomidae > Hermodice > Hermodice carunculata. Next base: position 51,892,807 of record OZ026629.1, on the reverse strand, counting down.
GTCATCAAGAAGTGTGTAGTGTGCAAACCTGTTGAGAAATAAGATGTCTTTGACAAAACTGACCCAGGTCATGGTGTAGACATAGCTCTTTACAGGGGGTGTGACTCGTCCATGTTTTGCTGGAGATCTTATCCCCTGTGGGAAACATGATCAGCATACGCAATATACAGGTACAAAAGACAGTATTTATTAATTACTGAAAAGCTAAGTTTCTACACTTCAAAGGTCAACTAATGATTCACTTTTTCACCATACAATGAAGCATTTGGACAGTAACAGTACTCTAATCTAATATAGGGTGTTTTTGAACACTCAAAACAAGTGTGAATATTGTCAGTTTCTCAAGTTTCCTTCTATTTTTTTTTTTTTGTCTTTTCTTGTCAATGCTTCACCAGTATCGGCATTGTCCATAGGTCAGACAGACCAGCAGATAGTGCATAAGCCAGATGGTGCCACAAAACTACATACATGTATTCAAAAGATCTCAGTCATTGTACACAGTAAGTTTACACAGACACATACATGTACAGTCAAACCTGTCCATGGCTCCCCCTGCATCAAGCCCCCACCTGCCATGTGCAACTCATTCCATATTGCCCTAGTGTTTTTCAGTTGATTTCAAGCACCCCACCTTCTGCATGCACCAAGTGCATGCCAAGCTATATGCACATATTTTCCTCCTGATTCATATTTAAACCTCAGTGGGCCATCTCCTGTGGGAAACAGACTGAAATATGTTGTGGCGTGTCTCCATGATGTTAAATAGTAGGTGAAGGCAAAAGAGATGTTAGTGGCCTACACATATGATCCATGTTCATACCTTTTTCATTTTGTGCATTACTCCACGTCCTGTGAGAGGCTTACAGGCACAGTGGTCCTAATACTGTGACACTGTGCCATGGCCAGGTATAAGTGTGGTCTCTCAAAATAGATAGCCTTTCATTAGATGTAAAATAACATTGGAAAAATACAGCTTTAAAAACCTGATAAATGTGGGCTTTCTTGTGAGGTGGTGTCTCATTGGAGTGGTCTCTCTTGAAAGAAAGGGTTCGCAGTATTGGGATATGTCTCTCATTTCTGTCATTCAAACCACAGACCCCGTCTTAAGGGACCACTTTTCTGCAGGTATGTGTAATCCCTTAACACAGGTTTGACTATCTTTATCTAGATTTACGGACAAGATTACATATTCAGATTCTGCATAAAAAGATAACTTGAAGTAAACCTGTACTTATTATCCCGCGCCCACAAAGTGGGCGAGGGGATTTGGTAATGGGCACTGTCCGTGTGTCCGGCCGTCCTTCCGTCCGAAACAAATTTTGTCCGGCCCATATCTTCTACATTATTAATGCTACCTCTTCGAATTTTTTATGGTGGGTAGACCTTAGGTAGTAGGTGTGCATAGGCATTGTTTTGTGTGGCTAACTACTTGCATTAATTAATTAATTAACAAAGTTCGTTAAGCAAGACAAATTTTGTTTGGGCCATATCTTCTAAATTATTAATGCTAGCCCTTTGAATTTTTTATGGTGGGTAGACCTTAGGTAGTAGGTGTGCATAGGCATTGTTTTCTGTGGCTAATTACTTCCATTAATTAATTAATTAATTAACAAAGTTCATTAGGCAAGCTCAAGCTACAATACAAATTTTGTCCGGGCTATATCTTCTTAATTATTGATGCCAGCCCTTTGATTTTTTTATGGTGGGTAGACCTTAGAGGGGATATGGTAATGGGCACTGTCCGTGGTCCGTCCGTCCTTCTGTCTGTCTGTCCATGATTACTGTGGGCAGGGGATATGGCTAGCGTCAGGGGCTACTTGTATACCTGGTTTTGGTTGTTTTTGCATTGCCTGGTAAATCATGCTACAGCAGCCACAAGGACAGGGTTTATAGCGAGGTTACAGGTTAAGGTAAAATGTTATTCCCAGTGGTGAGAAATCCTGTTCAGATGGTACCCACTTAGATAAAAGTTGTTAATGTGGTACCCTGTGAGACAAAATTTTATTAGTGCGAGGGTTATGCTGGTTGTGCAGTTCCCAGTTGACTGATGTTTGTCATTGTGGGGTATCATGGGGTTATGTGGGTCCCAGTGTGGGGATGGTTTAACTCTGGATCCGACGCAGCTATTTTAGGCTTATAAATGAGGCTCCCACTGAAAGAACTGGCCATACACTGGTTCCTAGTGTTAGAAGTCCTGCAAATCTGAACACATTCACATCACATTTCCAATAGCAACATTTGATCAATGCCTAGAAGGTCACATAATGCATGCTTGAAGGTTGTCAGGACCAAGAAAGCCCAGTAAAAATGCCGAGATATCAACACCAAATATGCATAAAGAGCACTGCGAATCAGCCACGTATTTAAGCTACATTTACATTGATTAAATACCAGACTGTCTCATGACCACAAAAAAACAGGAATGGGTGTTGTTTGGAATGGGATATCACGTCATTACAGGATGGTCTTTCATAACAGGCTCAGGAAATCCATATATGCCACCTGGCTCTGGTCTCCATGGTTATCTCTAGTCTGCACAAACCTTCACTTGCTGGCCAGGCCTGGTCAACAGCTGCTTATTGGGTTTTGGCGTCATTTGAAATCTTGACATGATCTTCGCAGCTCAGGGCATGCGTGTATTCTCCACCTAGTTGAATGAAAATATAGAGTAAAAAAAATTGTTTTGGGTCTGAGGATAGAAAACTCTGTAGAGAAGCAGTTAGGTTTAAGCCAGCAGAGTGTTAATCAGTCCCGCATAATGTGGGTGGAGAATTTTATGTGTGGAATACATGGTTTACACAGCTACATGTTTGTGATCAAGGCAGAGGATATCAGATTTGAGGATAGCAGTCAATATAAACAGAGGACAGGATTTTCAGAAAGTTGACATGCATACTTTTATTGAAATATACACGTACATGTCACATGTGACTGTAATATGTACCAGTATTCTTGTGCATCTGCCATATTTTTGCACATATATTTGAATACATAGAAGGGCTCACCGCAATCATTTTACCTTATGTAAATACCACAGGTGCAACTGTCAATATACGTATTGTATGTCATGGTCTAATAATGCCCAGTTTGTCTCTGTCCCACTGCACAATGTATCTGGTGTTGGGCTGTCTTCGTCAACTATCAAATTAAAGTCGGTTCTATTGCATACTGCCATTCCCACACAGCTTATGAATTGTATTGTTTGGGCCTCTGATCAAGATATCATCTGCCAGGTAGCTCTAAAAGCCCATCCATAGGGGATAACAAGGAGGCTCTTTTTGCATGGTTGAAATCAAGCTGTGACACCGCTCCTCCCAACCTGCCATAAAACACCTCTCGCAAAACCCTGCAGGCAAACTCACACAAAAAAGAAAGAAAAATAAAGGAAAGAAAAAAGGGAGAGGGAGGAGAAAGAAAGGACAAATTATTTTGGAAGGGGTTTGTTCAAATTTTAAGAACATTTTTAATATTAAGTTGTATTTCAATCAGCTTGAAAATTCAAATGAGACCCTGTAGCCAAATTTGGAAAATTGTTTGCAGTTATGTCTCCCGGTGGAAGCCGGGGGACATATTGTTTTAGTGCCCGTTTCTTCTTCTTCTTCTTCTTCTTCGTCGTCGTCGTCGTCGTCGTCGTCGTCGTCGTCGTCGTCGTCGTCGTCGTCGTCGTCGTCCTCCTCCTCCTCCTCCTCCTCCTCCTCCTCCTCCTCCTCCTCCTCCTCCTCCTCCTCCTCCTTCTTCTTCAACACTTGGTTTCCGTGCGATAAGTCTTGAAGGACTTGACAGAATTTAATGAAACTTGGTAGGATCATGGATCTAGGCAAGGCCTAGGTTGTGATTGTATTTGGGTGACCTTGACCTAATTTTCAAGGTCACAGGGTCACTTATGTGAAATTGGTTTCCATTTGATAAGTCATGAAGAACAGGATGGCATTTGATGAAACTTGGTAGGATTATGTATCTTGGCAAGACCTAGGTTGGGATTGTATTTGGATGACCTTGAGCAGATTCTCAAGGTCACAGGGTCACTTATGAGAAATTGATTTCCGTTTGATAAGTCTTGAAGAACTTGATAGAATTTCATGAAACTTGGTAGGATTATGTATCTAGGCAAGACCTAGGTTAGGATTGTATTTGGGTGACCTTGACCTAATTTTCAAGGTCACAGGGTCACTTATGTGACATTGGTTTCCGTTCGATAAGTCATGAAGAACGTGATGGAATTTGATGAAACTTGGTAGGATTATGTATCTTGGCAAGACCTAGGTTGGGATTGTATTTGGGTGACCTTGACCTAATTTTCAAGGTCACAGGGTCATTTAAGTGAAATTGGTTTCTCTGCAATAAGTGTTGAAGAACTTGATGAAAATTGCTAGAGTAATGTATCTAGGTGAGAGCCAAAATTGGATTGTAATTTTCAAGCAAACTTGGTCATTTGTAATTTGTTATCACCTGTAGCTTATTCAGAGACGTAAGTGTTCCACCGGGAGACATTTGATTTTCTGTTGGAAAATCAGTCTGTTCTAGTTATTATTGTTTTCATTTTTAATTCAAGAAAAATGACATCAGTAATTGTATTTGGGCTATTTTTTTCCTCCAAAAACAGTAGATTTAAAGTTGTATAAATGCGTGATTGAAATTTCATTTTGAACACATGTGAAGACTTTATCAATAATTCAACAACTCCTCTTTTTCGCTCTGCCGACCACAAGTCACAAAGCTTATAGAATCACTCATGTCTGTCCATCTTTCCTTTTGTCCTTCCATCCATTCTTCCACCCATCTGTGAACACTTGCTTGTAAATGTGATTCAGTCTACAGTTTTTAAGTTTACCACATAACTTTCAGGACTTCCAAAGGGTATTAAATCTTAGGTCGAGTTCATATTGTTGGTTCCACCTATATTATGTATTGTACAGGCCAAAGTGTGACAATTTTGAGAATCCTTTTTTTTTAAAGAGGTTTTTGTGAAACATCATGAAATTTGGTCAGAATGTTGATCAGGGAAAAACACAAAATTCCATCCAAAGTTTAAAAGCACCGCTTACAATATTACATAAGATATGGACCTGAATGTGTTGAAAACATTAAATTTATTATTTTGTTGAAAGGATAAGGCCAATGATATCCAATGTAAGACAAATGGTTGCCAAATATGGAAGTTTGGTATTGCATTGTATGGATGACCTTAACCTATTTTCTCAAGGTCATGGAAGGAGTGCATTTTAGGAGATGATTTTTGTGATCTTCCTTGCATCTTAACTTGCACACATATATCCAGATACCTTTACAGCAACATCATGCAGACTAAAGGTCTGTGATGTGTGGATCTCAGTCATGGTGGTGCCACTGATGGTATTTATCAGAACTAACATCATAGGCATCAAAAGCACATTAAATTAATTATTGCGGTAATAATAAATTAAGATAGAACAACAAAATTTATGCCAAACATACATGAGACCAGTGGTCAAATTTTGCACAATTTCCGGTCACATAGATCAATTTTTTAAGATCATTAAGCAGTTTAGAAAGGGAGACTAGATACAGTATGTTGAGAAAGAATGAGGCTAATGATACCAAATGTATAAAAAATGTGCATCATATAAGGAAGCTTGATATTGCCTGTTATGGATCATGTTGACCTGCTTTCTTTAAGTCACAGAGAGAATGCATTTCAGGAAATGACTCTTTTGTGATGGTCACCACGTCTTCATGTGTGATCATATATCCATGCCAGTACAGATTCATTATAGAGACAAAAGTCTATGACATGAAGAATCATGGTGGTCCGGTAGTATTAATAATGGAACTAACATAATAGGTATCAAAAAAGAAAGTAAATGTATTATTGTGATAATAAAATGAGATGGGTCTGCAAAATTTACACAAAATATGGGTTAAACTAATGTTCAGATTTTGTAAACTTTTGGATGACCTTGACTTTTTTTTCAAAGTCTCTTTAGTATAAGGACAATAAATGAGATATATTGAGAAAGAATTAGGGTAGTGGTACCAAATGTATCACAAATGTGCATCAGATGTGGAAGTTTGATAATGCACAATATAGTGACCTTTCACAAAGTTATGGAGGGAATGCATTTACGTGTCTGCAGGGCATTACACCCATGGGCCCCTTGTTGTCAGAAAATGTACAGTTTATGAGAGCTCACATGAAAGCTTTAGCATATGTTATGTAGCAAAGATCTCTAAGGACAAAATCACATTTTCTATTTAAAGCAATATAAATTGCACCAGCCGCTTAATCCACCACTGGATATATTTAGCTGGCTGATGTGCGAGTAACACTGAACATCTTCCATTTCCATGTCTCTGACAGGTATTTGATACAAGCATTCTACCTCATGATTTCCCAGCAGTTGTTCATGCATGCTGGGGTGTGTCAGAGCATAATTCTACAAAAGACTAAGCCTTCATGACCAAATGATGGTTACCCGCTATAAATACTTATATATCATGTTGTTCAGTAAATTGGGTCCAGTAGTATTTATATCTCCCCGTGCAAGGGGGGGGGACAGAAGAAGAAGCAGCAAAAACAATATGTCGCCCGGTTGCATGGGGGGACATATTGTTTCTTCTTCTTCTTCTTCTTCTTCTTCTTCTTCTTCTTCTTCTTCTTCTTCTTCTTCTTCTTCTTCTTCTTCTTCTTCTTCTTCTTCTTCTCCTTCTTCTCCTTTTCCTCCTTCTTCTCCTTCTCCTCCTCCTCCTCCTCCTCCTCCTCCTCCTCCTCCTCCTCCTCCTCCTCCTCCTCCTCCTCCTCCTTCTTGTTGCGTGCCTTGCGGACAGGATAACTCAAGAAAGATTTGACTTGGGAAGTTGAAATTTTTTGTGAAGATGTTCCTATATGAAACCTTGCATGGGATTGCAGATGGGTGACCTTGACGTATTTTTCAAGGTCACATAGGCATGTCATTTAAAATCAACGCAGACGCAATCACTCTACAAGAATTTGACTTAGGAGGTTGAAAATTGGCATGATTATGTACCATAATACGAACTAGGTTGGGATTGTAGATGGGTGACCTTGATCTATTTTCAAGGTCACGTGGCCACTTTTTAAAAATCATTGCAGATGCACTCAAGAAAGATTTGACTTAAAGAGGTTGACATTTTGTGTGATTATGTGTTTATGTAAGACTTTTGTAAGACCGTGCTTGTGTGACTGCAGATGTATGACCTTGACCTCTTTTTCAAGGTCACATGGGCATTTCGTCTAAAATCAATGTGGACGTGATAACTCAAGAAAATAGTGACTTGGGAGATGAAATTTTATGTGAAGATGTTCCTATGCATGATCTTGCTTGGGATTGCAGATGGGTGATCTTGACATATTTTTCAAGGTCACATGGGCATGTCATCTAAAATTGATGTTGATGCAACAACTCTGCAAGGATCTGACTTAGGAGGTTGAAATTTTGCATAATTATGTACCATAATATGAACTAGGTTGGGATTGTAGATGGGTGACCTTGACCTATTTTCAAGGTCACGTGGCCACTTTTAAAAATCATTGCAGATGCACTCATGAAAGATTTGACTTAAAGAGGTTGACATTTTGTGTGATTATGTTTCTATGTAAGACTTTTGTAAAACCTTGCTTGCGACCGCAGATGTATGACCCTGACCTATTTTTCAAGGTTACATGGGCATTTCGTTAAAAATCAACGTGGATGTGATAACTCAAGAAAAGATTTGACTTGGGAACTTGAAATTTATATAAGACCTTGCTTGGGATTGCAGATGGGTGACTTTGACCTATTTTTCAAGGTCACATAGGCATGTCATGTAAAATCAATAAGTCAAGAAAGATTTGACTTGGAAGTTGAAATTGTATGTGAAGATGTTCCTATATAAGACCTTGCTTTGGGTTGTAGATAGGTGACCTTGACCTTTGTCAAGGTCACATGGCCGCTTTTTTTAAATCATTGCAGACACACTAGTGAAAGATTTGACTTACAGAAATTCAAATTTTGTGTGATTATGTTTCTAAGACCTTGCTTGTGACTGCAGATGTTTGACCTTGGCCTATTTTTTAAGGTCACATGGGCATTTCATCTAAAATCCATGCAGACATGATAGCTCCACAAGGATTTGACTTAGGAGGCGGAAATTCTGCATGATTATGTACCATAACATGAACTAGGTTGAGAGTTTAGATGGGTGACATTGACCTATTTTCAAGGTCACAAGCTCTTCCTTGAAGCTGCAGAAGCGATAAGTCAAGAATGTCTTTTTAAAAGGTAGCACCTTCAAATTGTGTTATTGTATATCTGTAGATATGTTGCCTTGGCAGATTTTTCAAGCTCACATGGGCATTTCCTTGAAAATAGTCCCAGATGTGATGTCAGAAGAAAATGACTTAAGAGGTAGAAGTTCTCTATGATTATGTACCAATAACACCATATCTGTAGATCATTGGAATGGGTATGCCTATTTATAAAAATAAGGGTGACAATAGTAGGGGCGCATTGGGAGACATTTGATTTTCTGTTGGAAAATCAGCCGGCTCTAGTCATTCATTTATGTTTGTGTGTTTATTTATTTACTTACAGCAGAGGTACTTTCTATTGGGGAAAACTACTTTGATATTACTTCCACCACCAACCCTCCTTTAGCACCAAGGCTTGGATCAAATGAATCCAGTGCAATCTCCAGACTGTAAGAATTTAACAAACCATTTGGAAGTCCAGTTAGGAGAGAAAGTCCCAGAGAGAATAGAAACCTTTTATCAGTGAATTACATTACCTGCCTCACTACTGAAGCTAGAACAGGAAGGAATACTATGAACACAATTTCAGGGGTACAAGATCAATATCCTAGTATGGTGCTGCCAAGGTTTAAACAAGTCTTCAAGGTTCTAGTACATTAATGTTGATCATGTTTATTTTATGCTTGGTTCAAAAGTATGTAAAATTACTGCAGTATATTTGTTACAGTGGTACCTGTCTTGAGAGACCCCTCCAATGAGAGACCACATATCTTTTTAAGACCGCTGTCTCAGTACACTGTCCTATCTTTTCCATGTTATTATACCTCTAGTGAAAGACCACCTGTTTTGAGAGACCACATTTTCACCTGCCCTAGGGGCAGTCTGTCAAGACAGGGACCACTGTATTGCAAAATGATGAATGGAGGTCACACCATGGCTTTTAAATTAATTTGCTCAGACAATTTGGGAATTAGTTACAGTGGTTAAGAATACTGCTTAAGGTGTAGTCTAGGCAGGATGGTATTAATTGTGTCCTTTTTTATTTTACTTTTTCCAAAATATCATGACACTCCTGTTCTTTCTCCTGATGTGTGTGTGTGTGCTTTATTTACTTCTTATTTTTATTTACGTTTCTTTTGCGTATATTATTTTCATTTTGTTTACTTTTTTCTTTTATTGACTCGTATCATTTTAGTTGTATTCATCGTGTGATCCAATTGTATTTACTTGAGAAAAATTTGTATTAGCCTCTTGGCCTTTTTTGGGATCCTCTTTAAAGAAATAAAGGTATATCATTATTATTATTATGTGTGTGTGTGGTGGAGGGATTTTTATGCAGACTTTTTACAGACAATCGACTCCCAGTGAAGTATGGTGTTTTATATGGTTCCTTATAATCTGTTCTGTAGGCCTCGTTAGCATATTACACCACACATATCCCAAACAACTAATTAATGACATCCCTCCTTTTTAGAGTGTGGGACCTTCACTGAGGTGAATTTTTGTGTGATACACTTAGCATTTATCAAATGGATCATTCAAATGTTCTAGACCACAGTTCAGCTACAAAGGAATGCAGTCTGGCATAAAGCATGTAAAGTACCAGTGTGATGTTATGTCTGGGGACCAGGAATGCATAGGAGAAATTCAGTGTTTTCATGTTTTGTGGGGTGTTAGGCGTACAACACCTTTACAGAGCAGAGGCTATTTCACCACATTCACCCTTTACTTTTCCAGTCTCTTTCCATGAAATGCATGTAACAGCACTGATTAACAGTGTGGCACTGCATGTAATAACACTGAATATAACGATGAGGTATAACATAGTACATGTAGCACTAAATTAAGTGATCAAGTACTACTTGTAGTAACACTGAATCATGTGATGAAGTACTGCATACAATAGCACTGTACTTAGTCATGAGGTATTACATGTGATATAGCAATTAAATCATTGATGAAATACATGTAATTGCACTAATTTTGTGATGATGTACCAGGTGTTATAGCACTGAGTGTTGTGATGAGGTACTCTATGTAATGGCAGTGGTATTACATGTAGTGCACTATTTTTAGTGTACTATATGTAATAGCCCTTAATTTAGTGATGAGGTACCACATGTAATAGCACTGAATATTGTGATGAGGTACTACATATAATGGCACTGAATTTAGTTATGGGGTTCTTTATGTAATACAGTAGTACCTGCTGTATGCAACCACTACCGTGAGCAGCCCCATTGCTTTTTGTGGTCACTAGGCTTGGACATAGGAGTCAGTTCCTTTGTATAATTTACCTGTGGTGACAGGTCAACTGCTGTATGTGGCAACTTTTTCTTGGCAGAAGGGGTGGCCACATACGGCAGGTACCACTGAATTTTGTGATGAGATGAGGCTAGCAAACAACTACATATGTGTTGAACAGGAAGTAGAAAATGTTAAAAATTTGGTGCTTTTTACACTTGTTTGAGTGCACAGTTTTTGACCAATGAAGAGAGCCTGTGCCTCATGTTAACTAAAATATGAGATGATGGTGCAAAGGGTGAATAGCCCGAAGTATTTCTACACAGTGCTTATAGAAGAAGCACAATTTTAGTTTGGAAAAGAGTGAGATATTCTATTCTGGTACATTGCCCAAGGTGTCTCTTGTGGACACTTGAGGAAGGAAAATGAGAAAGTCGGAGAAGATACGCTGGTGTACAACTGATTAACACAACTTGGACTTTACCCAAACAACTGGAAGCAGGTAGTGTCGATTTTCAAGTAGAAACACTTTGGGGTTTTGGCATGTGTTGCAGAGTTTGTGTATACCTTGGTTTCCTTGTGTACTTCCTTTTAATCTGTCTTAGCTTTAGGATAAAAGGGTTTTATTGCCTTCAAGGCAATCCTCAGAGGAAATCTGAGACTTTGCATAAAGAAAGGTGGATCTTGTACATGCTGGAATAATTTGGTATTTAATGCATGTTATTTGATGTGATGATATTCTTTGAGTTTTGTATACCTTTAGTCCCTTTTCATATTGATGCATACTGCTTAAGGGCACTTTATAACTGTTTTAAACAAAGACAAAACAACAACAACAACAATGAAAGTGCTTGAAAAGAAAACAAAAAGCAAAGACTCAGTCATTGAAGTCATTGGAGCTTGGGGAGAAGAGTAAACAACTGCACACAGCAGAATCAAATGATACATCTGCTGTCTTGTATGATTGACAATGAGCTCTCCAGGCTTCACAAGTTGGCATATTACTACAGTATCATGTAGTCTGTTTTGGTTCCATTGGGCCGGAGCTTATCCATGCAGCTTAGTATCCCCAGTTGTTTCTGTCTCTCTGCTGCCTTTGTGTATATATGGTCAGTGGTACCTGCTGTATGCAACCACTGCCGTGAGCAGCTGCATTTGCTTTTTTGGGTCACTAGGCTCGGACATAGGAGTCAATTTCTTTGTAAAATTTACCTCTGGTGATAGGTCACCTGCTGTATGTGGCCACTTTTTCTTGGCAGAAGGGGTGGCCACATACAGCAGGTAGCACTGTACATTTATTTGTGTGTGGGGTGCAGGGTACCTGGATCACTTGTACCAGGACTGAACCACACCAGGTGTCCAGTTGCAGGTGTCCATTGTATCCCTGCTGTTTCTGCTGCCTGCACAGAGTGTTTACTGCACTAAACTTGTGCTACCTTTGTCTGCTATCTGTACTTGTCACATGGCTGGTAGGAATTAGCCAATCATAAGGCTCAAAAAGTGTTGATTATATCCCATAACCATTGATTATGAAAAAGAATGTATTATGAAACTTGATAATGCATCTTTTTTGGGCTGACCTTCACCCTCAATAATTGCAAAAAGGGCCTGCAAAAAGAGTGAATTAAGTAAAACCTATAACTCACTCTTTCCGAATTAACCCTTTCAATGTCTAACAATAAAATTTGAAATGATTTAACTGAATTTCCATGATAAAAACTTTCCATTCAAGTACCAGCACGCATTATACCATCAGCCACAAAACTTCTCCGGGTCAGTAGTCTTGATGCAGTAGCATATCATGAACGCAAAGCAAACTTTGATTGTGAAATTAAAAATAAGTTACTAGATCAAGTATCTGGGTCATGATGAAGCTTTTATATAAAACTGCAATACAGTCATTGGTGTCTGGCCTTTAATCTGCTTGTCCTTCAACTGGGAATAATGAAACTTTACACACAGGTGCATTTGGACATAAGGATATGTCATGCAACAAAAGTAGGTCCCTTGGTGAAATATCTGGGTCACACTGGTATCTTGGTAAAATCATGTCCGGACTCTAATTCCTTTGCTTATTAAGTTAGTTCATGAAACTTCATACGCACACATCTTGATCCAAAGGTTTGTCATGTGACAAAAGTAGGTCACTAGGTCATGTATTGTGAAACATTGCATCAGTCTGTCCGTTATTCGTGTCTGGGCTGTAAGGTTATCAATGAGGTGTGCAGGGAGGTGGGCAGGGATCCAGCAATCTCTGATTGCATTTTGATTACATTTTGGTGACCTCAACCTCATTTTCAAGGTCACAGCAGCCATGACTATGCACAAGGTGAGAGGTGGCCAGTCTGTTGTCAATGACTGTTGTTGTCGCCCTTGACTCCTCCAGTAGGGCTGAATTCTCTATCCTTCCATGCTAATCCTACATCTTCCCTCTCCTCCTGATTCAATTCAGAAAACGAAAAGGTAAAACTTAAATTTAGCTCATTTTCTTTCTCTCCATATCCATCATTTTGTCGCACAGAGTTCCTTTGATAATACCATGACCCAGAGTCTGGATGGCCCAAAAAGATGTGAATGAGTCAAGTTCCGGTACATCAGGAGAAAGAGAATTCTGTGTCAAATAAATTTATTTTCCTGTGCAAATATGGTATTAAGAAAATCATGCTTTGTTGTAACAATCGATTGGTTACTGTTACAAAAATTTTAGTACACAACCTTGAGGAACCTTAAAAGACATAGTGGGACAAGAATCCAATCTAAAGATATATTGACACAATTCTCTCTATTTTTATCGTGCCACGCAACTATAGGTAAAACTGATTCTGAAAATATTTGTTGCTAAGATACCATGACACAAAATAGATTGCTGTTTGCTGCAGTTGGGCATAAAACTTTCAAACGAGCTCTGTGTAAGGTGAGATTTAAATTTGCTATCCAAGCAGGGCTATGTTTTCATTGTGTTGCTGAAAAAATCAATTTGAAAAAGCAGCCAGTTTTGTAACCTTATAAAATATTCAGGGTGTGTTTTTATATCTGTTCCCTGTGCCAGCACCACAAATTATGTGTAATGTGCTGTTTACATGCACATTGGCAGACATTCAAGCAAGATGGAGACTATCTAATTGGTGCTTCCCTTGTATTCCTCATGCCCACAGTTCAGTGTGGTGTCATGGCTGATGAGAACAGTTTCAATACCAATAGGGTAAAGAGTCCTCCAATTTCCCAGGGCCAAGTGAGTACAGTATTAGGTCGAAATCAGGTGATCTTCAAAATTTCCACCAAGTCCATCATTTTGAAGGCATATGTATATTCACATGGAACAAAGGCTGCAGAGCTGTACCTTTATGGGCTTCCTGTGTTTCACATGGACAAGCGTGCATTGTTATATGTCAATGTATATCACATTAATTATTACATTTGTAGACATATCCTTCATTTCCCTCAGAAAAGCAGCCTATAGTAAGTCCTTATTGGTGCTACAACATAACCAGGTAAACAGCACATCTGTGAAACAGTGCCAGGGTGGCATCATTGACTGTTCTTTAGAGCAATGGCAGCATCATCTACATATTGTATATGCAAATTAGGACTTGTGCACTGGTTAGTTGAGGCTGCACAATTTCATATTATGATTTCTGAAGTGAGTCATTAGGGCAAAGACTCACTTGAGTTTTTTGGGGGTTTTTTTTGTTTGTTTGTTTTTTTCAGTCAAGAAATTTGGATTTTCTGCCAACTGGTTTGTATTAAATTATGATTGAATTGTTAGCAGTACATACACACTTTAATAGCAGTGATGTCAGTTAATGATGATATATTCACTGTTTTATCGTCCTTCCGTGTGTCTTGCAATCATAACAGAAAGCTTCAGAGGAACTGTCCGAGTCCTAATGCTATGAAAATATCAAAGTTTTTACACTTTAACAGTATCAAAAGAGCCAGATTTGCCACTTTCATTGTGGCCAGCATCCATGCTTTCATCAAAGGCATGTTCTTAAGACCTGGGCGAAAGTCAGGGAAGAAGTTATAGTTTGGGCAATCTCCATGCTCCTATTGATCCACTTGACTAATCTTGATTATTCAAATAGATCATATGATGATCTGGCTGCATCACCATCAGCCAATAGAAACAATCTGCTGAATAACATTTCTAACCTTTGAGACAGCAATGTTTGGCATGAATTAATGATGCTGCAGTCACATTTAGCCAATGAGAAAGCATTTTAAGGTGGTCCCCCTCTCGAGAGGCCACTTCTCAATGCAGAGGGGTAGCCTTTGCATCATATTTTCCCCCTCATGAGAGGCCACCCCTCTTATAAGGCCAGATTTCTGGTGCATGTGGGGTGGCATCACAAGAGGGGTATCACTGTACTGATGTAGACGACCTTGTGAACTTTCCAATGATACCAAGCGTGTGGTGTTTACGGGGAGTGATCCAGTGCTATGGACGCCAAACACGAGTGCAAGTTTACTGCTGATTTTACATTGTATTGTTTTGCCCATTTTCAACTGTGAAAAGTTCTTAAAAACATTGTGCAAGGTATATTAGCCACCAGTTTAATTAGATTTGATATTTTGAAGACAACAATCCACATGATGAACATTCTGTGGCTGTAATGAAAGGTGATGCAACAGTCGGTTATGTGTGGAGACAACACCCCCAAAGTCTGTATTTTTTTTTTTTTTAAGATGAGGGGGCACAATGACTTATACCGTGACAGGTCCAAGGATCAACCATGGCCTTGGTTTAGGACTACAAGTCCCTGCCTCTTACTATTTCACCGGGAATGCAAAGGATACAGCAGCATTAGGCACTAACACACCCAGTTTCTCTGATTGTCAGTACTGCAAGGTAAAAATCTAAGAATAGAAGGCACCGACATTCTTGCCCTGCTTCAAAGGGATTGTGATTGGCTCACAGATCATGCTAATAAGTTTGCGTGTGGTCAAGCATGCGCTGTGTGCACTTTCAAGAAGCCAGCATGGTGGAGTTGATCATTCAAGCCAATGGTACTTATATGATGTCATGTCACATAAGAACCGAAATTTAGTGACATTGATGGTAGATATTTTGAAAACATTAAAAATGTTCCTGGCTAACCACTGAAAGAAATACATAGTGCAAACTGCATGCAATCAGTATTAAAATGGGAAACTCGTGCACAGGTGTGCAGTGTCAATCAATCTCCGCGATGGTATGTACTGAATAAAATTTCTGTGTGTTGTTTTGTTTTTTTCCGCAGGGATACTTCAATATTTATATAATGTCAGCAGTATTTCTCAATAGTTGCAGTGGAAACCATTTGATATTTTGTATTTGTATCTGCAGCAGAATGTGCCATGTTGCCATATCTCAGTAATTATGCGTATTGAAAGTTGATCTTCTGCACGTGCTACATTGGGCAAATAAACTCACCTGTAGCACAGGAGAAGCAAGTATCTTTGGATGGGTTTTCTCGCCTGAAACAGAGGAAGGGTTAAGAATATTTTACAGAAGGAAAATCACTCAAAATATACATGTTTTACCCTTTTGAATTAATTTTTGTTTGTTTGTCTAATTTTGTACTTTTACTCCAAAAGTTCTAGCTGCGTTCTCTACAAACAAACCTGAGGAGAGGTACCTTAACTCGGTCTCAAGCTGTCAAAACTGTTTGCTGAGTGCCATATTACTTCATTACTGTAGTTATCAATAAGACATGAAGGGGCACAGGAATATTTCCTTTCTTCTGTCAAAGCTGTTTGTTTGATATATTTGCGTCTTTTCAGCTGGATGTGGGGTGCACATTTTGAACAGTAACAATTTTTCATTCTGAGTTGAAGGTGAAGGCGATGTGGCCATTTTGGAATATAGAGGTCACGATGTGAAAATCTTGTGAACACTCTGCATCTTGTTACCAGTCTAGCATCCTTAATCTTTTAATGGATCTTCATGAAATTTAGTGGGATTGTGGGGGAGGTCAAAATGGCAGTTGTGTGTGAAACTAGTGGCACCACATACATCTATATTGTGATGGAAGTTGTGAGTTAAAATGTGTAGAAAGATATAAATTCCATATCTCAAAAAGTAATTGAGTTAGACAGGCCGATGAATTTGAAAGAGTTAATTTTATAATGGCAGGGCATAGCTTGGTCATCAGTGGCAAAGAGAATTGAGCTTCCAGATCAGCATTACACTTCACTACATTGTACAAATAAACGCTACTTGGTGACCTGCTTTTTGGGTTACCGTGATCCAATGATTATGGAATTTTGTGCTTGTCCAAGTTTATTGTTTTTCTTCAAAACTCAAAAAGTTATAACCTGACTTGAACAAACAG
Source organism: Hermodice carunculata (assembly GCA_964020975.1). NCBI lineage: Eukaryota > Metazoa > Annelida > Polychaeta > Eunicida > Amphinomidae > Hermodice > Hermodice carunculata. The sequence goes on along the minus strand of OZ026629.1, from coordinate 51,876,022 downwards.
ACCCTGTATGAATAGCTGGATGCTGTGTGGACATGTTTAGTTGAATAATTGTTTTAATCTGAGTCGCAGGTGAAGGTCATATGGGCAATTGGAATTTCGGGGTCAAAATGTGAAAATACTGTGACTGCTCTGCCTTCTGTAATTTTTATTGGACTGTTATGAAATTTAGTGGGATTGTGCAGTCAGAATCATGATTGATGGAGATACTAGTGGTGCCACATATGGTTTGATGAAAATTATGAGCCAAAATGTATTGAACAAGATAAAATTGAATACCTCAAAATATAATGTCCGACACTTATTATGTATGGATGACTGTGACCTAGTATTTATAGGTCATCAGGCATACAAAGTTGAGAGAAATGATTTGGTGATTGTAGGTTGTAGCTTGGTTTGGTTTAAACATATTTTATTACCGAGAAATACAATTGGGAAAAGAGGGCAGAGCCCTATACTATAATCCCTCTTGTAGAGAGAAGACAAGATCATAGAACAAACTTTACAGGACAACTCCAGTGTACTGTCGCTCACTGAAATAAGAAAGAACTAGGTGAGTGACAAGACAGGGAGAAGTGAAGAAAAGATAGGACACCACAAAACAAAGACATAGGGGAGCTCATTTACATGGGGTACGGCTGTCCAGTTGGCCATCTCTGGCGTCCAGATACCAGGGAAAGCGGGAACGAAAAATATAACAACCGTTCTCGTCACAGCTGGGAGGGCTTGTCGGGCCTGTACACAAAGGGCAAACAATCAAACAGACCCATTTATTAGGTTAACTACATTGCCATTTCACCCAGGAACTGTTTATTTTTTTCTATAAATTCTTGTACCGATAAAAATATAATAGTATGTCCTCAAGACAACAGGAATCACTACCAAACAGGATGGTGTTAACTGAAAAAGGTGCCAAAGTGCTATAACAGTAGTATGCAATATATCTATAGATCGTAGCTTGGACGTAAATGGAGAAGAGAATCTATTCTCAAGATCAATTGAACTTTATGTTCCCAATTACACAATAAACACATCAGTTTACCCAACCTGTTGTTTTGTTTCCAGTCTTTATATTATTGTAATACATTACAATCACCAGAGCACTAGGCTCTTGGGCCTCTTGTTTTCATTTTGATGAAAATTAGAGGGAAAATAATCTTTGAAACAGGGAGGCCAATTGCTTTGCTTCAAAATCATTTCAGGCCACTTGTGGAGACCTTTACCTAGTTCTCAGTTTGTTCAGTAGGTGGTGTGACATTGCATTGCATTGCATTACATTGAATAGAAGAAAATCCAATTAAATTTATTCAGGTTAACATCATAATATTACATACTTAGAATAATCAGTAAAAATCATATTCAAGTTAGAAACAAGTATGAATAAACTATGGGGGTTAATATCACAGTACCTTGTAGCTCTAAGCTTTATGGAGCCTCATCAATAACTCTATGACAGTCATGCCATAAAATGGTTGACTGCCGAGGATATACATGTATACACAAGAAGTTCCATAGTGATGGATGACAACCTGGGATATATACACAATAAAGTCATCAGACTTATTTCTATTCTGGGCCCTGATAGTCGCAAGACTAGGTGGCAGGAAGAGTAGAAATTGGATGGAATAACAATGAGTATCATAAATATACTTTAATAAGTTGCTATATGTAAGTTATCACCACAATTTAGACATTATATTGGTAAAATATTTCTTGACTACAGATGTAAATGTGAGCATCAGGTCCTTGCAGCCTCCCTTAATGGGTATAAGTTGTTTTTTTTTATGGAAAAAGTAACCAGGAGTGTTATTTTTGGTGTACATTTTACAGCAATATAGACAGATTTGAATTAACATGTCATCTTGTCATTTGTCATTTACCAGAGCGAGAGCCCAGACTTATTTCTATAATGTGTATAATGCATAACCCTTTACCTTCAAGCTTGAGTGTTATCTGCAAAACAGGTGAAAGACTAAAAATGACAGGGCTCCACAAGAGGCAGTCATGTTGTTCTCCTGAGTACATGATCTCTTCCAGTGCATTGCTTTGTTGTTCAGGACCATTTCTTTGCTTAACAACTGTTCAGAAAGGTACGTAACAAACTTTTTTGTGGCCTGATTTATGACTGACATTTTAAACTACAAAACAGAACTCTCCTCGATTGTTAGTCGGTGATTCAATTTGAACTGTGAAGCATCAACACCAATCTCTAATGGGGTTTTGTCAGCATGCATACCTCTGGAGATGTATACGGAAAATGTCTCGTGTGTCATCTAGAATTGTTTGTTTAGAGTCAAGCCAGACTGTGTAACTGTGGGTGAGAGTGACATTCAAGTGAAGATACAATTGACTACCCCACCATGTTCACAGTGGGATGCTAACACCTATAGACAACGCCCATGGTTGGTTACATGGTCGTGCTGAAGTCGATCCATTACGGAAATGCATTAGCTCCTACAATGTACCTTGACCTTTGTAAAGCAGACAGTGGAGAAGCAAGTCTTGGCAATTCTTATGTGGTCAGTTGTTAGAACAAATGATGGAAAGAGCTTATGTAATTAGTTGTCATGTAACAGATCTTTTATCTGTCGTCAATTTCGTGGAAGAAGAAACCTAGATGAGGAGGTAGTTCATGATGCTACCTGTTGATGGAGTAACAGGTAATTTAATTATATTATGCTTTAGATTCAAAGACTCAGCAAGCACCTCCTAGTTTTGTATGTCTTAGGACAAGCTTAGATAATGCTAGATATTCTAAATTTATCCCCAAATGTATATCTAGGTATACAAGGGGTGGTTATGTGTGGATGTAAACACGGACATTTTGTTTGCCAAGAATAGCTTTGGTCCAAATTAGCTAGTACTGTGAGCTACCACTGCAACGCAGCGATCGCATCCCCGCTTTCTACTTGGCAACTGGCCTTTCTCTGTTGCTGGGTAGGTCACTCGATGGTCAGCCGTCTCACACGGTTCTGCCATGGGTTTGTTGTGTGTTGTTTTTCTGCAATCGTCCAGTTGTTATACGGAAATGTTCTGGTGTCGGACCTTTACCCCCAACAAAATGTCTTGAACAAATTCGGTCAAATTTGCCTGGTGGTTCATTATCTCCAGGTCGTTTCACCATATTCAACCACTCCCGTCGTTTCTATGTTTCTTTGGAGGAAAATAGGTATTATTTTCTTCCTTCTTTTATTCCTTTTCCCTTTGTCACCTCTTTTCGCTGTTCCTTTACCAATCTGTTACAGCGAAAATTTTTGTGTGGAGTTCAGCTTAGGCATCATGATAGCAAGGTACTCCAAATAAAGCTATTTTAATCCAACAATCACAATAGAAGTTAAGGATGGGTCAGCACCAAACAGTTACAATGCAAGCATCCCATTGGTTAGTACATTGTATCAATGAAAGCATGCCATCAGTTAGTACATTGTATCAATGCAAGCATGCTATCAGTTAGTACATTGTATCAATGCATGCATGCCATCAGTTAGTGCATTGTATCAATGCAAACATGCTATCAGTTAGTACATTGTATCAATGCAAGCATGCCATCAGTTAGTACATTGTATCAATGCAAGCATGCTATCAGTTAGTACATTGTATCAATGCATGCATGCCATCAGTTAGTACATTGTATCAATGCAAACATGCTATCAGTTAGTACATTGTATCAATGCAAGCATGCCATCAGTTAGTACATTGTATCAATGCAAGCATGCTATCAGTTAGTACATTGTATCAATGCATGCATGCCATCAGTTAGTACATTGTATCAATGCAAACATGCTATCAGTTAGTACATTGTATCAATGCAAGCATGCTATCAGTTAGTACATTGTCTCCCATGTGTAGGCTCTTTGTTTTATAACAAGCGCCTGTGGCTTTGCCCAGGTAACAAATTACACTGACGTCAAAGAGGTAATGTGTAAAAGGGGAAAGAACATTCCTTTTTTTCACATGTTTCAACAAATGCCCAAGTTACCCAAGGGCTAACAAGAATAAATGTGTGGTTCCGGTAACCTGACAGACCCTACGAAAAAGGCCCAACCCTAAAATTAATGGAACCAAAACAAAAGAAAGAAAAGTACTTTTAAGCCGCCCTTCCCGACTTCCCTAATAAATACTATTTGACCCGAGCCAGTGCTACAAACTCAGCCAGAGACCCAAGTGGCCCAAAAAAGTCCATAATTTTTTTCAGTGGCCTAAATGTGACCTAGACCTGAATGGACTTAACTTTTATCACCGAATGTTAATTGATATTTTATGCACACATATGCCAGGATGGTGCAATATAATTGCTGAAAGCGCACAAAACTATGATGCATGGAATGGGAGTACCAAATGCGTGGGGAATCTTGCCTTGGCTTATTTCCATTGTGGACCACAACATGAAAATAGCAGAAATGCAAGCATGAAATCGGAAAAATATTAAGTTGCTTTGCACAGGTTTGTAGCTGAAATGCTTTAATTATTTATGAATTAAAAGATTGTTCTAAATTTTCAATAAATTAATATATAAATAAATGTAAGCACCAAAGGCATAATTTTTACAACTGCAGGGACCTGCTATATATATATATATATATATAAATTGCAGGTCCCTTATAACACTAACATACTGAAACTATAAATATATAAAGCGGTCCCTCTCAACTACTCCCATCTCATGCATCAAGAATGATTTCACCTTATTTTTTAAAATGTTCTTACATTCACTCTCTTTGATATACCCTGGCAGGTTCTGCATGGGAATAGGTATAATTGTGGTACAGTAGTACCTGCAATTACCGACCCCAGTCCCCACCTTGTCAAAACGACCAGATTTCCTTGGCACGGGCGCTTTTGCAATGTTAAATGACCTGACGCACAAGACCATGGTGCTGTCCAATTGCAGCAGCAAATTTACATTCCCTGGATCATTTTCTCAATAAACTTCTTCACATGAGAAACACATACTTTGGCTAAATTTTATAGCATTTTTCAAGAACTGTGATGCAAAATTTTGCTACAATGCTACAGTTGGACAACCTTAGACCAGCTGCAACATGCAACCGACCAGCAAAATCACCCACAAACAACCGCCCTTAAAAAAAAAAGGTTGTTCAAATCAACTGTAACCAAGTTGTAAGACAAAGTTAACAGAAAAGCTGGCCTATGTGTGCCATTATTTTGCAGTAAAGTCAACTCAAACACAGCATTTTATTTCAACTTGTGTGGACGGTCAACTTGGGCCAGGGAAAAAGCATAGCTGCTGCATATAGCCACGATGGGTGTGGTTTTGGTATCTAGTACAGTGAAACTTCTCACTACTGAACACCCTGGGGACTGAATGAGAGTGTTCGGTAGTGAGAGGTGTTTAGTAGTCGGATGTTGGGGTGTTCAGCTGCTGGGTTATAAACTCGACATATTATACGTGTACAGCTATTTCAGCAAAACTATCCATTCATTCTTCACACAAATGACACCACATGCACATGATGTTTGCCTGCAAAGCAGACCAAGTTCTGTGTTACTTCACTCAGAGTAGACAAAATACGCAGCTTGGGTCTGCTTTTGGGGCAAACATGATGTACACTGATAACACAATTACATCTGTACTGTCCCACTTCTTGCTATCAAAACATCAAATTGTTTCAGTCACAACCAGTTTCACTCAAACATGTCAACGTATTAAGACAATGTGTAACTGTTTGTAAGATCACATACACTCAAGAGCAAGGTGGAATATCACACCAAAATGCTATGAAAACAATACAGTTTCCAATGTATTTGGACACCATTCCAGCATTCAGGGTTATCAATTGCCTGCTTAACTTACTCAATGACAATGGGCTGTTGGTTTTGATGGCTGATTGGTCAGCAGATATGCCAACCAAAGTCAGTTCTGAGCTAAGGCATTCTTTCACAGAAAAATTAGACAATAATCTTGATAAATCGTACCAACCAAGGTGTGATCTGTTAACCACAGAGACAGGGTGGGAAGTAGAGCATAACAAAGGCATGTCTTATCAGCCTTCCTGTGTTGGCCCAGCCTGCATGCAATTTGCCAGCTTTTATATTAGTGACAAACAACCAGCAACTACCTTGGGCTTGGTAATGACTCATAGAGAAAGCACATGTTTGGTAGTGGGAGGTTCATTTGTGGCTTTGGGACTGAAAAAAGGTGTTCAGTGTTTGGAAGTGAGAGGTGTTCGGAAGTGAGAGGTTATGCACATCCAGGAACACCCAGGTGCCCATTTAATAACATGTAAACATTTGGGACTGAAAAAAAGTATTCAGAAGTGAGAGATGTTCACTGGTCAGAGATGTTCGGTAATGGAGGTTTTACTGTATCGCTATTTTTCAGGTGTCCATTCTCCGAGTTACCAGAGCAAAGAGTCTTCAACGTATTTTTAAAAGATGACGTATGATCTTAACTCAATCTGCCCACTCGGTTGTGTCTGAAGCAGTTATCATCATTAGTTATAAATCCAAGTGGAACACGAAAGCATGCACACACACACACCTTGAGTGCCCATTTAAACATGGCGCAATGCATTGTGGGAAAGGAAAATCACAGTGAATCGTGGCCACGTGTTTTCAGCACGGCTCCAGGTGTCTGTTCTTTGAGTTACCTGGGCAAACAGTTGTTAAGTACTTTTAAAACATGACTTACTATCTTAACTTTAATTTGCCCACTCGGTTGTGTCTGAAGCAGTTATCTTTAGTTACAAATCCAAATGCGACACGGCACGCTCAAGCGCCATTATGAACATTTTGCAATTAATGCATTGATTGCGGGATAGTCTCACAAAAGTACACTTGATTCGGATATCAAGGTGAATTGCGGCTACAGCATATATATCATTATTGATGCTCTGAAATAATTGCAAAATATATATTTTTGGTTTCATATATTATAACCTTCTTCCTACCCCCACTCGGCAAGATCGTCCCAATGCTCATTTACAAACCATTGCCATTGGGTGTGGAACTCTCTATTTTCACAGTGGCAGCCAAGTCGATTGGATATTTTGTTGAGGTAGGGTCCAAAATATATGTGCGATTAGTGGTAAGGGAAGGTTAATTTGTGGGACTTTTCCAGAGTGAGCATTACCTGAAAATGTAAATACAACGACAAAGAGTGACCAGTTGTAGGCCCCAGAAATAGTATTTTGAATCAGACATAGAAGTCGCCCTGAGGCAATGAAATAAGGGTCAGGAATAGGCTGAGTGCCAACCTCCCTACTGGGTCAAAGACGAAGCTTAATGGAAAAGGTTGCCCCGATAGTGGATACAGGTCCGAAAGTACTGGCGAGTTTTTATATAAGTGGTAATTACAGAGATCAACTGTAATACACATGTACTCCAGATGACTTCTTACTTTCTTGTTGGGAGATGTTTTCCAAATTCTTTCTGGACATATTTGAAATAAATTTGGGATTCTCCAGTGTATTATTTACAACAACATCAAGCTCATTATTTACAAAATTGTGAAAGCATAACACAACTATGGTAAGTACCTTCAAAAATTTTAATGGACAATTAAGAGTCAAGAATTGTCTTCTAATTTTTAAGGTTTTTGTGTTTCCCGGAATCTTTAAGTACCAAGTATTCTATGTGAAGCCTGTAATAAATGGGAAGAATCCTCAGTGGATGTCATTGTATTGATTTTCCCCAGCTGTCTGGATGGAGAGAAATGCTGCTTGCCTGTTGGTCCTGCTGGAAAAAGATGTAGGAGTGCCTGTCACTTTTCATTGTGGTCTGTAGACCTGACTATATCCATTAATAAATGCTTGACTTTTCTGCTCATTTTCTGAGGTTTCAGTTTCATCAAACCCCCTTTTTCACTCGAAAAAATTACAGTCTTCAGTTCCCATGCATCTACTTCAAGATCCAGTATTGCAGAAGGAGAGAGATCAATACTATTATACAGGAAGATGTGTTACTGTTGTAAGTGTTGCTACTAGTCCACAAATTATAACGAAAGAGAAATGTAAGATGTGAAAGGATTTTTGTCAAGTAGAAGCTTCAGTTTAAACCAGATAAACAACTGGGAGTCTTGGTATCATGTCAAAAAGAACAAATCCCTGCCATTACTTCAAATACAAAGCAGCAGGCTTGATCTTGGTCACCTTAGCCAGTCTGCTATACATATATTTTGCCATGCAGTTCACCAGTGAAATTTGTCACTGCACTCAGACTGGCTTGACGCTATCTGATATATGAATGAGGCAAAAAGATGATAGTTAGAGAAAATGTCAGGGTAGACATGCAACATTACCTGCATCATGGATTAAAAGGTCAGTTTCCTCAGCAATAAAGTCATTCAATTTTGTGGATGAATATTTGCCTGAGGCCTGGATCTGGACCAAGTCACCAAGTTCCATCTCATTGTATTTTATGCTATAGGAGAAGTTTTATCGTTTCATCTGGTCAGTGTTCTCCTCAAAGCCAAATAAACGTATTGTCACTGTCTTTACATGCTGCAGCCATGGATACTGTACTTTCTTCTGACACTCATACATGTACAGTGCATCACAGTTTTTGTGTTGGGTGTCAGTGATTGTTTACTACTCACTGTTATATGCTGCAATCAGGAGTAACGTTTTGGTAAATTACAAGGCGTGATCAGTGATACAATGCTTACTTTACATGCTGTAATATATAATACATTGTATCCGACATCTTGTAATGTATGTTACATGGTATGATACAGACTGCACAGTGATGCACTGTACCTTCTGCCCTGGCGCTGTAATGCATGTTTCATTGTATCTGTCTGTATATGATGTACAGTGATGCACTGTAATTTCTATCCATGGTGTAATATATTGCATAGTATCTATCTTCACATGTTGTTGAGTGATGGACCATACTTTTTATCCAAGATGTAATATATGTTGCATTGTATCTTTCTTTGTATGTTGTACTGTACTGACTATTCACTGTACATGCCTCAATTGTGTTATCATACTTTCCTTACATGATGCAGTCGGAATGGCAAACGATAACCTTTGATCAGAAGTGCTGTTTTACTTCTAGAGATTCATACAACCTACAACCTTTGAGTTATAAACTGCCTGAAGGAATTGTGAATAATGACAGGCTTTTAGAACGTAAAATTGATCTTGGGTTAAAGCACAGGAGAGAAATGACGTCTTTACTAAGACTGCCAGACTTGCACAGGAATACTATGTATCTATAGGTATGTTTCGTCAACATGTTTGATTGCTTGTATAGGTCGCAAGTGGTAAAAAACAGTTGGCAGCAACCCTAGTGGGAGTAGCCACAAATGGTTTTGTTGCCATGGAATAAAAATGCTTCATGAGTAAATTGATCTTGTTGCTGTTGGTGATATTTAGAAGTGCTCACAGCAAGTGGCATCATCTTCTGTCTTTTTACATGTATAGAAACCGTGTAATTATACCATGTGACCAGAATGCAGAAAGTGCAAGATCACCAAGTCTAGACATTATAATACAGAACATTTTCAGAGGAGTGGCAAAGGTTGTTAGAAGAGCAGGCAGTTGTTACACAAGATTGAGTGTCCATATAGTCTCAGCATCAATTTCAACTGAAAGGTGAAATGTGTCTGTGACCTTGTTTTTGAAGATTATAAATCCAGCACAGTCAATGTCATGACTCCACAAGTTCAAGGAGATGACGCCACTCTCTGTAGTATGGAGAGCAGTGAAGTATGCCATTCAGCTCCCTGTATGTTTTTACAAACCCATGGGCAATCTGTAGTTCAGTAAAAAGTTCAATTTATGCTTTTATCACACCTGGTTTAACTCCCTATGAAGATGAGTAGTTCTCGTTCTGCTTGCCTTTATGAAGCAATTGCAGTATGGCTTCTTGTTGTTCACACAAGAAGTGTCCAATTAGCTTGCATATCATTGAAGCATGCACAGTGCACTCCAATTTAAAGGTGGTTGGCCAAAAGGGAATTTCATGGGTTCACTGCAATGAAGACATGGATCCCAAAAGTGTATATATAGTATACAAAAATTGAGAAAATTTTTCAAGCTTGCTTTGTGTTCTACAGATTGCCACAAATGAGATGTTGAAATCTATGAAAATGTAGAAGTTGAATTGAAATTTATGTCAAAGAATGACAATCACTTTTGTTTACTTTAATCATTGCTGTGTAAACATTGCTTCCAGCAAACATTACCACAGTACCATAGCATTAATTATTAATTTGTATGCTTCTAAAAGTATACTTCATAACACTTTATTTGTCATTTTAGAGAGTTATACTTAGAAATGTCTTAGTCAGCACTAAAATCACTGTTTACCTGATGTATATCTGGCTCCCTGAAAATACGAGGGCTGGCTGAAAAGTTCTAAGCCTAGCTATGAAAAGACCCATGCAAAGTCAATGGTTTTCATTTGTTTCTCTGCATTGTCCTCAGCCAGGGTTACACACTTTTGCCAGTGATGCTGCAAGGCCTTGATGCCAGTCGAGAAGAAATTTTTGTTCAGCCCCCCTAAAAAAGTCAGTCACAGTGGAAATTATGTCATCATTACTAGGAAAATGGCTACTGGCTAGTTCCTTTTTCATTTTGGGAAACAGGTGGAAGTCTGACTGGGCTAAATTGGGTGAATAAGGGGTATGGTTAATGAGTTCAAAGCCAGAATCATGGGTCGCTAACATGGCAACCTCCGATTTGTGAACAGGAGCACTTTCTTGGTGGAACAGGACTCCTTTAGTCAGCATTCCCCATCGCTTAGCTTTGATAGCTACACGCAACTGTCTCAGCAGGTCAGTAGAATATCTTCCATGTATAGTGTGGCCTCTTTTCAAGATAGTCAATCAGCAGAATACCCTTGGAATCCCAAAAGACTAAAGCCATCACCTTTCCAGCAGAAGGAACAGACTTGGCTTTTTTTCTTTTTTCTTTTTTTTTGGGGGGGGGGGGGGGGAGAGGGTGGCGTGGGATCCTGGATGCTGCCTTTTTTTAGACTGAATTTTGGTTTCTGGTTCAAAGTGATGAATCCAGGTCTCATCCATCGTTACAAATCGGGCTAAAAAATCATCGGGATCTGCTTCAAAACGGCATAAACTGTCACGGAACGCCAGGAATCCGACATGTTTCTGGTCCGCTGTCAAGAGCTTTGGCACCCATCTTGCAGAAACTTTTGTCATTCCCAACTACTTGGTGATAATGTGTTCAACCCTCTCGTGAGAGATGCCCACAACACTGGCAATATGTTGAGTGGTTGATCGTCTATCAGCCATCGCCATGTCATACACCCGGGTAATGTTTTTGGGAATGGTTGCTGTTGAATCCCTTCCTAGACGCACGTCATTGTTAAGGCTTTCTCTTCCACACTTGAATTCCGCAGCCCACTTCTTAACAGTGGAGAAGGAAGGGACACCATCCTTTAAAGTGGAGACCATGTTGGCATGTATGTGTGTTGGAGTTATTTCTTTCAGTTGCAGGCACTTGATGACTGCTCTATAGCCAGTTTTGTCCATTTTTGGTGATTTCATTGGGTAGGGTCACAGATGGTCTGGTACGAAGACACTAATCACACTACAGTTGCAGTCCTTATGTCTATGATTCTTTAAATGATTGTACTTGTTGGTGGCAAAAGTTTGTTTCAATCAGATGGAGATTTCCCACTTAGGCTTAGAACTTTTCAGCCAGCCCTCGTAGAGAAAGGAATCTGGTGACAAACCTGGGATACAGTTTGTTGTATCAATGAAAACAGTGTACTTGGTACAACCAATTACCACATTATCATGTACGAAATGCTGACCTGTTTGCTCTGCTGTGAAACAACTGAACTGGAAATGATGTTTCAGACCTAGGCCTACTAGACTGAACAAATGGGTCACAGCTCATGAGGGTTCTCGAGGAGAATCTTGGCTTTTATGCAAAATGGCAGGATTGTTTATTGAAGGTTTCCATTCAAACAAAAGAAGTAGGCCTTGGCCTATCATACGGAATGATTTGCAAGAGAAGTCATCATGCATGGCACAAGTCCATAGACCGTTTGCTTAATTTGGACCTCTCCAAACTCAAGGCAAGGATGGTCTTTTTAAGGACAAAATGTATCGGAGAGTTTAACTTGTATATGGTATAAACGTGTATGCGGGGGGGGGGGGGGGGATGTTTAATTACCCTCAATGCAGATTTGCTGTACATGTATTTACTTATTTCTAGCTCAGCTGACTTGCTAGTTACCTGAGCTCATAGGATGGTCAATTGTCTGTCGACCATCTGTCCACAATTTACATTTTTTACTTCTCCAAAAATCATCCAGATATACTTTAAACTTGGTAGCAGTGTACCTTGGTTGGATTCTCTACTAAATACATCCAATGGTCTTGTGTCAGTGATTTTGGATGATTTTTACGCTCGGCACAAAAGTGTCGGCGGGTATTGTCGTCCCCTGCATCGTCCATCCATCCGTCTGTCTGTCTTGTCGATGTTACCATGATATCTCAAAAAATATTCACCGTAGGTCTACCAAATTTGTATCAGCGATGCACCTGATAATGGACCAGGTCCCTATCGATAACCAGGATCCTCTTATTATTTTTAAACTTTTTTTGAAACTTTTAAAGTATTTATTTCAAGGTTGTCTGAGTGGCGCATGAGGGGACAATGTTACGATAATATCTCAAAAAATATTCACCATAGCTTTACCAAATTTTTGTCACAGAAGGACTTTATGATGGACCAGGTTCATATTGAAAACCAGCTTCCTCTGATTATTTTTAAACTTTCTATAAAACTTTTAATATATTTATTTGAAGGCCCCTGAGTGGCATCAACGTTACCGTGATAACCCAAAAAATACTCACCATGGCTTCAGAGATACACCTTTTTTGTGTCAGAGATACATGATTTTTTCAGAAATTTTATTTACTTATTCATGCATTTATTTATTGTCATTCTTTGATAAAATCTGTAAAAAATCTCCAAAAGGAAGGGCACAGGACCACATCAATCTCTGTGTCCAAGGTCAGCTGAGCATAGGACTGTCACAGTCCTCATGTTTACTCATAAATGTTGAGGTGGCAGGGAGGTAGCTGTATTGGTTTGCATAATAGTCCTGTGATGATTTAATAGACAATACTATATATACCCAGGTGAAGTAGGTTGTGTAAGCTCCATCAAATCAAAGCACCATAATATTATTATTATGATAGACATGATGACTTGAGTGTAATAACCATAATGCACACATACCAAACTGGTCAAAATGTTACACGAAAGGTGGATATGTAAGACATCAACATGTGTTATTTTTATAGTAGTACCACCAATTATGTCATGATTCATAACATGTAACATTTATCTTATCATCCAGCTACAGTTTGGTGGAAGAATTAACCATGTTTCCAGTTGCTTTTTCTGTTTGAAAACCCAGGTAATCAAAGGGTGGAAGATGAGGAGAGATGCGTGATGTATTTTTACAGGAGAGACACTGATATGGTCATTATCTTCATGCAGGTACCTTGAAGTAGAAGGATGCTGGATGGTGCTATATGAGCTTGTAGTTTGCTGTAATTATATGTTTCTCTTCTCTCATGAGAGCTGCCTGAATGTCTGCTTTGCCTTAGTTCCTAGCCAAACCCATGGCACAGAAGCCATGTTGCTATAAAATCCCATGATTTTGGAGATACTTTGAAGACAGAGGTGCCTTCGTGCATCCATCTGAGGGTGATTTTTTAAACAGTTTCTTGTTGCATATTTACATGGATGTGTGCTAGATTGTGTAAATATGCTACACTTCCCCTGTATATGATGCAGTCAGCCCATTCATTGATCTTTGCACACATTTGTCAGAATGGCAATGAATACATGTTTGCCTGCTTCCATGTTTCTCCCCTGAGCTGGCCAGAGGTGCCTGGATGTAACATGTTGCTGCTTTGATGGTTTCTGCATTAATCTATCTTTACGGAAAGAATGTTGCAAGCATTGAGGAAACCTGAAGTACTGATCCAGGGGATAATGTCAAGTTGCCTGAGTAAGGGAGCAGCAGAGTTTTATACCTTATTCTGTCATCCTGGGAGATGAAAAGTCAGAGCTTGGGCTGTCAAGCAGGCAAAATAGGTGTTCAGTTATCTGCCCTTGGTGGTTGTGGTGATGGTGGGTGGGGTGGGGTGGGGGGCTCAGCATCTTTTGTATCAAATCATATTTAAATTCTGGGAGGGGGGGATACCAATAAAGCTTTTCTAGTCAAGTGCTATAATAATTAGCGAAATAGCCAGTGGCTACGAAAGGTCTGATTTGTCTAACAAAATGTCAATTTTTGCCAAATTTGTGAAAATGTGTCCAAATTTCTTGACACTCATATTTGTATTAATTGTTTTGTTTTATGAAGTATAATTTTAAACTTCTAATTTTACTTTTTTTTTTTTTTTTTTGGCTAATATCATCAACATATGTCTAAAGACTTTAATTTTATTTTAGCTAAATAAGCTAAAATGATAATATTCCTGGTACCAGCCTATCTTAGAAAGAGTGATCACTGTACATAAGTGGACACACATAATACAGTGGAAGTATAGCCATATTTCAAACCTATTAACACTATATGTGCCTCAGCTTTCAGGCAGAAAAATCATTAACTACAATCAATATGTTTGACTGAATCTTTCCACAACAAATCAAGTCGCATGTTGAAATTGTTATTTGGGAGATTTACAGGGTCAATAAGGCACATGCTATTTCACTTAGCTACCATGCACTGTATGATTTATGAATATGATCAAAAGCATATCTGGAACTACAAACATGCTGTGTGCTCCACTGAATAAGGCTTGATACAATATAATGGTGGGGGTTTTTTTTTAGCATTCTGTCTGTAGTACAAGTGACAAACACCTGCTCTGATGGCTCCTTGGCCGTTGTGTACCATGCTGTTTGTCCAAACCCAGCTAAGCTCCAGCACTGAGACCCAACTCCTCATTTTCATACATGGGATGTAGAAGGATATTAAATGATAAACTACTCCAAGTGATATCACGGGTTGACAGGAGACGCTCACTTGAGTCCCTGTTATATAAACATCTAGCGTGTCTGGAAGATTAATAGAGCTATTATAAAATATGAATGATGAAGTGTTGTAGCAGAGACCCTTTGGTAGAGAAGCTTGTTTGCTGGGTGGATGTAAATACATGTTTACTTGCACATAGATCAGAATATTGGACTTCGAACACCTTGTGGTGGGTACCCAAAGAATTGGGTTTTCAGAATTTTTTTTTCATGTTAAAATTGTGACCATGAAAGGTGACAGAAATCAGCACAAGAAGAAGTCTTTGATTCAGGTGGTAGCAGCAGATGAAGGGTTATTTATTGATGGCAGAAGAATGGGATATATGTTGTAGCAGCTCTGGCGTCCCAACCCATGCCAGTCTGGCTCATAGAGATGCATAGAAACACAGAAGTACATGTGGCTATTTGCTTGCCAATCAATATATCCCCCAAGAGCTTGTGCTGGCTACTCAGCATTGAATCTATGGCTTGATTCAAGACTGTGCTGTAGTCGTCCACTATGGGTAATAATGAATGGGCAAGGGGGAAATTAGTGTTTATTCCAGTGTTACTGAGTCTAGCTGCCTGTATCTGCATTCTTACTCTGATGACTGTAAAATGTCCACAGAACATTTCATAGCATTGTAGGTAGAATATATGTACATATTAATAACTGTTACACCTGAAAATTTGTACCTACTATATGGGTTGCAAGTGAACCTTGCATTGAGTGGTTAACAGCCGATTATGCCCTCTAGAGGATGTCGGGCAAATTAAATTTTGACAAAACAGCAGTGGCACCTGTAGGCCAGGAAGTAAACTACTAAACATGTACATGTATTAACACATTTTTCTTATGCACTCTTGGGGAGGGGGTTGTTTGTTTGTTTATTTTTGTTTGCTTGTGTTTTTGTTTTTGTTTTTCTTTCGTGTGTCTGTGTCTGTGTCTCAGTACTATTATACACATCTGTTCACTGCCTGGTAAGATATACTGATGATGGTTAACACTACAATGTCTCATATACATGAATTCTGTAGTGAAACATGCATGTGACTGGGACAAAATATTGTGCAATACATGGTATCAGGGTTGGCCTTCTATATTTAGTGATGTATCATTATGTGGAAGAAAAAGCATGTCTCAGGAATCTTATTTCAGAAATCCAATGTCCCTGTTTCTGGTGGAAGATCTCCCCCTTCTGTCTTTGTACGGACAATGCTTCTATTGACCAGCTGTGTATGTCTTTATATGGAAAATGGTCCCGCTGGCGTACTGTGTGAGTTTTTATGTGTAAAATGCTTTCATTTGGTAGCTGCATTTAATCTGAATGTAGAAAGTGCTTCCACTTGCCTGCTTTGTAAGTTTTTAGCTCTGCTGACCTAAGGTTCCAGAGCTGTTGTGAGCACAATAACTTTCAAAGTTTTGATGGCAGCCCCATATAGCTTTAGCACATACCATATGTATAAAAATCTTGGTTGAGTTTGATAATAAGGTCATGACCTACATCATTACATAAGATATAGGTCAAAATATGAAAAGTTTATGGACACTCTGGTAATTTTTGATGGATTTTCATTAAACTTGGTGGGAATGTTACTGAGCGGAAAATTTTGAAGG
The DNA here is from genome assembly GCA_964020975.1 of Hermodice carunculata. Classification (NCBI taxonomy): domain Eukaryota; kingdom Metazoa; phylum Annelida; class Polychaeta; order Eunicida; family Amphinomidae; genus Hermodice; species Hermodice carunculata. Next base: position 51,859,432 of record OZ026629.1, on the reverse strand, counting down.
TGTGGTGCCCCCTATGGTATTACGGGAAATACGAGCCAAAATGAACTTAAACACATTACGTTCAATATCTCAAAAATAATCAGGCTAGCAATGTTATATGGGGGCTACAATGTTATATGATATGAGTGACCTTAACCCATTTTATCAAGGTCACAGAGGATTTGAAGTTGAAAATATATGTTTGATATGGACCTTGTGTTTCAAACTTGTGATGTGCAGGCTTGTGACTTCACAGATGCATTAGAGTGATAAAAGTCTAAAAAATGAAAAAGACATGTGTTGCCACCTATGATTGAAATGGGAAACTATGCCCATGTAGTAGAAATATATTAATTTCATTATTTTGACAACAAATAAGACTAGCCTCACCAAATTTATACCAAAGAAGCATTAGATAAAGTTTCAATTTCCTGTAAAATAACCATGACCTGTCCATCCATAAACTTTTGCCTTGTTAGTGTGATAACTTGAAAAGTTTTGATGGTAGCCCAAATAGCTTTTGAAACAAATTGAATTTAATATCTCCAAAAATAGTTGAGGGAGCTTAATGAAATTGATGGTCAGTATGCTTCATGGGAAGGAATATTGTTATATGATATGATTGACCTTGATTCATTTTCTTAAGGTCACATAGGATTTAAAGTTCAAAACATAAGATTGAAGTGGCACTTATGTTTTGAAATTGTGATGTACAGGCTTGAGATGTCACAGATGTGTTTGGCTGAGAAAAGTCTAAATAATGGAAAAAACATACACCAACACCTGTGGTTGAAATGTGAAACTAGGCCCATGAGGTGGAAAATACATTAAATTCTATATCTTGAGAACACAGTTACTGGCCTCGCCAAATTCATACGAAAGGGGCATTAGATAAAGGCACAAATACCAATAAAAACAGTGACCTTGACCTATATTATCAAGGTCACTGGACTATTTAATAATAATGAATGCTACAATTACAGTATCACAATGAACTCTTACGATTACGATTTGATGTATTTCTCTGCAGTACTTCTTCAGTAAATTTGCTTTGTTGTTTCAAAATATTTTGTTATTGCTACATTCATTTCACTTTCATCTGATTTGCAACAGCAGAGCACTAGGCTCATGGGCCTCTTGTTGTATGAAAAAACCGAGTCACTCTCCTGCTTTCTAAGACATTTCTCCCATTTAGGTACTAAAGTACCAAAACTAAAATAGGACTTTTTTCTGTAAATCTGAAACCTCTAGGCACCAAAATACTCCAGAATCAGCACTGTTGCCAATTAAAAAAAAAAAAAAAAAAAGCATAGCCAGGGACATACAACCCACCCCATCATTGTCTCCCTGTCACTTGGGAAATTCTCCTTCTCACTTGGTGCTCTAGGTTGGACTCTCTGCGATGAGCATGTCTCAAAAACCAAGTGGTTTCTCCCCAAGTGATCTGTCAAAAAGACCACCTAATGTTCAGGTCGGATATTAAGGTAGTGAATCAGGAAAGCTACATGGATGTCCATGTACCTTTCCAATGTAGAAGTCTTCTTGTACAGTACTATTGAGCAGAGCACTTAAGGTTTTTTTATGGACCTGGTGCAGCCAAATGTATCTGTCATAAATTGCAGAGCCTATCATGGTACACACAACTGCGGGAATTCAAATCCTAGGTGCAAGTAGATGTATGGTCTGAGAAGCTGTCATGGTTCAGTCCACTTCCACATGGGAGCGGACCGGGAGGGGCAGTGATGACAAGATGATTGGTAAAAAAAAATGTGTGTGCTGATTTTAAACATTAAAATTCTCTCAAAAAAGTGAGTCAGTATTATTCAGAAATGGAAAACTGAGTGCAAAAAAAGTGGAAATCAGACAGGCCTAGATGACATTTATAATGAATTTTATTTTGTCATTCCTACCCATTGTGCAACGAACAATAACAAAGATTGTGAAAATGCAACTGGTTGGTGACATAGATAGTTAATTTACGGGAAAACCTTTGCAGTTGCTGACTGGTACATGTACTGACAGCGCTTCATGGTCAACTCCTTCAGTCTTAAGCACAACAACAACAAAATGGGCTTTTTTGAATTATTTCAATAATCAGTTTTAAATTCTTGGTGAAAATACATTTCATTCAACAACGAACAGGTCTATTAAGTCAGAGAGAGAGAGAGAGAGAGAGAGAGAGAGAGAGAGAGAGAGAGAGAGAGAGAGAGAGAGAGACTTGTTGATTCAGTCTCCCAACTGAAAGGGGAAGTTCATATTCAGTAACCATCTCCCCACTGTGCGGACTCCACAAAAAGACAACCACTATAGCAATGTCACATACAGCAGTAACCAGTGAGGAGTGGAAATAGGTGCATGTGGCTAATTGTCACAGTTCTTCTGGAACTAGGTACATGTATATGATGAGGTGTACACTGCCTGTTTCAAAGGGAATACATTACAGTAAGCTACACTAATTATGCTAAGCAGGAAGAAAGTAACCATGGTAATGGAGATACTTAGAGGAACTTGTAGGCTGTGGTGCCATCTAGTGGCAGAATTTTTTTTTATACATGTACTTACAAATGCCTCCAGGTGTGCCCAGGTGACAAATTAAACTGACGTCAAAAGAGGTAATGTGTAAAACGGGAAAGAACATCCATTTTAAACATGTTTCAACAAATGTCCAAGTTACCGAGGTCTTAATAATATTTGCATGGTTCTAGTAACCTGACAGACCCTACTAAAAAGGCCCAGCCCTAAAATTAATGGAACAAAAAAAAGGGGGGGGGTACATGTACTTACAAGCAGCCCTTTCCTAATAAATGTTGATCGACCCAGGCCAGTGCTGGAAACTCAGAGACCCAAGTGGTCCAAAAAGTACATAATTTTTTTTCAGTGGCCTACATGAGACGTGACACAAAGATTCAAAGCAAGCATGCCGGAAGGCATGCTATGGGGGTCTGGGGGCATTCCCCCCTCCCCTTCCCGAAAAATTTGGAATTTGGGCATGCAAAATGGTGCTGTCTGGGGAGTTTCTAGTGGAAAATCGTGCCTTGACTTGCTTTGTTGATGAAATCACAACATTTTAGTCATTATTGTACTGATTTGGCTATTTTCCCTCAGATTGTACAAAAATCTGATGGAAATTATCAAAAATTAGTAAAAAATAAATTTGAAAAAAGACCACCGCCATGTTATCAATTAAGATAAGACAATTTTTGTATTTATACATGTAACGCTTTAGGGAATTTTTGCACAGATATTATGTTTATTTATTCGGGGAAAATTAACAGATAAATTGTCCTGCAATTAGTAAGTTGTCTATTTTCTCTACAAAAGCAAGAGGAAAAAAAAACCATTAAGATAATCACTAGGCCTAAATGTACTTAACTTTTGTCACTGAATGTTAATTGATTGATTGATGATATTTTATTCACGCATATGCCAGCATTGTGCAATTAATTGCTGAACGCACACCAAACTGTGATGCATGAAATGGGAGCACCAAATGGCTAGGGAATCTTGCCTTGGCTTTATTCCATGGTGGAGCACATGAAAATAGCGAGTATGAAATAAAAAAAATATTAGGTTGCTTTGCACAGGTTTGTAGCTGAAATGCTTTAATCATTTATGAATTGAAAGATACATCTAAATTATCAATAAATTAAAGTATAAATGAATAAATAAATAAATATAAGCACCAAAGGCATAATTTTTATAACACTAAGATACTGAAATTATAATTATATAAAGCGGTCCCTCGCCAGTACTCCCATCTCATGGCAGTCATGCATGTGATTTTAATATCTGTAGTCTTTGTATGTGCCAATGGAGGGCACCTCCATCTTTTGTAATTTTTGTGTAACTGTTGGCCCTTTGGGGCGTAATTGGTTATGAAGATTCTGATTCTGCATCAAGAATGATTTCACCTTATTTTTGAAAATGTTCTTACATTCACTCTCTTTGATATACCCAGGCAGTTTTTGTATGGTATAATCATGGTACAGTAGTACCTGCTATTACCTATCCTAGTCCCCACCTTGTCAAAACGACCAGTTTTCCTTGGCACGGACGCTTTTGCAATGTTAAATGACGTGACGTGAACAACCACAGTGCTGTTCAACTGGAAATCTCAGTAGCAGCAAATTTAGATTCCCTGAAGCATTTTCTCAACTTCTTCACATGAGAAAAATTTATTTTGGATTAATTCTCTAGCGTTTTTTCAAGAATTATGATGCAAAATTTTGCTCCAGTTGGACAGCCCTAGACCAGCTCCAACATGCTACCAAAGACCAGCAAAACCGCCCGACAAACGACCACCCATAAAGAGAGCGGTGGTTCTAATCAACTTAAACAAAGTTGCAAGTTAACAGAAAAGCTAGCCAATGTGCCAGTTTTTTTGCCGTAAAGTCAACTCAAACACAGCATTTTAGTTCAACTTGTCTGGACAGTTAACTTGTGCCGGCAAAAAAGCATAGCCGTAGCTGCTGCATATAGCCATGGTGGTGTGGTACTGGTATCTAGTATCACCAGGTTCCAGGTGTCTATTCTCAGAGTTACCAGGGGAAATGGTTGTCAACATATTTTTAAAAGATGACTTACTATCTTAACTTTAATCTGCCCGCTCGGTTGTGTCTGAAGCAGTTATCATCCGTTATTTATAAATCCAAATGCAACACAATACCTCCATGGTGAGTGCTATTTATAAACATGGCCCAAAGCATTGTGGGAAAGGAAAATCTTGGTGAATCACGGCCACATGTTTTCAGCATGTTTCCAGGTGTCCGTTCTCCGAGTTGCCAGGGCAAACGGGCGTTAAAGTACTTTTAAAACATGACTTTTGATAGTTGATACAGGTCTTAACTTTAATTCCCTGCTCGCAGCATATATCATCATTATTAATGAATATACTCCTCCCCCCCCCCATCACCCCACCACCTCGTAGATTGTCCCATTTGTATCCTCCTTTCCAAACCATTGAGTGCGGAGTCTGCAGTTTTCAAAATGGCAGCCAAGTGCCAGTGAGCCGATTCAATATTTGTAGAGGTAGCATCCAAAATATATGTGCAATTGGGGTTAAGGGAAGGTTAATTTGTCGAATAAATGTAATGAGCAATATATATTGGGACTTTTCCAGAGTGAGCATAACCTGAAAATGTAAATACACATACATCATTTGTAGCCAGCGGTGGGCCCCACAGTACGTGTTTTGTAACAGACGTAGAAGTCCCCCTCGTGCTATAAATTTTGCAGCAGCACTAGTAGGACCCGCCATAACCCCCTGGTATGTGAAAGCTGGCGCTTGAGCAAGAAGGATGCCCCGATAGTGGACACAGGTCTAAAAGTACTGGCAAGTTTTTATATAAGTGGCAATCAATGGTTTAGATGGTCAATATGAAGAGAAACTTGCAAGAAGCAATAGCTGTAATTCATGCTTGTACATTGTACTTGACTGTACATAGGATGAGGCTTTTTTTTTATTTCTTCCTATTGTTTCGTCAGTAACCAGATACTTTTCATCAGGGGGTGAAAAATGAATCATGGAATTACTTGAGTACTTTAATTTTGTATTAAATGTAACCTTGTAAAGCTGCTAAAAAAGAAAACAAGGAAGAATTTCTTTAAAGACAGCACCATTATATTTCCTGAAATTAAAAGAATAATTTGCTTGCTGAAAAAAAAAATCTCAGTATTGCACAACTTGGCCACACTGATGTTAAGTAAAAAGAGAGAGAGAGATAGAGACATTGTTGAGACAGGATTATAGATTTTATATTATAGCGGTTGATCTGAGCTCTTCTGGTATTGATCAACACAAAGTGCATATGCAGAGACAGATGGGGCATATCATAATCAGTGCATCACAATACATTGGTTTTCCCTTGAGACTGGCCTGTGTGGGGGGGGGGGGGTAGGGAAACAGTGTAGCTGGCACGTGTTTTATGTGGGGCAAATGTGCAGAGCTACTCGGCTGTCAGCCCATACATCACTTTGTGTTAACTTCACTTTCCAGGAAGACACTTGTCCTTTTTATTTCTCATATCTGTGGACGCTTGACTCAGCATAAAAGTGGAGTGGGAGGTTGTTAATGTGGATTCTAGACAGTTTTTGTCTTCTTTCGATGCTGCACTGTTCACTGTAGGAATAGTTATTTGGAAATTCGCAGCTGAGAAGTACATGTGTGAGAAGGTCACATGTACCACCATACTGTCCAGCAGCCAGTGGGTGGTTGATCATCTGTTACCATAGTACTGTACTCTCATTCACCCCCCATGCCTCTATTATGCAGTCCCCTGTCTCGACATGGCTTCTGCCTGGCATGTGTGGACAGTGGAATTTGCAATGCGGTCTATGAAGCAATGCAATTAACTTTCAGATGCAGATGATCAGGGGAATCTGTGCTCTGTAAGGGGAAATTCAATCAGACTATTGATGAACAAAACAGTCATGCATGTGAAACCTAATGCTATGGCTTGAAGTGTTCACTTCACAAACTCCTGGGATATTTAACCAAACCTGATGTCATTAAGGGTAGACTTGCCTATGAATACAAGATTGAAAAGATGGGGAGAAAGATGGAAGTGCATGAAGGTGTTTAAGCATGCAGGCGTAGCTGGGTTTTGCTGCTAAACCAGGATCATTTTGGAAAAAAAGGGGTTTTGTTATGTCCAGGATAATGACTGAGTGAAGCCATAAGTGTACAAGTGCTTTTGTAGCAACAGAGGCACAAGTGACATGGTGTATAAAAAAGGTGCTAGTACATGCAGTGTCATTATCTGGGACCCTTTTTTTCTGTGTGGTGCAGAAAAGCTGCCATTTTTTGTTGTAAAATAATGACCAAAAAAAATATTTGGCATAAAACTTACGTGGGTACAATATAAATAGGACATGCAAGAAGTGCTGCAAAACATGTCACAGAAAATCTCAAGTAACATCAAAATGTAAACAAGAATAATTCAGTGGAAATTTGTGTGATTAGTGTCATACCAGCAGTGGGTATAGATAGATTGATCATTTGGCTCCCGGTAATACTGTAACTGATCATCTGTTTTACACGCTGATTATACATAAAATAAATCTGTTAATCTTTGACAAGGCACCATACCCAATGATCAAGTATTGAAATTGCAGTTTCTGCTTATTAATTTTTTGTATAAACAGTCTTGTTCCTATTCAAAATCGTAGCATTGTTTCAGTGGTTTCTAAAAATGATTGACCGTGCAAGTGCTGCCATCTTTAGAGCCAATTCCGTCAAATTGCATCCATTGGTGTTGACCTCTCAGAGCGATATTGCACCAGGCCCAGAAGGTTTGGGTTTCTACATGAACTTGTTGGTGATTGCTGTTTGCTTGCATGCAAAATAATGTCTTAATGGTGAAAGGGTGAAGTTTACATGTCTATCAGTCCAATTTGAAATTTAGAATATCAGTTTTTGCAGAAGATTGCAGATTGATCTGTCCACACATGCCCCACCTAGTAGGTCTGGCATCAATTCAACGTATTAACAGTCTGAGGTACAAAAGACTAGTTTGATCTGTAAAGGTGAAATGTGAATGTGGAAAAAAGTGGAATTAAGATATTTGTGTGGATGGAAAGGGCATATTTTAGATACAGAAAAATAGGGCTTGTATGCCTTTCAAAAGAGATCAGTACTTAGACAGTTCGCATTTTGGGAGATGTGTTTTTAGTTCTGCTAACCATAAGTCACAGGGCTCATGGGCTCACTCCTCTGGCCATCTGGAAACTTTTGCTTGCAAGTGTGATAAAGTCCACAAATTTCAAGATAGCCCCATATAATTTTCAGGACTTATCAAGTGTATGGAAATCCTAGGTCGAGTTTGATATTGGTGGCACCACCTACAGCATTATGTAATATACGAGTCAAGATGTGAAAATCTTGTGAGCACTCTAGCGTCAGTAATCTTTGATAGATCTCCATGAAATTGAGTGGGATTGGGGAAGAGGGTAAAATCTCGGTGGCTTAGGCTACTGGCGGCATTACCTGTAATTTGACTGAAATTATGAGCCAAAATGTGTCGGAAGATATAAAATTCCATATCTTGAAAACTAATTGGATTAAACATGCAAAACTTACAGGAGTTACAGATCATGTTCAATGCTAACATGTTATGTAAAATCAGTTACCTTGACCACTTTTGCTTAAGTCACAAGTCCTGTAAAGTTTGCTTAAGTCACAAGTCCTGTAAAGTTGAAAGAGGCCATTTTGTAATGGCAGGGTGTAGTTTGGACATCAATGGCAAAGAGAATTGAACTTCCAGATCAAAATTGCACTTGAGTACATTGTACATGGAACTTTACTAAGTGACTTGCTTTTGGGGTCACTGAGACCCAAGGATTTAGTATTTAAGTGGCATTTATTGGGGTTTATTGTTTTCTTCAATAACTCGAAAAGTTATTGCCAGATTTGAATAAACAGGTGCCTTGTATTTAAAGCTGGATACCAGGTGCACATTTTGAACATAACAAATTTTTAATCCAAGTTGATGGTCAAGGTCATATGGCAAGTTGGACTACAGGGGTCATCTTGTGAATGCTCTGCACTCCAAATTTTTTTTAGGGAGGCACATATGACTTTTAGGACTTATAACGAGGTTGAAAATCTATATCGATGTCAGTGGTGGTGGCGCCACCTACAGTATTATGTAACATAGGTCAAAATGTAAAAATCTTTGGACCAGTCCAGCATCCTTAATTTTTTATGGATCTGCATAAAAGTTAGCAGGATTGTAAAGGTCAAAATCTCAGTTGTTTATGATACTGGTGGCGCCACCTATAATTTGACAGAAATTCTGAGTTGAAATGTTTTGAAAGATATAAAATTCCATATCTCAAAAAATAATTTAATTAGCATGCCAAATTTATAGGATATAATTCAATATCTTGATAAAGAATAAGGTAAATAATACCAAATGTATCACAAATGTGTCTCATGTAGAAGTTTGATATTGCATAATATGGATGACCTTGATTAATTTCTCAAAGGCATGGAGAGAATGCTTTTCAGGAAAGGATTTTTTTGGTGATGGTCATCAGATTATATGTCAGCAGAACATAGGCCCAGGGGCTCTTGTTTCTTGGTGAACTGAACATCAAATATAGCTTTGTGTAAACTGATTTGCACATACTCATTCTGTGCAAGTAACTTTTTCTGCATCACAGTAACTAGGTTCCTTTCAACTTTTTATTTTCCCATTTTCATGATTGTATTGATCCATGACTTCAAAAGTATAATGAAATTATGGGACTTACTGATATTTTCCTCATCTCAAAACAAACAAGTCTTTGGTGAAGTGGATAGATTTGAACATGTGGGGAGTTGCTTTGTAGAATGCATGTAACTTTTTTTTTTTTTTTTTTTTGCGTTTGTGGTAAAATTGCAAATTCAAGTTCTCTCAAATTTGTCAATTTCAGGGGGGAAAAAAAGGCAAAAATGTATATGTACTAGAATAAAGCAATTTATACTACCACTGGATCATATAGCAGTTGCTTGTTTGAGTACCTTATGGAAAGAGATTTTCAAGCACATTTTTCCAGAAGTCAATTTCATGCACTGCCTGGTGCTATATGTGTAGTAGCCAGAGCATGGTCAGCAGTTGAATGTACTGGCCAAGACCTTTTGCTAACTTACCAAAGGTTACATTATACATTAACCCTTTCAGTGCCTCTTTTGGACTGAGTCAACAGTTTTCCTTGGCACACTTTGGGTGCAATGTGTCCAAAATAGGCCAAAGAAAGTTGTTGACCTGAACTTATATGCCATGTAATTACAGGGATGCTGATACTTGAATAAGAAGTCTTTTTACAAGGAACATGAATCTGGTACCTTTACAATAAGTCAGAGTAGTTTGTTTTAAGTTGTTTGACTTCAGTTGCATTTGGCACTGAAAGACTGCTTCTCTAAGAAGGTCTTGCCAACAGCTGTCCTCATAAGGGAAAGTTGTTGATCTGGTGCATGCTGTTGTGGAACCTTATATCCACAAATCCAGTTTGAAATATTTTCTGGTAATAAGACCTTGATTGAAAATATTGAACCATATGTCGTGTGACATCCAGCTAGCTTGGGTGCATTTTGAGCTTAACACAGGTTAAAATGTCCTACTTCCCTGCAAATATCAGCAAGATGGGAACATTGTGAATGCACTCGGGGAATGCACTGCATTATGTGTACACTTATTTCCATTTTTAGGGGGGGAAAAATCGACAATCAAATCATGAAGCAGTGTATTTGAGAAAAGAATGATTGTCAATGTAGTCCAAGTCAGACCCAGGCCGTCAGGATTATGGTTGGTAAGGGTTTGCACTGTTCTTCCTAGAGAACCCCAGTCAGAATGTTACCACTTTGGCTAATTGCGTTTTCTCTGATTGTTTGCAGCCTTTCAAAACAATCCTGGCAGTGGTGTTTGAATGCAATAGAGAGTGCACTTGAGCTGTGTATCTAATTAGAAGTCAGATCATGCAATGTTACAATGAGTGGCTTAATCAGGGCTAGCATGTTTGGCAAGTGATTGCATTCGCTGTTACTCGGTGTCTCTCTATTTGCTCTTTTTGCCAAACTGAGTCACCGACAAGCCAATACACAAAAAGAACACTTTGATCAGAATAACTATGGAAACTTGCCGTTTGACTGTCCTCAAAGACACCGGGGTGGAATATGAGTCACATTGACATCTGCTTTGGCACAGTTGCTCCTTTCTGATGGGCCACCCCACAGGGCTCCTTTTTGGCCTGATTTGCCTAATTTGTGAATAATAAGTGAACCAAGAATTCCCTTTGGGAACACTGACAGTGGGGACATAAAACTGGCAGATATAGTTTTGTGTGTGCAGAGGTGACAGAGAACATTACTTGGTCAGATAAGTGCCAGCAAGCAGTGAGTGCATGCAGATCAAGTGAATGCAGTTGCTGGGCACATATGTATATACGTGAGGATGTAGAATGGGGAGTTCACACAGGTCTGCAGTGTTTGTCTACATGGCCAGGGAATGTACTGTATGTCAACAGTGACAGTGGACTGGTGGGGCAGTGCCCCCATCTTTTGCCCAACGAGGCTTCAATCTGGCCCCATCATTTGGGTGCTCCCAAGGCATTGGGCTTATTGATTTTTTTCCTCCATCCATTGGAGAAGGCTGCGGGCAGATTATATCAAGAGGCTGATGTATGCCCCTGGTGCTGGAAATAGAAGTAGCTGTGTTGTGAGTGGAGCCAGTGGAATTTCATAGAGGAGTGCAGATACAGGGGGATGCAAGCACATGGACAAGGATTGTGAGGGGAGGGCACTAACTGCAGAGACTACACATGCACGGATTACCGATACATAAAGCCATGGCTGATGAGGAACCATTGGGGAACTATCGTATAAGCAAGGTAGGCTAACTGGCTTCAGCAGCAATATGGGGGAGCAACGCTAGTGTACACACTACAGGGCTATATTTACATGGGATCCAGTCAAGTGATGAAGTCTCCATGCCTTGTAGACAGCCTAGCATACTGTCATAAGTGACAGATCATAGGGGAATACTGAGTATTTAAGGCACAAAGTCTACTCCCTGAGGTGTCTAAAAATCCATTCATGTCCGGTAACTCAGACCGTTGGAAACACTGGATAAAACCGACATGTCACCAACTATCATGTATAAAATGGCAGAGTAGGCTGTCCAGGCTGGGAATTGAGGGTATATAGTATTTCAAACTTTTGTTTATGGTTGTATCTTATTTGTGATAGTGATATAAATGTTGAAGCTAATGCATGCATAGGGATAAAGTGTGGAAATTGTGTCACTGATACCGTATGGGTATATTGCTGAGACTAAACCAAATGACTTGTGTGTGAGGTAATGCACAGGCTTCCATGACGACAGCATCTTTAAATAGCAGACTATACATCTAGACAGGTTGAGCAGATGGTAGAATTGAATGCCAATTCAATTATAAAGATACTGTACCCCTGACCTCCCACAATTTCCGTTTTATTTGGATGGAAATCTTTTCCTTTCCTTTTCTTTTTTTTTTTTTTTTAAATTTCTGAAGGCAGCATTTATCACTTTTTTTGTAGGAGATGGAAAATTTGCACATGAAACCATTGATCGGTTGCCATATCCTGTTTGGATATGCTCAGGAAATTCCACAGGGTTTTGGGAACCGCACATCCAGAAATAATGGCCGGTCCAGTTTGTTGGGAAGGATCTATGTTGAGTTACACAAACACAGACATATGTGACCCAGCTAGTCAACACTGGGCCTTGTTAGTACAGATTAGACCAATTGATTCAATTAGCCCAGCAGAGATACATAATTCACACCAGTGTGGGAGCCTGGACCAGCACACAGGGTGAAAGAAAAGCCAGCCACATAGTCAAGGGTTTGGCTCCACAATACTTTGGGTTTGTCCTTGTCTGTTGCCAACAGGGAAATTGTCTGGTGCAGTTCAATGCAATTGATCAGTGCATTTTGATGTATGTATGGTGTGTGCATTGCCCGGATGGCTGCAAAAAGAGAAAGACGTAGGAGTGGCAGTCTGTGTCTGTCTGTCTGTCTGGCGCTGGTCCTCCGTGGCCTCTTTACTTTTTTATGAGGTCTCGCATTATGTGTGCAACGCTGGCTTGTTGCAGAGTTCATTTCATCATCTGATGGATTCATATTCAGAGCACACCTACTGCTGTCAAGTACATTGTTGCCTGTCCCACAACTGAACAGGCAATGGAATCCTCTGGAGTCTTTTCCCGCACTTTCTACAATTTTTTTACCTAAATAAAAAAAAAAGAGACAAACATTATTTAAATTGGATTATTGTAGATATTCAGTTATTGTGCTATGTCCATTTAATATTTAATGATTTTGATACCAATATTGAGTCTTTGCCATGCATACACACACATTTATATATATATATATATATATATATATATATATATATATATATATACACACATACACAACAATTTAAATTTAATTTTTCTTCATTTTACAAGAATCTGGCAAAAATATAATTCATATTGAATCCAGTTTGCATGACTATGAAATGGCCTTTCCATACTGGATGCAAAATACACATGCTGACTGCACTAGCACACCTTTAAAGAGTACATGTAATGGCAGTTGAAGTAATTAACAGTAGGCAAAAGTGTTGAATTTTATAGGTCACATAATGCTACAGCCATTAATGGTCTGAGTAGTGCTCCTCATCATATAAATGCAGCAAAGATAGATTGACAGCATGAAGACAAGGGTAGCTGCCACACGAGGGTTGTTAACCTTGTCAGTTGCAGGACAAATGTAGCTGTACAGTGATGATGACAGAGGTCAAAGACATGTTTGTGTATTACTCAATGGGTGACAAGATTAATACAGACAAAGAGCAATGCCACACCAAAAAAAAATGAATTGCACAATTATCCCTCATGACGGAATGAAGGCCAAGCCATGCTGGGGTTACCTGAAAGCTTCCTGTAGAATATGGTGCCACATTGGTCAATTACTTTAATGAGGCAATGGTAGGGTCACTGTACAAGGATTCAAGTGCCAGGGACACAATTCCTGGGATATTACATTTATAAATCTCTGCTTTTGGGCACCGGACAACTAAGGGTAATAGGCTGATTCCGTAGTCTAGATTAAAGGTTGTACACCCTGGCCAAGATATGATAGGATACTAATGAGAAATCAACTGTTGGATATGCCATGTTTGTCAGCTAACAAGATGTGTACTTGTGGTTATGTCCAAATGCATGTATGTTCATGATAATCTTATTTTGTTAATTTGGACATTTTAAAATGAGTCCAAAAGTTGATAATATGTGAATGATAGTACATGTACTTTCCTCTGATGTTGAAATAAAAAGTTTTGTGAAATGATAAATATTTTGACCTAATTATATAAACCACCCAGATGATAGCTATAAAGTATAAAATCTTTAATTCAAAAAAAAAAAAAAAACAAAAACAAAAACAAAAAACCCCAGTAATATCACAATCATGTGCCTTGCTTTAATGCAATGTGATGATTAGGGTGGAAACAAAAATAGTTCAGCTTAGGATACATAACATTGCATTATTATTCCTGATCCAACACTTGGGACAGTGATGTGAATGGGGACAGATTTATGATGGCTGTTAGGCAACTGCCTTTACAAAAGAACAATAGATATAAATCATGACTTCAGGAATTTATATCATGTAAATTGGAGCCATTATGATAATATTTTGGTGGATAGAAATATGAGAACTCTGCCATCAGTGAAAGACAATGCCATACTGCAAGGTGCAGAACTGAAATTGACCAAATAGAGGGCATATATTAACCACATCAAGGTGTTTGATTGAAAGGAAATTTTCGTCATCAGGGGAACATATTGCTCAGCATAGAATCACTTACTGCGAGTTCTTTTTTCGAATTTGTGGAGGATCTGTTCAGAGTACATCTTCCATTGCCCATTTTGCTAAACCAAAGTACCAAATGAATATACAGTGAAACCTGTTTTGAGAAACCATTGTGAGGAAAGACCACCTGCCTTTCCAGACCATGTTAACCATGTCCCTTTTGCCATCTATCCCATGTTGTTGCACCTCTATTAGGAGACCACCTGTCTTAGGTGACCACTTTTTGGCCTGCCCTAAGGGCAGTCTCTCAAAACAGGTTTTACTGTACTCTAAATTTGATCATCAAGCTTTTCTTAGTTTGGTGAGGAAATCTATGTACATTATCCTTTAGTAACAGTAATTTAGTCAAATCCCAGTGACACATACAGAGATATGTAGAAAAAGTGTAGAAAATTACCCATAATGTAGTGTTCTGTGGGCCTATCACAACATGGAATGGTCCATATTAACTGTGTGAAATTGGATCATAATGAGCTTTTGTGACATTAGTCAGCAAGGGCACTTGGCATGTCCAAGGTACTAAAATACATGGAAGTTGGCACACAATTGAATGCTGTTGTCCCTAGGGAAACTGACTTTAATCACAGTTAATATTGGGTTCACCTAATGACGTTAAAGGCAGCTGACTTCCAGGCACTGCACTCTGTGCCTAATAATCTAAATGGAGGTTCAGTTTTAATAGAAGGATGAGTCAATTAGCCTTGATAATTGACAAGTGAAACAAAGCTGTTTCATTGATAAACTGGTAGCCAGAGACAAGGACAAACCAATTAACTTCTCTGTTGAAGTAACATTCACAGGCCCCAGCTTAAGATTATAAATAGTCCATTGTAGGTCTTCTTCTCATTACTGTGTTCATGGTGTATGTAATGAAAAACTGGTTTTCTGTATTTATGTACAGTACACGCTGAGGTACACTGTCACTGCATTATGTCACTACACAAGTGCAGGGATGTAACACACACATCAATGCAGCAGTATTACGTACAGTGCAAGTACGCCATGTATATATCATCAATGCAGACCACCAAGGCCATCACAACCACCACTGAAGAAAAATATCGATTATAATATGGATATACAACTAAAAGGGTACTTGCAGAAAAAAAAAGATAGATCATGAGAAGACAGGTCTTCATAGCCAGAGATGGCACAAGTATTTGATATTACTATGGAATAAAAAAAAGAATGAGTCTCTAAAGTTTCTTCATAATATTTTGTCTGCTTTCGATGGCTAAAACCAAGGAGGGTGGAGTACTCTACCCTCCTTGCTAAAGCATACAGTAGCTAAGTTGCTTGTACATGACTGCTCATTATATCAATCAGCTCAAGAGTTGGGTATTAACATGTTAACTCTTTAAGTGCCAAATTATGGACTGAATCAACAGCTTTTCTTGGCATGCATTGGCAGCAATGCACCCAATGCCTGCCTCGGAAAGCTGTTGACCTGGGGTATTCTCTCTGGAACTACAGGCATGCTGGTACTTAAATGAAAGGTCTTTTTAGGAGGGATACCAATTTGGGATACTGATGGTAATTCAGACTAGTTTGACTTAAGTAAATTGACTTTAGACGTGGCCCAGAAAGAGTTAAAAGGTGGGTCATCAGTGGGCTCATCTCACAGACCAAGATAAGCTGTCATCTTCCATGCTTGGTTTTTTTTTTTTTTTTGCCCCATTGATGACCTCTATTTTGTTGCACAGTTTCCTGCAGGAACTGCCAACGGAAGTGTTTGTGTGCTGTAAATACAACAGTGTGGCTTCATTATCCTGATGTTATTATTTATTGCACAAGCCAGTATGTGATGAAGCCATCTGATGCCTCGGTCCTCCAATTAGCAACACAACATGGCAGGCACCCACATCTTATGTCAGACAAGGCGGATTACACAAAGGCAGTTCTGCATACAATTTGGGTAAAGATAAAAGAGATTTTCCAGGTACACGTGTAACAATGGTAGTGTCAATAGTCAACCCACACCTAGTCACCTTTCCAGTTGTTTCTGAGTATATTGTGGAGGCAGTTATGTTTGTTTGGAATTTACGCCTTAAAGTGCTGATTTAAGACCAAGTCAACAGCTTTCCTTGGGGCACTTTGCATGCAATGGGCACAAAGTGCCCCGAGGAAAGCTGTTGACTAAGAGTACTTTTTTGCTTTTGACTAGACTTGCTAGTATTTGAATGAAAGGTATCTTCATGACGAATTTAAATCTTTTCACCATTATATGTTTAATGGTAATGAGAAAACAACTTTAGCCATGATTACCACTTTAAGGGTTTAAATAAAAGTGCAGTGCCCACCCCTTTACATCCATTGAAATAAACAAATGACAAGTACAATAAAGTTTCTTTAGATCAGGTGGACTCAACTTGACACAACAGCAGTATGGGATGGATTGGTGCCATTCAGCATCATTGCTATCTCCAGATTAGCTCTTTAATGTGGTTCATATGGATAGTCATGACAATTATCAGTCTTATCAGGCTACAAAATTAATACCTGGCCTCATAGAGTGTGATAGGGAGGGGTAGATGTAGTGCTAAATCTTATTTTAGCATTACATATTTAGCATGTCAGTTGATGTAATTTTCAGTTCTTGCATTTGAGTATTCTATCAAACCTCAGAGCCCAAACCCAAAGAACTCACTGTTAAGAAAGCTACTGCTCTCAAATCTGTCACATGACTTATATCCCCCACAAAGTTACATGAGGATGTTTATACTGTTTTTGAGCTTGTCCCAACTATCAGTGCACAGTAGAATCATGATGAGTAAAATATCTCATGATTCACTGGCCACATCAAACTCAAATTTACCAGAATTGTATCTTTGACAACATTTTTTGACCTGATTACATTTTGGTAACATATTGACCTCATTTTCAAGGTCACAGCACCCATATGTCTGTGCAAAGCAGGGGGTATCCTGTCTGTCACATGACTATTCTAATTTTCACAGCTTTATTGTATCAGTAAAATTACTTCAAGGAAAGTATAGAATAAAAGGATAGATTAAGGTGTGGTTTTGACAAAGTTAAAAATGCTTGCCAAATGTTTGTGGAAAAACATAACAGAAAGGTATACGTGAACTAGATAATAATCATGTAAATGACACCAACCCACCCCCACCCCCCAAAAAGAAGAAAGACCTGAACAAAAATCAGTTGCCTAGTGATTCATGGCCATGCTGTGTACCCTGTACATAGATCACATGGCTTCCTGAGACCCTGGTTTCATCTGGCCTATGATGTGTATGCTGCCTATCTCCACGTGGCATGTTGGGCACCCATGGAGGGAGGCCTCCCCATTTGTTAACAATTTAGCAAGGCAAGCCAAGGAAACATGAACTAGTTGCTGCAGACTCCTTGTCTCCCTGCACCAGCCAGGCATGAGTCAATGTACACCACTCCCAAGTCCTGCTTCTGATCGTGCCAGGGACAGATGTATCACAGTCATTTGTAATATGTTTGGGATGGCTGTGTGGATCAATGTACTTCTGCGGTCACATCACGATAACTTGTGATAATTTAGTGGTGGATTGTATCTGGGAATATGGATGTAGGATGTTACCAAAGCCGTGGGTATGGATGTGAGGTATGGTATTCTTCAGTTTGTAGGTCACCCATGTTGTGAAGGATAGACCAGTGCATGTAATATGATGTATATTTACATCTGTGAGATCTAACCAGCTTTGCCAGCTTCCGTTTCTCACACGGCAGTAATTTGGTGGCAATTACGGCATCTAATCATGCCAATATCGACCTGCTGCCATGACAAGTGTTTCCTATCAAAGATTATTACGTATGTTGGCATTATAATCTGTGTGTACACGAGACGGTTTATACGGCATGCAAACGTACATAAAACAGCAATATTAAAGTTGTGATCATAATGACTGGTCTTCAATGTTTGCTTGGCACTTGAGACCTGCTCTTGATCTACATATGTGTACTGTTTTTCTCACACAGGCAATGTTTGAGACTGGGAATTTCTTTATTGCTTTTCACGTTTGCCTGATGTCTGATGTGTTATGTTTAGCAGTTGATTAAGTGTGTTTCATCTAAAAATGATACGGAACCCTAGAAAAATGCCTAGCAGTAGAAGGTAATAGAAGGTGAATCATATGATAGGGCAAAAAACTTGTAAGTGTGTGCCCCTTTAACCCTTTGACCTTTATGTCAAATGTGTCTTAACTCTTTCTGCAAAGATGGCATATTTGTACCTACTTTCTATGAACATTATATCTTGTTTCACTCAAAGATATCATATGTGTGTGTATATGTATATATATGTATATATGTATATACATACATATATACAATGTATAACGCACAGTGATTTTTGAAGGAGTACAGCAGGAGGTAACTAAATTGCTATCAAGTTTATGTAGCTGTCAGTGTGGATCTCCAAGCCATCGGTGCATTTCCTGCATGCTGATATTTAGTGCAAGTTCACTGTGAACTTTCACCAGTTCCAACATTGGAATTTCTATATAAGTTTGCTTATCAGGCTTTAAAATAGGAATGCAGTTTCAAATCATGAAACAAAAGATCTTCAGTCACGCAATGGTGGAATACAATGATTTGCGGATCTGGGATTGCAATGTATGAGGCTCTCAGATGGGGATTTTTAACCTTAAATATTAATAGAAAACATAATTTGGAACAATTCATAAACAAGAAAAAGGCCTGAATATGAGTGTATCTGGCTCTCCAGATCTACCACTTCAGTGCAGTGCAGTGAAGTAAAGACATCTTGCTCTGCACAGGACACAGAATTAATGTCGGGGATGTAGCTGGTGCAGGGAAGGCGGAGGTGCAAAGCAGCAATACAAATATATCAGCTGTGGTACATGGTCTTGCATTTTTGCAGAAAAAAGTGGTCAGAGTTAAGTCTGATGCATGTTGGTGTTTAAAAAAAAAAAAGCAAGAGAAAGGTTAAACAAGATAATTACACCCATGGGAAGTAGAAAGAGGTCCTGGCATGTTAGCTGATTATGTGAATGATACGTTTGAGGATACTCGGGGCATACCTGTGTGGCTGGGCGTGTTTCTATTCCACTTCTCTGTACCTGTTTACCGTTGATAAATGGAAATGGAGCAGACCTTTGAGCATGCCATAATGAATCTCTTCTTCCTGTGAAATACTGAACTTACCAAGTCTGTACACAACATGCTCCCTGAGGTACTCAGTAAATGAAAATGATGAAAAAGTTTTCAGTTAATATAATATTTATCTGCAGGAGCTTCTTTATTGGTATATAGGGCAAGCATTTAATGGCTATGATGATGCATGTACTTAGCAAAGATAAATCAGCAGTTCTGTTAACATGATGAATGTGTCATTGTGACTTATTAAAATGTACATGCACATATTTTTCATAGCCCCTCTAAGAAGAGAAATATGTATGAAAACCATCTTTCCTAAAGCTCAGATTTGATACAAGATACAGAGCATATATTATCATGATCATAGCGTTTATGATAATACAGGCATGTTACTGTGCTAATGAAGCATACAGGCAAAAGTACACTGAACATCTTGTGGGAAGATGATCTAATGAAGTTGATTCTGTAGAATTTGGAATATCAAGGAGTTGAGATCATGCATTGACAGGCAGTGTACATTTTATTGATCAGTGGCTACAGGTCCGGCAATTTAATTTTGTTAGGTTGTTCATGGGTGATCTATAAGCCCAGGTTCAGGACATCAAATACAATTGCATACTCTTAAAATTATATTATGGTGCGACTCAATCATGGGGAAGGGCTGATAAAGTTACTGTATTAATTTGCAAAGAAGCACTTGCTGGCTTTTGGCATATGTTATATTTCATAACCGTGTTACATGTTCAATGCTTACATGCACTTGTTGTGCCTCCCTGTATTGACGTCCATTTACAGAAATCATATCAACAGTGAAATCACAATGGGGAAGATATTTTACTTTTGAGACTTACAAAGGGCAGAATTATAGAAATTAGGCTCTGTACACATGTGAGTACTCCAGCTCTTGCAGGCTATGCATGGGAAGTCTGTGATGTTTAGAATGCTCTTTAGCATAATCAAGATGATTATCTTGCAAAGTGTCCCTGAGCAGACAATTTAGAAACACCGTTCAACAAGATTGATTTAATGTATTTTATCCCCAGAATAATTCTTACGTAATACCTACTAAGTTACAGCTACTAATGCATGTATGTATTGTGCTTTACTGCTAACTTTTTAGTCGTTGCCTTAAATTGCCAAAGGAATTATTTTGATATCTTTGTATAGCAAACATAGTAATGATAAACCTTTAACAGACCCCCCCCCCAAAAAAAAAAAAAAGAAAAGAAAGAAACCACCTGTAGTATGTGCCTCATGCAATCAGTTGTATGAACAAAAAAAAAAGACCAATGATTAGATATTACTGTCATAAAACCAGTTTGAAAAGGCTTTTACAATTATGTTTGCCTTAATATTGAGTCAATCAATAAAGTAAATGTATATGAAATGACACTCAGCATGGCCAGGTAATACATCATTGCTAACTGTAAGCTATATTTGGATGTAAGATTTCAATTAGAACAGACCCTAGGCCACTTACCGAAGTAATTCAGTGTAATAAGTATGTTTACATATGAGCTTACTTCTCTTTCCTTATTGACTGTTCTCCGTTTGTAACCAACGTTGTTTTTCTGTTTCATGACAGACACAGCGTCTTAAAATAGGTACATTTATTTCCACTTAGTTCCCAGCTGTCTTGATTCAATTTTATTAATTACCTCTTATTTCATGTATTGGGAATCAAAAGTTGTGCGATCAGTTCGGTTCAAGATGCATATTTGATAAGTATTACATGTATAACTACAGGGTACAGGCTTTTAACATTTTTACGTGATGATAAGTTGGATCATTTCCAGGTTTATATTTTCTGGTCGAAAAACTAAATATGCGTGGACATGTAGGTAGTACCATATGATAACATACAAGGCGACATAATAAAGTAGGCAGGTATAATAGTTATTCTTGTGTGCAAAAAAAGTCGCACACAGACACGCTGTTTTGAAATAAAAACACTCAGATGTACATGCAACTAGTGGCCTTGGGGTTCAAGTTGACCAAGGAGTGTATGAGAAATAACTGAATGTGGGGTTTTTTGTTTTGTTTTTTATGGTAGTCCCACCTTATGCTTCAAATCCAAAGCAAGAACTGCACAAATTTGTAAATAAATATCCAGATGTACCACAGAGTTAAAGGGTATTATCGTAAGAGTCCATAACTATAAAACTTGTGTCCAGAAGTGGATATGGAGACTCCTATTGGCAACTGCCAGGCTTTGCTTCTAAAAGAGGCTTTGTACTTTTTATTACATGCCACAGGTACCTGGGGCTAAGTCCATTTAAAGATTTGGCCAGTCACAGCCTAGGACGTTAGTCAAACATGTTATAAGGCAGGACCCTCTAATAATATTTGGGGTGTTAGCATTACCAGTGCAGGGCTGTAAGGCTGGAAAAGTGGGATAAGGACTTAGCTCTGGTCACTGGAGGTGCAGGAACAGAGACTCAGGTACAGGTCAAGATTCCAGAAAATGGATCATTTTTAGAACATGGGTCACTTAAAGCTGGAGAGGTCTTGTACCCCATATATGCAGCAAATCATACTCACCAGAAGGGATGCATGGATGTTGTGAGTGAGGTCGAGACAGTCTTGACTTCATGACAGGCCGTTTGAGGGCATATTTCTGTGGACAGGATACCGGGAAAGAGTTCCCCACATGCAGGTGTGTCAAAGTACCAATACAGCCATGGCCAAGGCTTAATTAATAAGAGCCAGGATATGCCCAGTGAATACAGGGATAAATGGATGTGCTTTCTCTTCATTAGATCAATGACATGATTCCCATGCTCAAGAGCAGACAATAAATAGTGACGTGAAGGGGTCACACACACACAGTACTGTGAACAGTGTCAACCCAAGGCCAGTCATACATTCAGGGACCATGCATGTGTGCTGGAAGAAGGCCAGAAGAACAAGGTGATGTGACAGATTGATGGATAGTAGCAGGCCTGTGTTTTTTCCACTCTTAATTATTTCTCATGACATTACCTTGGCAGGCCTCCACACCCGGCATAACCTACCATCTACAACTGACACCACAGGTGAATGGAACTATATCAATGAGTTGTATTTGGCGCTGTGAGACTGGGGATTATTACTGTAGGCAGGATGGCGTTTTACTACCTATCACTGCCAGCATGGTCTACTGGGTGGACAGAATGACACAAACATGACACTTAAAGGTGTGCAACTTGGCAGGCCCCAGCAAGCCACGGCCTCAGTGACACCAGCATCATTAGTAGAACTGGGACAACAAGCTGACAAGGTTAAACCATTAAGTGAAAGTTTCCAGAGGAATCATATGAGTTTTTATTAAGTTGCTGCAGTGGCAGTTAGAAAAACATAATGTTCATATGTAACCACAAGCTTGGATGGACATGTTAACGATCATAAATAACCCAAGATTGAATTGTGTGTCAGGGTATGACCAATGAAATTTTACATCTATTGAATCAGATGGACCCACCACACACAATTTATTACAATGGATTTATAGACCTGTTGATGGAATGTTTTGAGAGGGAAACATTAGTGATTCAGAGGCTAGAAAAGTAGACCTTCCAAGTGGGTGACAGTTATGTATTAGAGTGGTCAAGTGGAGTGGAGAGCATGCTGCTGGCAGGTGTTATGTCATCACCAAGATGACAACAACACAGGTGTCCACCTATCTACAGGTTTGTCAAGCCTTTTTTAATTTTTAAATTTAAAAAAATACTTTTTACTCCTTCTGGTCTCTAGCCCCATAGACCAATCAGATGGAACTCGGTTTCTACAAAAACAAGTACATGAAGCTTTAAAAAGTTCTATATATTGAAAGTCAGGTTTTTTTTTGTTTTTGTTTGTTTTCTTTTTTTTTTTTTTGAACTGGGCTCAGTTACTGAGTATGATGGGAGATGTTCCCAGCTTTAAATCCCCTTATTGAACCAAGTGCACCAAGAATTTTAAACTGAGGCCTGTCCAATAACGAAGATACCACTCAACATAGCTGCAGTGTACCTTTCCAGCTTGCTGATGTTCAAGTGAAGTGATTCTAAGTTCATAAACCTTGATACATTGCTACATTCTACATGTTCTAGGCAAAGCACATGCCAAAATCAGTGTTAAAAAAAAAAGAAGAAGAAACCCCTACCTTAACCTACCTACCCATTTTTTTTTTCAGTCCATTAGTGGAAACGAAGGTATCTATATGGCAATACAGTGCATATATTACACTATTGTATTTACCCTTTTGACTTCTTCTCAAAAACCGCTGTATGGAATGTTTTAATTTTGCACATTGATTTTTCCCAGGTGAACCTCTACCAAGTTTGCAAAGGAGATGATGATGCAATAATTTTTCCATTTTGAATGAGTTTTTTAATTTATTTTTTGGAAAAAAAATAAAATTTCTTCATCTCAAGAACTACCTGGCCAATTGCTTTGATATTGCACATAGGGTCACCTGGGGTCAACTAGTTCTCATTTTGGCCACCAGGTGATGCGATTTTTTCCAATTTTTTAAATAAATTTTTGCCTGTTAAGGCTATTTTCAACTTCTTCTCCAGAACAGCATGATAGAATTGCTTAAAATTTTATCAAAATATAGTTGGATATTAGACAATGAAAGTTTGTGAAAATAATGTGGATATGTTTCACTATGTGCCACTCTACATACATGTATATAGCTGTACAAATCTAGACTGCAGTCCATGTGTTCCAATACTGTAAAAGCAGATCCCAGTCAGCAGAGCACAGGGTCATCATGATCCTCTTGTTTCCTTTCAAACATTTTAAGAAAATTAAAACAACAAACTTTGGTTAAAAACATCGTGATGTTACGTATCAGAGACAGGATCAACAACACATCGTGTTTACGCAAATCTTAGGCTCAAATTCGTCACAGTGCGATGACCAAATCTACGTATTTTCCTTGCCTTCCATACAGAATTTTCATTCCTGCCTTTATCTGTCTATAGATTAGGTCCATCGATGTCTTTTTATGAAAGTAAGATGTAAAAATTTTGCATCCTCATCCAAGAATCTCTGCATGAGTACGGCATGTTTTCCTGCCCAACAAAGAGAACATGACTCAAGCACATGGCAAACAACCAGTTTGATTGGACAGTGACTGGCACATGACCAAACCCATCCAATGAGAAACCTGGAAATGTCTTGGCGCATTTATAATGAAATAAAATGACGTTTTGATTCTCTTGAATTGCCGTATATTTGCCGTGTTGCATCTCCGGCCTCTCTTGTGACAAAACACAAAAACTTTGACCAATTGATTCTTCATTAGCGAGGATTTGTCCTAAAAACTTGTAAGTAATACATATCTGTGCACATTCTTTAGATTTATAAAGGTTTTAATGTACTTGAACGCTCTTTTCATGAGTGAGGTACTTTTTCTCGTAATGTTGTCCACCTAGTCAAACAGAGAACGTAGATGACGTCAGAGAAGCACCCGGATGACGAGCCCCAGGAGGAACGTTTTGGCACCAATTTTGCAGCAAAAACTGATGGTGATGATGCCGCACAGGGTGCCTACCTAAAGACTAAACGTGATGAAAGCGCGCAAAAACCCGGCAGAGCACCGTTTGTACAGGAAAGCCTTTATTTCAGAGCGCACCGTTTGAAGTGTTGTAAACCGGAATACTGTGTACAACTGAACTCAGTCCATCTCGCGCTGCAGGACTTTCTGCACGATCTTCTTATAGGAGAGGGGCAAACATGTATGCACTTCTTTCGATCATTTTCATGTTATATAATAGGATTTGCGCCTGTTTATTTGTGGAAAGAAATGTTTATACATTTGACGACATGCCATGATGCAAAATATTTTCCACATTATAATACAGAGGATTATTTCACTTGCGTTTTTTACTTTAAAACATTGCACTATTTTCTTGGTTGCATGTATGGTTGTGAATGCGTTGTGATTTGGGCTCATTTGCCTATTTCAGGACTCTTCACTTTCCAAACAGAAATGTGCACAGTTAAAATTCAACTTGTGCTCATGAATACCATACCAATCGCCAGAACTGATTCTAATGTTGAAAGTCATATGACTTTCAATGAGTGTCTTGTTTTGTTTTTTGTAACGTGTAAACTCTTTCACTGGCAAGTTAAGACAGAGTCAACAACTTTCCTCTGCATACTTTGAATGCACCAAAATTGCACCAAGGAAACAAGCTGACCTAGACCATTCTCATGCAGGGCAAGACAATTATCTCCAAGGTCAACTTGTTTGGGGACAAGTGCTCCTATCTTTTACATGTTAACTTTCACAAATTTTACTTGTCCCAGACAATAGGACATGCAAATTGGTCAGCCCTGTCATGGTTTCTGTTCTCCTGTGGGAACTGTTGACCTGGACTGTTCTCACAGTCTGTTTTCCTATGGTAGCTGTTGATCTGGACTGTTCTCACAGTCTGTTCTCCAAAGGTTACTGTTGACCTGGACCATTCTCATGGTCTCTGGTCACCTATGGCAACTGTTGACCTGGAGTGTTTTCACAGTCTCTGGTCACCTATGGCAACTGTTGACCTGGAGTGTTTTCACAGTCTCTGTTCTCCTATGGTAACTGTTAACCTGGAGTGTTCTCACAGTCTCTCTTCTCCTATGGTAGCTGTTGATCTGGACTGTTCTCACAGTCTGTTGTATGGTAGCTGTTGATCTGGAACATTCTCACATCTCTGGTCTCGTATGGTTATTATTGACCTGGACTGTTCTCACAGTCTGTTCTCCTATGGTAGCTATGGAAACTGTTGACTTGGACTGTTCTCATGGTCTCTGGTCGCCTATGGCAACTGTAGACCTGGAGTGTTTTCACAGTCTCTGGTCTCCTATGGTTACTGTTGACCTGGAGTGTTTTCACAGTCTCTGGTCTCCTATGGTTATTGTTGACCTGGAATGTTCTCACAGTCTGTTCTCCTATGGTAAATGTTGACCTGGACTGTTCTCACAGTCTGTTCTTCTATGGTAAATGTTGACCTGGACCATTCTCACACTCTGTTCTATGGAAACTATTGACCTGGACTGTTCTTATGGTCTCTGCTGCCCTATGGTAACTGGAGTCATGCTGGCGCTTGAGGGAAAGGTCAGTTTACAAAGACTATGGATCTAATGTAGTGTCCATTGAGAGCACATCAACTGGTGTCAAAATTGGCAAGAAAAAGTAAAGTGAATAAACTCCAGGCAGATCAGAATTTAAAACTCCAAAGCAACTGCTAGATCTTGCGGTTGCTGCTATTAACCATTTGTGGTTGTTTCTGAATTAAATTACAGTTTGTAGTAGAACTGCTTTATCAACTGATCATGACAGTTTCTTTCATAAATTGGGTTGTTAACTGTGCACTTGGACATTGCGTGCATTGAAGTGCAATGCTATTGCCACATAATACTTGTACAATTTCCAGTAGCAGTCAGCCACGTTAATGTTGCAGCACAGGATACTTCTGGCATACCTAGTGCCAGGTGTTCCAGAGGCAAGCGGTCATTTTATATAGTGTGAAGTGTCCATGTAAGACACAGTCATGTAATTCAGATGGCAGGATGCCACATGTTAATGTTGCATTATGAGAGAGTTCCATCCAATCTACTGTTAGGCATTTCAGACAGTGTTGGGCCATATGATAATGCTGCATTAAAGTGATTCTGTCTGTAGTGAGGTCTTTTCAGTGGCTGTATACCACAAATGTTGCAGGATATAGCAAGGTACCAGGTATTACATAAGACAATATGCCACATTTAGCTGCAGTTCTGTGAAGAATTTTTACTTGTGAACAGTCGGGAAGTCAAACCCTTTAAAGCTGGAATTTTGGTATTGATTATGATTATTCAATGCAGCCTTAGGTTTTAGCGCTTAATGATGTGAGAACATGGGCTACCCAACTTGGGCCTTTTAGCAAGATTCCTTGGCATGGGAATGATAAGAAGTGCTTTACGGTATTAACAGATAAGCTGGCTGCTATATTCAGCTTTGGTGGCATTGATGCTGCTTGTTCAGTATTCAAATGAATACTGTGAATTTCTTTATTTTCGTGTGTTGGAATTTTCACGGTTTTTGCCTTTCTAACATTTCATTATAGTTTTTATCCCTATTTTGGACATGATTTCTATTCAAACAATGTTTAAATGCTTTTTATTGTTTATTTATTTTCATGGTTTTGTGCCCTCAGCAAACGGCAAAAATAAGAACACAGTGAAATTAAAGCAATTTATGATAGTTGTTAATGTGGTAGCCTTGCTAGGTACTGGGTACCCCAAATACTATTGGTGTATTTCTAGTGCTAAAAGGTCCCTTGTGAAGATATCATAAAAATTTCAGTTACTCAATTTAGTAGCAGTGAGACACTATTATATGCTGTTATTTACAATACACAGTATGGTATGAGAATAAAAAAGGAAAGTAAAATCAGAAATTCCTAATTCAAGAGGTAAGAATTTATTTTGATAAGCATCACAACCCCAAACTGAAAAACATCATGTTAATTAATTAAACCCAGTACTCAGCTATTGTATGACATCTGTGAATAAGGTAGTACATGTATTATGATTTTTAGCATGACATGAAAAATAAGCTCCTTGAGGGAGCTAATTTTTGCTGAAGAAAGTCATGCTTTGAAACAGGTATTATGTAGATACATATGCATGGTTCCCAGCATTTTCTTATGAAGAATGTCAGTGAGGTGGTTCCACCAGGATGATGTTGCATTGGGCAGCAGAATTTTTTTCAAAAGAGACACTGACATCGTTACACCTTCCTCACCTCTGCCAGTGTCTGTAATGTGGCTCTACTTTGGTTGGAGTTACATTGGACTGTAGCATAATGGTGCAAAAGAGACGCTGACTTCATTACACCTTCCCACTCTTGCGGTGTTAGGTGGTTTGAATTCCAATGATGTTGCATTTGACAGAAGGATATTGTTGGAAAAAATGTTCTTATAATGTTACACTTTCCCTATCTCTGTCCGTATACCCATAACAAGGGTTACAGGCCAGGTGTGAGTTTACTGCTCGTTGAAATACGACACTTCTACTGCCGGGCAGATGTCCTCATTTTACCTGAAGGGAACCTCACGTTAACCAATTCTAAACTTACAGAACATATATATGGGTTGTATAAGGTTACATAGTATGCTAGCAAACTATTGGAGAAGTCTGTGCACAGGACATGAACATTGAAATGCCCCATGTGTTGAAAATTATGAACTGTCTAGCTTGGACACCTTCACACTCTAAGAACAAGGCATTTTAATTTGTGATTTCAGCAGTCGATCAAGTACATAGATAGTGATAGCGAAACTCCTTGGTACAATGGGAGCTTGCACACTGCATCATTTCGTGAGACCAGATAGTGTGAGAAAATGGTTGACGTTGACATGCATGCAGACACTCTCTGCAGAGATCTTCTACATAGTCTGAAAAAATAATGTTAAAAGGCTTTTCATGAATGAATATTTAATGATCATTATATATAAATGACAAAGTTATTTTTGGCATCATATTTACTACACTGAATGTAGAAATCAATCAATGGTGTATGTCAAACCGTGAAAGACACATCTAACCATAAAACTTAATTTTCTGTTATGAAAGACTAAAAGATAAAGAAAAAGGTGCAAAATGTTAAAGAATATTATCCTCATCGCATCCATCAGTCAGTTATTTCTGTTCATTGGTAGCATTTTCTTGTGTGTGGTCACATAAAAACTAGTGATATATAGGTGAGAGATGTGTGCAAAAAAAAACTGAGCCTGCCATTATGAGGGCTTAGTGTCTCTCCTCCCCATTTCTCTCCCCATCACTACTTCCAGTCAGATTGATTCCCACCCACCTGGCACATGGACCAGTCCATTTTCTCTCAAAGAGGGGTCACTGGACAGTGCCTAGAGAAGTCAAGAGAAGGTTCATCATACTCCACATGTTGATTCTCACATAAGCATGTCAGTGGTAAAAAATAAGATAGAAAAGGTGCATTTGCTGAGATGGCTAAGTATAGAATAAGCTTTAATACACATTTTTTGCCCACAGGTAGGTAGGTGGGGGGGGGGGGGGTGCTAAGTACAAAGCATGTTGCATCCTGATATGGACTGCAAGACGAATGGACAGTATGAGGCAAACAAACTCTCACATGGAACGCCTTAAAATAATGCTATTTATGATAACAAAGTGTAGCACCAACAAACAAAAATCAAAAGTAACTTCATTCATCTACTTTGAATAATTACACTGTAAGTTTGTAGATTAAATGAGAACATCAAGTCAGCTAAATGAGAATTCAAGTCAACATGACAATTTACAATATCCTGTGATGATAATCGTGTCTTGAATGGTTGCCATCCCAACAGTACACATTGACACATTAGACACATACAGGCATGATGTTCATATAGCCAGGTCAATAGTTAGGCCTCTTTGACCCCTACCCCACCCCCACTTTGTGGGGATGGGCAATGGGCTCAGGCCTTTAACAGTGATGCAGGCCACAGTGGAGCTGATATTGCTGGAAATAGCCCAGTCACTGCCCAGGCCTGTTTACACACATTGGGTGAGAGCAATGATGAGACATACAGATGCAGCAACATGAAGATGGCATCATCTCAAGCCATAGTGATCTGTTGTAGTAATGCTCTGGCCTGTAGTACATAAACCACCACCCAGCCGTGGACCATCATGTTTGCATGGCCAGGGACACTTACTGCTTAGACCTCAGTGCAAGTCGTAACACTGTTTTTATCCACTCTCAGCTTTTCAAGCAGAATGGGAACCATTAATTATTCAGTAAGTTCTGTTTATTTTTATATCAGCTCCCAAGTGGTATGAAAAGCATAGTGGCTACTTATAGCTTGTATTTCGGCGAATCATAGGAACTCTATGACCCGCAGTTCACAAACACCAGACTGTCTACCAGCTCAGTAGTTTGTTTTAAATATTGACACATTTGTCAAGTGGGCTGATGAGTTTGTTTTGCATGCCTTATATATATATATATATATATAACACATACATACATACATACATACATACATACCTGCCTGTGATCAAGAGCCTCTCTTGTTTGCGGACACATAATTTAGCCAGCGGTTTTCATGCTGGAAGCATCACAACCTGTGACTTGCGCTAACAATTCAACAATACAAAGGTTTAGGTAAACCTCTTGACTGTGTAACTCTTAAGATGCATAATGTTGGTAAATGATTTTATCACTCCAAAAAGTCCAAAAAATTTGCTGAAAAAATGCTATAAATAAATTGTAATCATTGGTCAATGGATTAATAGAGATATGCCTATGGTTGCTATCAGGACACAGTGGTAGCTATTTAAGATTGTCCTTACTGCCTCAAGAAACAGCCATACATTTACTGCAGCTGGTCTAAAAATGCAGGAAAATGTAGCAAAGAAGTCAAATCAAGCACCTTCAAAGAGCACTGGTAAAAATAGACATGCAGTCTTTTATGGCAGGTTGGCTTCATAACAGCTACTGCTATAGTTTCTATCTTGTAGACACCTGCTTATTCCTGCAGTTTAAACAGTTTATCACACCACCATATGGGAGACATCAAACGACATCCTGATCATCACAACAGGAGGCAGTTAACTAGGGATATTATCCTTTTTTTAGGCTATTCCAAAATCATGAAATTTGTTGCCAGTTTTTGTTTGCAAATAATCTCGTGTATATTTATATACATATACATACATGTATATATATATATATATATATATATATATATATATATATATATATATATATATATATATATATATATATATGATATGTCAATACAGCTACTTACATGGCCATCAAAGTACATGTAGTCAAATGTGCATCACAGTCATGTACAGCAGGCAGCAAATATAATAAAAAAGACATTTCTGCACAATGAAGTCTGAATTATTTGGCTTGAAGTGTTGAAAATAAAGATACAAAATCAAGATTTTTGCTGTAATTTAGCAAAAATGATACATCCAAATGAAAAATTAGATGTCACTGCAGTATATTAATTTTTATTTAACACCTAAATGAATTGTACAGCCTTCAAAACCGTCAATCAAGAAAAGTACTTATTCCATAGTCCCGCGAAAACACTGCAAGATCTGGTAAATCTTTGCATTGGCATGGCGTGCTACTATTAGGATGAGTATCACACACACACACACACACACACACACACACACACACACACACACACACACACACACACACACACACACACACACACACACACACACACACACACACACACACACACACACACACACACACACACACACACACACACACACACACACACACACACACACACACACACACACACACACACACACACACACACACACACACACACACACACACACACACACACACACACACACACACACACACACACACACACACACACACTCTCTCTCTCTTTCTCTCTCTCTCTCTCTCTCTCTCTCTCTCTCTCTCTCCAATGCAATGCAATATAGAAAACAATGTCCACATTATTGATACCTTGGAAACGTATTTGTAGCTTATGTGTATAGTATATTTATGATGTGTTTTTGTGCAATAGACACATAAACAGCCAGTTATAGTTCAGTTTCCAGCTGAGAAACAACATTTATTTGTTTTATCATGATTTTCCATTTGGCCGGCTATAGAAACTAATATATAATCACAGCCTATTTTAAACCATCTTGTAGTTTCCCGTGTTTCTAACTCGCTGAGATACAGTGTTGTTCTCAGATGGGATAGTATTATTGTCAAATGTGATCCATTCATTTGTTTTTTGCTCCAGGGTACTTAACTGTCTCGCCGTAAACTGACCAAAAGTGCAAGGTATCATGAATATGTTACCTGATCCAGTGTTTCTACCTAACTTTTTTTAGGTAATAGATAATATTTTGAATGTGAGTCAGAGATGGATGGATCAAAATAATATGTTTTACATCAGCAGGTTTCCTTCGTGTTCTTTGTGAAAGGTGGATGGACACTTAACCCTTTCATTGCCAAATTTTGGACTGAGTCAACAGCTTTTCTCGCCGAGCATTGGGTGCAATGTGCCCAATGCGCTCTGAGAAAAGCTGTTGACCTGGGGTAATCTCTCTGGAACTATAGGCATACTTGTACTTATATGAAAGGTCTTTTTATGAGGAATACAAATCTTGGAACCTGATGATAATTCAGACTAGTTTGATGGCACTGAAAGAGTTAATACTCAACTTGCCGAAATGAGAGCTGTCAGCCCAGTTCAGCAGGAAACCACAAAGAGATGAAAAAAATTGGTGTGGCTGTTTTTCTAACCACATGTTTCTTTTTACTTTCTTTGCAGCTGCATCTTGCAGCATTAACATCACTGAAAGGGGAGATAATTGAACTGACCAATCGGCTGCAGCACATGTCATCAGAGAAAGAACACCTGGAAAAACAGCTAAACAAACAACAGGTAGGTGAAAGACTATATTATGAGTGTAATAGTCTGCACGAGAGTGGATGGCAAAGTGGCACCTGTTATCAGATGTAGCTTATGTAAATGATATGCAACTTCGTACAGAACTATTTTTATTGTTGTCACAATACATCATCTCTTCAAAACATTTGCTAAGAACTCTTTTGAGTTTGTCTCTGCCATGGAAAAAGACACTGAGTTTAGTTTGATCTTGTCTCCAGCAAGTGGTACCATACTGCATGCCGCCTGGCAGCAGTGAGTGATGTGGGTCATCAAATAACTTTTTTGGTAGTTCTTAGGACCTGCATGTTCAGGGAATAAATCCAAACTTCAGTATCTCTCAGGATATGCTTTCTCGTGGTCACCTGGTCTTGCAGGTTGTCTGGAGAATGGTTTTGGTAGGCTTCATACTTTCTCAAAGAAGTTCCCATCTCCAAGTGGAGCCCCTCAGCAAAAACTTGGATGAGTATGATGGGCAGAGTTTTGATGTACATTGAAACTAATTACCAATTAAAACTTCTTCTTTTTTTCACATAAATAGCAATGTTGAGGTTCTGAAAGTGCATTGATGGCAAAGCATGAGAAGAATCTAACACATTACATGAGGTGACAATAATTTAGTTTGACATTTGACTTCATTCAGGCACAGAATCTAACTGTAAGCTCCATGGACACTCAGGCCTGTGCAGGAAGGCTGCACACATTTTCATTCCAGATTAGCCTGCATTTTCCCTGGGACCTAATCTCCCTCACTCCACTGATCAAAATGACGACTGCACAGGAAGTTTTTGTAGTCATGGAGATGAACAGACAGTCTTATCACAGGTCATTGTCCCACCCCTTGCTAGCAAAGGAGACAGTGTTCATTAATGTACATGTATCTTGAATTAGGTGGGGTGCACGTGGACTTCCTGTCAGTGGCATTACTGAGTCATCTACTGGCTAAGAGTTGGAAGCTGTCAGGCTTGTCCCGGATGAATTTCCGGCCAGAGACTTAGGGTTATCACTAGACCTGCCACAGATCAGGATTTTTATTCATTTTTTGTAGCTTAGCTGACTTGTTGGTCAGCTGCATTTTTGTGAGGGTCTGTTGTCCGTTGTCCGTCCATTGGATAAAGTGTTCAAAGGTGGCACATGTCAGTATATTAAAATATCTGGTGCTGAGGCTAAATTTGATAAAGGTAAGAGCAAAGGAATATCTTACATGAAGCAAGAGTGTGCTCAAATGATAGAATATATTATCAACAATGCATACTTTTGCTTTGGAACCAGAGTCTATCAACAAATAGTAGGCATACCAATGGGCACAGATCCAGCCCCATATATTGCCAACCTTTATTTACATTATTATGAATCAAAATGGATGGAGGAATTTACAGAAACAAACTTCACAGCTGCAAGAAGATCATATTCTCATACAAGAAGATTTATAGATAATCTGTGTGCTTTGAACAGTGGAGATGAAATAAAGGGAAATTGGAAAAAACATATATCCCAAAGAACAAAAATAAATGTGGAAAATGAAAGTGATAGAAAAGCTACTTTCCTTGATCTGGATGTAGAAATAAAGAACAACCAGTATGTAACAAAAATATGTGACAAGAGAGACCAGTTCAAATTTGATATTATCTCAGACCCTGATCTGACAGGAAACATTCCAGAGAAACAAGCATTTGGAGTTTGTACGGACAAGTGATATGTATTGCTAGAAACACCACACTTTTTTAGCGATTTTGTTAATAGAGTCAGAACTTTGTTGCAAAAACTACAACGCAAAGGTTATAAAAAACAACTACACAAAACTCTGTTGAAATGTTTCCAGAGATATGACCAAATACCTAAAAAATACAACACTTACTCAGGAACATTAGTCAAACAATGTCAAGATGAAGCTTGAAATGACAAAGTATATTCCTCACAGTGTTTAGAGTGGTAACAGGGAAAGTAACCGGGGTAAAGTATACTTAACCCACCTAGAGAATTTTCTCTAGTCCGTCTTAGGTCGGAAAACAATGATCATACTCACTTTTTGCAGGATTTTTTTCATTTCAACCATCATCCAGTATAGTGGAAGAGGTGGCTTCCAGCTAATACCTTAGTACACTTTACCTCATAACACCTCTGGTCAACTTTATGGTGCTAAAAATTATATTACTATTTACCTGTTTATACCAGTATCGGTATGGTGGAATAGTGTATGAAGCTTTTAACTTTCAAAGGAGAAACTTGCGTCGTCTGTCATCCGTCCGTTGTAGAAGTCTTCTCCTTGCATTTGATACTCTATAACAGTGATTCAATCACGTAAATTATTAATTACATAATGTTCCAGATTCATAGATATCACAAAAATGATATAGGCCTACTTTCTACTTTTGCTGTAAACTCAGCTGACGAACTAGTCAGAAGAACCAAAAAAGTGATAGGCCTACCAAATTCTCTTTTTACTTTTGGCAGAAGTGATAAAATTTGGAATTTGGGTGGGTGGGCCTATACATTTTGGAAACACTATAGTCTGTATTTAATGAAGAATATTTCAAAGGTTGGGAGGACCAGTTTAAAACCACCAGTTGCCTTTTATAGGTGACTGCCGTGTCAAGTATGGAGAGAAATTTATTTCCTCACATTGGCATTGACAGATGAGTGTTGATGCTTTGGTAACTCTGGAATCTCTTTGCTGTCATTGTTGAGTTTGATATTTATGAATATGGGTCTTGTTTTTCTACATAAGTGTATCATACTAGAGACGCCCGTCCATCGTCTGTCCACAATTCACATTTTGGACTTCTCTAAAACCGTCAGCCAGATTCACTTCAAACATGGTGGGAATGTGCCTTGGGTGGGTATCTACTTAATCTTTTCCAAATAGTCATGCTCCAGTGATTTTTGGATTTTTTAGTCCTTTTTGGGTGCAAATTTTTAAAAAATCTTCTCCAAAACTGCCCACCCAATTGCTTTTATATCACACAAGGACACTCCTGGGGACTCTTAGTTCTGAATTTGTTCACCAGGTTGAGCTGTGGTTTTTTCTATTTTTTTATGATATTTTTTGGGTTTTTTTTGCTTTTTTTTGACTTCTCCAGAACTGTCACTCAGATTAAGCTGAAACTGGGTGGATATGTGCTTTGTGGAAGGGTCAAACAAAGCTGTTCACTAGGTGGCACTGCTGTGGATTCCTGAATTTTAAAGATTTTTTCAATTCGGGTACTTGTCGGTCAATGCAGCTTTCCTATTGATTACTATATAAGTCAATGGGCATTCTAATGTTGATTCACATTTAGACTTCTCCAAAACCCTCAGTCAGACTGACTTCAAACTTGGTGACAATGTACCTTTGGTGGGTGTCTACCAGGTTTGTTCAAATGGTCACGCTCTGGTGATTTTTGGATTTTTAAATGAATTTTTGGGTTCTTTTTTTGGACAAATCTTAAAAAAAAATCATCTTCTCCACAATAAGTCACCCAATTGCTTTGATATTACATAAGAACATTCCTAGAGACTCGTAGTTCCTAATTTGGACACCAGGTAGGGCTGCTTTTTTTCAGATTTTTTGTGAAATTTTGTGTTTTCTGTCCTTGTGACTTCTTCATCAGAACTGTTACTCAGATAAAGTGGAAACTTTGTGGGTATGTTCCTTGTGAAAGGGTCAAGTAAAGATATTCAATAGGTAGCACTGCTGTATATTCCTGATTT
Organism: Hermodice carunculata; assembly: GCA_964020975.1. Lineage (NCBI taxonomy): Eukaryota > Metazoa > Annelida > Polychaeta > Eunicida > Amphinomidae > Hermodice > Hermodice carunculata. The sequence goes on along the minus strand of OZ026629.1, from coordinate 51,822,866 downwards.
TTAATGATTTTTTTTTTCAATTCGGGTACTTATTGGTAAATGCACCTTTTCTGTTGCTTACTATGCAAGTCAATGGGCATTCTGATGGTGATTCACATTTTGGACTTCACTGAAGAAACTTTTTGTCAGATTCACTACAAACTTGGAGGCAATGTACCTTGAGTGGGTCTCTACCAAGTTGTTCAAATGGTCATGCTCCAGTGATTTTTTGTTTTTTGTGATTTTTTTTTTTTAAATCTTTAAAAAAAGTTTTAATAGGAAAGTTTAACATGGGAATTTCTTGTAATGGTTATAACTTAGATAATTTTGGCCAGATTTGTGCCAAACTTGGTAGGGATGTACCTTTTATAAGTGTCTAGGTATTTTGTGTAAATGGTCATGTTCCAGTGATGTTTGGACTTTGACCTCATTCTCAAGGTCACAGGACAACTGACACTAAATTTACTGGTCACTTGATAACTTGAGATCTATTCTGAGTTAGGACCTTAATGTTGCACATACAAATGTTTTTCTATGAAGGTCATGCTTAGACAGTGCATGTGTGACCTTGACCTGTTTTTTTGGGGGGGTCACAGTGCAACATACATGAATTTAACTCTTCACTATAGCTTGAGAACTACTTGAACTGGGACCTTGGATGTTGCTCGTGTTAGTGTTCTTCTATAAAGGTCAGACTTACTCAGTACATGGGTGACCTTGATCCTATCTGAAGTTTGCAGAGCTGCAAGTGTGATGAATGTCTGGGTCAGCTGAGCATGGGCTGTTCACACAGCCCTCTTGTTTAATTCAGTTATTTATCTTTATTTTTCAATTCATTTTTTATTCTTTTAATTTAGTTTCAATAAAATGTGTTTTATTTCTTTGAGGGCCATATTTTGCTCCACTGGAAAAGCTAAATGCAGTCTGCCCAATGCACAGTGGAGCAATCCCCAAATATATGGCTTCCCTTTCACAGTCAGCTACTGCGTGGGTGACTACAGGAGGAACCAACCTGCAAAGCAACATAGCAGGCAGAGCTATAGTCTTGTAGGCCACGTGTAAGAAAGTAAATTCTATGACCAAGCTGTGTCTAGGCAGCTATGTGCTAGTAATGTCAGGCAACTGCGTGGCAGTGGTCTACATCAAAGATCAAGGGAAACATGATCCAAATACTCTTCTTCCTGCCACAAGATTCCACTGCAATGTCGATAGAACAGCTTCAGGATCCTGTGTCAGCACATAGTGGAATCCTTAAACAGGACAGCAAACTTACTCAGGCAAGCAATCAGCAAGGAGTGGTCCCTACATCCTGAAATAAAGTGGGCATTGTTGGCTCAATGGGGTTGCTTGAAGGTGGACTTGATTGCCACATGGGACAATAAAAAATTCTGGTGTTTTGTATCCCCATTCCAAGTTGAGCTGGCCTGGACCAAGAACATTGTGGAGCAGTCTTCTAACCTATGCCTATCCTGTGAACCCCATCCCACCCACCAACCACTACCAAGGTCTTCTAAAAGCAATGCAAAAGATCACGGAGGCAAATACATGTATACAACTTATCATTATCACCCTATGGTGGCCAAAAAGACCATTTGTAGTTGACCTCCTCGAACCAAGACTGGAGCTTCCCAAGTGGGAAAATACTTCATCCACCACTGACAAATACAGTGAAACCTCCCTATACCGAACACCCTTGAGACCGGAAAAAGGTTTTCAGTATAATGAGATGTTCGGTATAGGGAGGTTTGATAGCATTGAAAGTATATATTTGGGACCGAGAAATGGTGTTCAGTTTAGAGAGGTGTTCGGTATACGGAGGTGTTCGGTTAGAGAGGTTTCACTGTATAGTCAATGACAATCCTGCCCCTGGGCATTTTTTGTTTTGTTGTGCAACATGCGACATGCTGGCGTAAAAGTGACGTAACATTTTTTTATTTTTGCAATTCATGCAAAGTGATCAACCTGACTTTTGTTGAGTAAGACCTTCTCTACATTTCTATGTGGTTTCTTTGTCAATTTAAACAAAAACTCTTGCTCTACACCGTAACAAAGTGAGTATATCGATCTCAATCATGAATTGATAAAAATGGTCAAGTCTGTGTGAATACAATTGCATGGGTACTGGTCCGTGCATTTTCCTTGGTTAGCATCACGAACCATGATTTCTCTGTAATTTTTCTTAAGATCGGTTGTATGTGTAATTGTCATTAAATTATAGTGATAGAGTTTGTTTGTTGTTGCAGTAAATAGTCGATTAATGCATTTTTATCGCCATCACTGATAAACTGTCAACATGATCAAAACATGCGGCAGCGGTATTTTCACCCAAGCCATGTTTACCTGCAGCTGGCGCATTTTACTCTCTTTGTGTGAAAAAATTGGACCCTCTGCTCTATGGTATTCAAAGACTGGTAGTATGTCATCATTATGACCAATTTACCGCCTTAAGTTTTGTTTCTTGCCTCAATAAATTGTCCATAATCATCACTTGTGTCCATACAAATGTTGCCTATCTTCCAAGCCAGACTTCACAACACGAGGTAGCGAGTACTCCCGAACGAAGCATTGGTAGAAAAACAAAGCATTTGATTGGACAACAAACACCATGTGATCGATTCCGGCCCCCTGACTGACCTAGAATATTCCAGAGAGTTGTCTTCGGTAGTTTCTGACTGAAATAAGGACGCATCTGTTTGAAATAGCAGTTTTGGCGGGGTTTCCCATAAAAAAATACTTTTGTATCGGCCAATGGGAGAGCTTGTTCTTAAAATAGACAAGGTTCTCAGCATTCTGATGATGTGAAGAACATGGCAGGTAGATGAAAAAAAGATATGAACCGCAACGATGAAATCACCCTATTTTTGCACAGTTTTGCAGTTACATCCTTCAATTTGTCACAAATAACAGCCCGATCATTGATTTAAATCATCGTGGAATCAAAATACTAATTTTTAACACAAAATCGAAATAGCCATCAGCAAGAACTGATGTTTATCTACAATAAAATGTGCGTGCCTGCATGTAAATAAACGACACCAGGAAATTGAGACGGCCTTTAATCAGCCACTTCAAAAATGCGAGTCTACTTGAAACTGGTGGCAATGAGCATTGACGTGCTGTGCGAGTACACGTGATACTGGTAACACAAAATCGAAATAGCCATCAGCAAGAACTGATGTTTATCTACAATAAAATGTGCGTGCCTGCATGTAAATAAATGACACCAGGATATTGAGACGGCCTTTAATCAGCCACTTCAAAAATGCGAGTCTACTCGAAACTGGTGGCAATGAGCATTGACGTGCTGTGCGAGTACACGTGATACTGGGGTGCCAGGAGTTAACAACTACAATAGCCAAAAGGAGGCTTTGCTTTACATCTTATAAAGTCTGTGACCTGAGATGGGCAGATTTATCTGTTGGTGTGTTTCAGAATGTAAACTACTATACATGTCATTGGTGACTTTCTCTTGCATCTGTTCCAGGCAGAAAAAGTTTCTACAGTAGAAGGTAATGGATCTTTGATTGCCTCCTTTCTGGGCCTCAAAGATATCAATCTGGGCTTCCACAATAAATTGCCATTCCAATTGGAGTTGATGTGTTCCAGCAGCAGAATTGATCCATTGTACTTTCTGGCTTTATGCAGCCTCTTTTTGAACTGAAAGCATTTTGAAAGTGGCATGTGACAAGCTCACATGTAAGACAGTCTTTGCGCTGACCTTGGCAGTAGCTGCAAGCCATAATAAGATCCACCTTTAGTTTATTATGTCTCCCCGTGCAACGGGGGGGGGGGGATATTGTGTTTGCGTCCGTTTCTTCCGTATCTTCTTCAATACGTTGTTGCGTGCGTTGCTGACACGATAACTCAAGAAAGATTTGACTTCGTAAGTTGAAATTTTTTCTGAAGATGTTCCTATGTAAAACCTTGCTTCGGTTTGCAGATGGGTGACCTTGACATATTTTTCAAGGTCACATGGGCATGTCATCTAAAATTAACGCAAACACAACTCTGCAAGAATTTGTCTTAGGAGGTTGAAATTTTGCATGATCATGTACCATAATATGAACTAGGGTGATATTGTAAATGGGTGACCTTGACCTATTTTCAAGGTCACGTGGCCACTTTTAGAAAATCATTGCAGATGTACTCGAGAAAGATTTGACTTAAAGAGGTTAACATTTTGTGTGATTATGTTTCTATGTAAGACTTTTGTAAGACCTTGCTTGTGACTGCAGATGTATGACCTTGACTTATTTTTCAAGGTCATGTTGGCATTTCGTCTTAAATCAAAGTGGACGTGATAACTCAAGAAAGATTTAACTTGAGTTGAAGTTGAAATTTTGTATGAAGATGGTCCTATATATGATCTTGCTTGGGAGTACAGATGGGTGACCTTGACATATTTTTCAAGATGACATGGGCATGTCATCTAAAATTGACACGGATGCAACAACTCTGCAAGGATTTGATTTAGGAGGTTGAAATTTTGCATGATTTTGTACCATAATACCAACTAGGTTGGGAGTATAGATGGGTGACCTTAACCTATTTGCAAGGACACATAGCCACTTTTTAAAAATCATTGCAGATGCACCTAAGAAAGATTTGTCTTAAAGAGGTTGACATTTTGTGTGATTATGTTTCTATGTAAGACTTTTGTAAGACCTTGCTCGTGACTGCAGATGTATGACCTTGACCTACGTTTCAAGGTCATGTTGGCATTTCGTCAAAAATCAACGTGGATCTGATAACTCAAGAAAGATATTACTTGGGAAGTTGACATGTATACAAGACTTTGATTGGGATTGTAGATGGGTGACCTTGACTTATTTTTCAAAGTCACATGGGCATGTCATGTAAAATCGATAAATCAAGAAAGATTTGACTTGGGAAGTTGAAATTTTATGTGAAGATGTTCCTATATAAGACCTTGCTTGGGATTGTGGATGGGTGACATTGACCTTTTTCAGGGTCACATGGCCACTTTTTCAAAATCATTACAGACACACTAGTGAGAGATTTGACGTACAGACATTAAAATTTCGTGTGATTATGTTTCTATGAAAGACTTGTAAGACCTTGCTTGTGACTGCAGTTACTTCACCATATCTGTAGATCATTGGAATCAGTATGCCTGTTTATAAAAATAAGTGTGACAATAGTATGGGCGCACGTGGAGACATTTGATTTTCTGATGGAAAATCAGCCTGTTCTAGTTTTTGGTAAGGTTTCCCAGAATGAGCCTGGAATGCAAGTGTTCTTGAAACAGAATTCCATCTTCATGGTCAAAAACCAGGGACCAAGTCTCGCATTGACAACAGCATTCACAGGTTTCTCTCTAAAGTTTCTGTCGGCTATCATCAAACAACCAAAAAAGACAACTTTCCTGGTAATATTCTGAAATTGGAGTTAGCAAGACTAAAATATTAAGGTTGGGAAGAATCAGCTTTTCTTCCTATCAGGGAGACTAAACGAGGCTCCGTTTTGAAGAACGTAGTCTCCAGCTGGAAGAGTGAGGCAATCAGATTGGCCTACACAGTGGCAAACAAAGTTCTAGAGCTTTGGGCACATGAACCTTGAGCTTTGGCTTTTACCTGGATGCTGTGTGGCAGGTGTCTTTTAAGGACATTATGGCCACTTGTTATTGGAGGTCACACAACATGTTCTGGCTGTAACTTCTATTTTCAAGATGGTGCAGGTCAAATCAGGCTTGCTGCCTGAAGAATGCACTGACCCCTTGAAAATGAAAACTTGGGTTTTGCTTGCTCCTCTGGAAGTCTGAATGTAGGCCTATTAAGTTACAGTTACTTATTGTATTAATTATCCATGGGGTCTCCAGTGAGATTATATATGTAGCATTTGTGGTGAGCAGGTTGTGTATTGTGATATGAACGTGAGGAATTTCAAGTAATGGACTGAATTATTAGGATTACTGACCTGTTAACAACACAAAAGGTCTTCCAACCTTCTGCACTTTTATATACAGTATCTATTTGTTTTGGAGTTACATGAGAGAGATTCTTCGGAATTAAGGGCAATGTGATACATACACATCCAGGGCTGTTGCCAAAGGCACACAGTGCCATATCACTGGCAGGAGAAGATATCCAGTCCCACTCATTGAGCGATTCATGGGAGACACAAACTTGTATGAGAGAGTGCTCAATTAATTTGGCGAATAAGTAAATAAAGCTTACCCTGCTATTTACATAGGATATGCCATATCTATCTTAAAGGCCCGTGTTCTTATAAGCCCCCCCCCCCCCATCCCCAATGGAATCTAAATGATCCAAATCAGCCAAAAATCTGTATTTTATGATCCTTTCTGCAGTATTTTACCTATATGTTCAAACTATATAGTTGTACATTAAAGACTGGTAACACTGTAATCATGGTGGTTCTGTAATTGGCCTGGCTGCTTGGAAGGAGGAGTACACTACATAAAAACAACACCGGATCACAATGCATTACATATGTCAATCATATATCTTAACTTTAGGCACTGGGTGTGTGGGTAGTAGGGGTGCAGTAGTATTTTATTAATGTTTTGCCATTTTCAACGCCTGTCGCTGCTGTGGGCCAGGTGACCTTGTGATATTTATATGAACTACAGAAACAAAAAGTATCAAGAACGAACAAAATTGTTGGGTAAATCAGGTAGCTTTTAAATTATGAAACAAAAGATTGCAAAGCAACTAAAATGCATTTATAACTGTGTTGATGGACTTCATATGTGCACACCCTGGGTGAGTTTTCACAACCTGAATGACAAACCCTTGCATGGTCGACTTTCATAGACGAGATGACTTTTCTGAGTGTGACATAAAAAGAGGAGCTTTTGTTCTTCATAAGGTACAAAACCAGAGCAAACAGCCTGAATGCCATACAACTTGTCTATCAGATTTTTCCTTTTTCTCCTGTGCATCAAAATCATAGCAACCTTAATTGTTAGGTCAGTTTGAAAGGAAATTATTGGAGCCCGTATACACATATTGTTTGTATACTGCACTGCAATACTTTGAGTTGTTCAAAGTCGTTTGTAAAGAAACATCATGTGGTCATCCTTGAGCAACGATCTAATCGGCAGTAGGAGCCATACACCAGCTGGGTAATTCAAATTTCTGTCAGCCTAATTTTGATCCAACTTCACATGCTGTAATACAAGACTATTCTACTAATGTAGATATGAGGATGCACAGAAGCTGAAAAACAAAGTACAGTGGTCCCCCTCTCATAAGGCCGCCCCAAATGCAGCCAAAAAGTGGCCTTATAAGAGGGGTGGCCTCTCTTGAGGGGGAGAATATAATGAAAATACCATACGTTCTGCAGAAGAATGCTGGCCTTTCAAGAGGGGTGGCCTCTGGTGAGAGGGGCCGTATAAGAGAGGGACCATTGTATTTCTTTAACAAATTACAAATTTTCACAAGTTTATCATGGTTATCCAATTGAAGTCCTGCATGCAGATTTTGCCTGTTTTTTTCTTTCAGATTTGAATAACTTTGCTTCAGAATGTCTCAACTCCTGACAACTTTAGTCTATACTTTACAAAGTGAATGCCTGCTTTTTACTTCAGCTGACAAGTCAGATTAGGTTATAGTATGGTCCATCATCCATCCATCTGTACACAATTCACATTTTTGACTTATTCTCCAAAACTCCCAGCCAGATTCACTTCAAATCTGGTGGAAATATACCTTGGGTGGGTCTCTACCAAGTGTGTTCAAGTGGTTATGCTTCAGTGATTTTAAATTTTGTGGGGGATTTTTTTTTTTTGGGGGGGGTGTCTTTTTTTGGCAAAGTTGCTTAGCAATTGTATAGGGACACCTTTGGGGACCCTTAGACCTAACTTTGTTCAAGAGGTGGCACTGCCATTTTTAGCTCAGCTGACCTGTCAGTCAGCTGAGCTTATCTTATGGTCCTCCGTCCGTCGTCCGTCCGTCCGTCGTCCGTCAACAATTTACATTTTCGACTTCTTCTCCGAAACCGTCAGCCAGATCCACTTCAAACTTGGTGGGGATGTGCCTTGGGTAGGTGTCTACAAAGTTTGTTCAAATGGTCACGGTCCATTGATTTTTGGATTTTTAATGAATTTTTTTGTTCTTTTTTGGGCAAATCTAAAAAAATCTTCTTCTCTGAAACCGCTCACCCAATTACTTTGATATCACATAGGAACACTCCCTGGGACACCTAGTTCTTAATTTGTTCACCAGGTGGCACTGCAATTTTTTTCTATTTTTTTATGAATTTTTGTATGTTATAGCTATTTTCGACTTCTTCTCCAGAACCGTCACTCAGATTAAGCTGAAACATGGTGGATATGTTCCTTGTAGAAGGGTCAAACAAAGTTGTTCACTATGTGGGAATGCTGCAGATTCCTAATTTTTAACGATTTTTTTCAATTTGGGTACTTATCGGTTAATGCAGCTTTCCTATTGATTACTATGGAAGTCAATGGGCATTCTAATGCTAATTCACATTTTCTACTTCTTCTCCAAAACCGTCATCCAGATTAACTTCAAACTTGGTGGCAATGTACCTTGGGTGGGTGTCTACCAAGTTTGTTCCAATGGTCATGTTCCAACGATTTTTTTTTTTTATGATTTATTTTTTCAAAAATCTTTACAAAAGTTTTAACATGGGAATTTCTTGTAATGGTTATAACTTAAATAATTTTGGCCAGATTTACTTCAAACTTGGTGGGGATGTGCCTTGGGTGGATCTCTACCAAGTTTGTTCAATTTGTCACGCTCTATTGATTTTTGGAATTTTTATGAATTTTTTTTGTTTTTTGGCGGCAACCCTTAAAAACTCTTCACCTCTGAAACTGCTCACCCAATTGTTTTGATATCGTTCATAGACACTCCCAGGGACACATAGTTCCCAATTTGTTCACCAGGTGGCACTGCAATTTTTTTTATTTTCTTTTTTTTTTATGAATTTTTTATATGGTTTTGTTATTTTTCACTTGTTCTCAGAACCGTCACTCAGATTAAAGTGAAATGTGATGGATATGTTCTTGTGGAAGGGTCAAACAAAGTTGTTTGCTGGGTGGCACTGCTTTAGATTCCTGATTTTTAAGTATTTTCAACTCGGGTACTTATCGATCAATGCAGCTTTCCTCTTGATTACTATGTAAGTCAGTGGGCATTCTAGTGCTAATTCACAGGACAACTGACACAAAATTTACTGTTTACTTGATAACTTGAGATCTGTTTTAAGTTGATTTAAACATATTTTATTTTGACAAAGTACACAATATAATACATATGAAAATTATATGCAATTGTGAAAGAGGGCGTGGCCCTATATAAATCCCTCTCGCAGAAGACGACGATCACAGGACACTACAGGACGTACAAGACACACGGGAACAGAGAGAAGAGGACAAGCACGGACGAGACATACAGTGGGGCATAAGGTTGTATTGTACTGGTAGTATTAGGATGTCATTTTATCCGTAATTTGGACCGGGGATAAATTGATTGTACCGTATAGCAAAAACAAAATGAAAATAGAAAAATGTATTAGCCAACACCAGAGGGGTTGAAACGTTGAGTGGCGGAGATGAAGTCATGAACGGATGAAAATATTTCAATATTTTCAATAAAAGAACAGTTAGGGGACCCATAAAGAACTGTTTGTAATGTAAAGGGAGCATACTGTGATATAGCAGTATGTAGGTTAGACCGAGGAATTGTGTATTTAGAACAATGAAAAAAATAATGCCACGTATCTTCGTTAGGTGAGCCACATGAACATTTCGCAGTGTTCTTAACACCAATCTTGAAGAGATGTGAATTTAACTGACTGGCATCCAAACGGAGGCGTGTATGCTGAACAGCTAGGAATCTATTACCAAAGTTATACAATTCTCAAACTTTATAGGTCGGATCACCGGTTGAGTTATACTTGATTTAAACTTTTGAATAGAGTCAGAATTCCGTATTTCTAGAGGTAGTTGATTCCATAAGCGAACAGTTGAAGGAAAGAAGGATTTGTCAAAAAGGTGGGTCCGAGCTCGGAAATGAGGAAGATCAAATTGCTGGCGTGTGGTGTAATTACCTGTATCAGGAGAAGCGGTAGAAAGGATAGAGCATAGTGCGTCCGATACAAGGTAATGGACCAATTTGTACTTAAGAATCAATTTTGAAATTTCCCTGCGTTTGGATAAAGTTAACCATCCAGTTTCTTCATATATTTTAGCGGTGCTGGTCCCATGCATTGCTCCAGTGACAATACGAGCAGCATTTAATTGTATACATTCTAGTTTTTCTTCATCTTGGACCATACAGCCACTCCATACTTGACTACCATATTCCAGAATAGGCCTTATGAAAGAAGTATAAATGGGTTCCAGTGTTTTCCTATCTAGAGTGAATTTCAAACTCTTCATGATATTGATTAATTTGGAGGATTTGTTTGATATATTAGTAATATGGTCAGACCATCTTAAATCAGAACGTATTGTCACTCCAAGATGTTTATGATGAGCCACATCTTGCAAAATATGACCCTGGAAAAGAATTGGGGGGTGAGAAGGTGGATTACTTTTTCTGGAAATAAGCATAGAATCAGTTTTCAAGGCATTGAATGTGACTAGCCAATCTTTGGACCACTGGTCAATTTTAGATAGGTCCATATTCATAGTTTGAGCCGCAGTGACAGGATTATCAATAGTTAGATAGAGTGAGGTATAATCAGCAAACATTTTAATGTTAGATCGAACAATGTCCACAATGTCATTGATGTAAATAAGAAACATCAAAGGTCCTAAAACTGAGCCTTGCGGAACGCCTGCACAGACTTTACCCCAACTAGACGACTGGCCTTGGATGACTACCCGTTGGTGACGGTTATGCAAATAGTCTGAAAACCATTCAAAAAGTGTTTTAAGTTAGTACTGTGATGCTGCACATGTTAATGTTTTTGTATGAAGGTCATGCTCACACAGTACATGAATGACTTTGACCTCGTTTCTGGGGTCACTGTGCAACATACATGAATTTTACTCTTCATTATAACTTGAGAACTACTTGAACCTTGATGTTGCACATGTTAGTGTTCTTTATAATGGTCAGACTTACTCAGAACATGGGTGACCTTGATCCTTTCCCAAGTTCATAGATCTGCAAGTGTGATGAATGTCAAGATCAGCTGAGCATGGGCTGTTCACACAGCCCTCTTGTTTTCTTTTTTTACATTTTTTTTTTTTTTTTTGTGTGTGTGTGTGTTAAGGTTATTTTCAACTTCTTCTCCAAAACCATCCCAGAGATTGTTCTAAAACATAGTGGATATAGAGCTTGTGAAAGAGGTAAACAAAAGTGTTTAACTAAGTTGTGATACTGTGGATTCCTGATGGTGAATTTTTCAATTCAGCCTCTTCTCCAAATCCGTAATTCAGATTCATTGCAAACTTGGTGGGAATGTACCTTAGGTGGGTCTCTATCAATTTTGTTCATCATGCTTCAGTGATTTTTAGATTTTTGTATAATTTTTTTTATTGGGGGGGGTTAATTTTTGACAAAATCATAAAAAATTTCCTTCTCAGAAGCAGCCAGCAATTTGGCTTTAAATTGCATAGGGACACTTCTGGCGACCCTCAGATTTTAATTAGTTCCAGCAGGTGGTGCTGCACTTTTTTACAATTCTTTTTTTGTGTTTTTCCCATGTTTTACTCCTACAAAACTGTCACTCAGATTGTTCTGAAACTTTGTGGAAATGTAGCATGTGCGAGGATCAATCAACAGTGTTCCCTAGATGATGATGTTCTGGATCCCTGACTTTTTACAAATTTTTCAAATTGATTGCCTGTCAGTTAATGCATGCATTCCTATTGATTTACCATGTAAGTCAATGGGAATTGCAGTGGAAACTGACATTTTTTACTTCCTGTCGAACATCCTCATCCCCAGACTAGAGTGGTACTTACAGGTTGAATGTCAAGGTTAGCTGAGGACAGACTGTTCACTCAGCCCTCATGTTCTTTCATGTTATCAAGATACTCCAAAAGGTATCATTAACACTGTCACGTCTTCTATGTGTGTTATAGACAGACAAGCTGCGCATACAGCGAGAAGCAGAAGACAGAATTGAACAGCAGACAGTCCGCTATGAGGAGAGGATCACAGAGCTGCATAGTGTTATTGCTGAACTGCGTAAAAAGCTCGACAGACACCAGATCAACGTGATAAGGTAAAGTTGACAGGGTAATGCATGAGGTATCATAAATGTCATTTATTATATATTTCCCATAATCAGGAGACGTGCCATTTGATAGATATAGAAAACACTTTAAACAGTTACTTCTTTTAAGATGATTCACAAATGTATTCCTCCTTACCCTTATGATCTGGTTACTCCTACAGCAGACACCCCCTTTGGTCACTTGTTGAGAAACTTGTTGGATTCAGGCAAGTCCAGTACAGAATATCCGTGATTCTGCAAATCTTTCCTCCCATTTCCTCCCATCAGTCATTAAACTATCCCACAATCTCCTGATTAGTGTTAGGCAATTTCCTATTCTTTGTCCCTCTTCAAAACAAAGCTTAAATGTCTCCTGTTTGAAGAGAAACCCCCATATACTTTGCCAATGGGCAGCGTTTCCCTTATACCATAAATTGTCTAATAAAGGACACATCTTGTATTGGCATATAAAAATATTTTTGCCAAACTGAAGATGATGAAGTAATGGTGCGTCTTCCAATAGGGAGTTTTCCCACACCATGATGACCTGATGAGTTATGGCAGCTCTGTGCTCTGTGAGTGGGCATGTATACCACAAACACCTGACGTCATAAGTTCCAAGTAATGATGGAAGGGCTGCATGATAGACTCTTAAAAAAAAGTAAAACTAAATATTCATCCAATATCAGCCAGATAACAACGGGAAAGAAAAAAGTAGAATGGTCATGGAATGCAAAGTTTGCATGTGACGGAACACAAGAAATTTAGGCCGAAACTTATAATTGTGATAACCTGGTACGTGACAGCCTGATGTCAGGGTGCATCTTCTGTTAGGGGTTTTCTGCAAATCAAAATGACAGAGTTTGTGACCTGGAAGATTTCTCAACGTTGAGGTGTGTCTTCTAATAGACATGCATCCTCTAATAGAGAACTCACAGTCCATGCCAAACAATTAAGGCTTGGTCATTCTGCTTAGAATGTCATATGCACAAGGCCAGACTTGGTAATGACTCTACATGCTTGTGTGGATAACCTTTCAAAAATACTGAACAGTTTCTCTGACTCTGTCTTCTGTATGCTGAAGTACGTTTATCAATTAAAAAAAAACTGTGGCCTAAAATTTGGCACTAGCAGTTGATCCATCCCTTCCAGTCTACTTGCGTCAAAATTATGTTCTATAATATTGTGCATACAGGAAGCCCAAACTTTGATATTGAAATAGATAAAGAAATATCCACTGCTGTGCAGACTTACATTTCAGACAGTTTGTTTACCAGTTCCTGCCAAGTGTGTTCATACTGTGTATGAATTAATGTAATATTCAATGTTGCCTGTTGTTCTACTGGTTTTTAGCTCAGCTGACTTGAGCTTATCTTATGGTCCTGTGTCCGTCATCAACAATTCACATATTGGACTTCTCCGAAACCGTCAGCCAGATTTACTTCAAACTTGTTGGGGATGGACCTTGGGTGGGTGTTGACCAAGTTTGTTCAATTGGTCACGATCCAGTGATTTTTGTCTCGCCAGCGTTAGCTGTTTGCGAGACTAAGCAGTCACTTTCCGTCCGTCCGTCAGTCCGTCCGTCCGTCCGTCTGTCAACCAAAAACTTCGGAGTGGCATTATTTCACTAACTAGATCAGATAGGGCTATCATACTTGGGTGGATGATTGATTGTAATCATCACTAGAGATGTGGGCCATCAATGTTACACTTCATTGATTACTTCATGCTTCATTGAGCATTGGAGAAAAACTTCGGAGTGGCATTATTTCAGTAACTAGACTACATAGGCCTTTCATATTTGGGTACATGATTTAATGTAATCATCCCTTGAGACGAGGGTCATCACTGTCACACTTCATTGATTACTTCATGCATGATTGAGCATTGGAGAAAAACTTCGGAGTGGCATTATTTCAGTAACTAGACTACATAGGCCTTTCATATTTGGGTGGATGATTTATTGTAATCATCCCCAGAGACAGGTACGTCAAGCTCTGAGTATTTTGAACACATTATATACATCATTGACCATTTTGATTCAGAAAAGGGTGGGGGAGCGATATATTCTCAACAAATAGATTGTTATTCATTTCACATATTCAGCAACTTTACCAAATACAGTGGTACCTGTCTTGATAACTCCTCCAGTGACACAATTTTTTAAGAACACTGTGCTATCTTTTGCATGTTATTCTACCAATACAGGCACCACTGCACAAAAATAATCCTCACCCATACAATTACAATGCTGGCGAGACATTCATGCCCCCCCCCCCCCCCGGGCATAGCTCTGGTTTTATTTTTTATGATTTTCTTCTTTTTTTTTTTTTTTTGTTCTTTTTGGGGGCAAATTGTAAAAAATCTTCTTCTCCGAAACCACTCACCCAATTGCTTTGATATTATGCTGGAACATTCCTGGGGACTCCTAGCTCTTAATTTGTTCACCAGGTAGTGGTACAATTTTTTTCTCTAATTTTTTATGATTTTTTGTGTGTTATTGCTATTTTCGCTCCAGAACCTTCCCTCCGATTAAGCTGAAACTTGGGGGGGGGGGGGGTATGTTCCTGGTGGAAGGGTCAAACAAAGTTGTTCACTAGGTGGCAATGCTGCAGATTCCTGATTTTTACCTCAGCTGACTTGTCAGTCAGCTGAGGTTTTTTTGATGGTCTGTCGTCCGTCTGTCGTCCGTCGTCCGTCCGTCGTCCGTCCGTCGTCCACAATTCACATTTTCGACTTCTTCTCAAAAATCATTGGCCAGATTCACTTCAAACTTGGTGGAAATGTGCCTTGGGTGGGTCTCTACCAAGTTTGTTCAAATGGTTGCGGTCCAGTGATTTTTGGATTTTTAATGACTTTTTTTGTTCTTTTTTGGGTAAATCTTAAAAAATCTTCTTCTCCGAAACCGCTTACCCAATTGCTTTGATATCACATAGGAACACTCCCTGGGACACGTAGTTCTTAATTTGTTCACCAGGTGGCGCTGCAATTTTTTCCTAAATTTTTTATGAATTTTTGTGTGTTATAGCTATTTTCGACTTCTTCTCCAGAACCGTCACTCAGATTAAGCTGAAACATGGTGGATATGTTCCTTGTAGAAGGGTCAAACAAAGTTGTTCACTATGTGGGATTGCTGCGGATTCCTGATTTTTAACGATTTTTTCAATTCGGGTACTTGTTGGTCCATGCAGCTTTCCTATTGATTACTATGGAAGTCGATGGGCATTCTAATGCTAATTCACATTTTCTACTTCTTCTCCAAAACCGTCTTCCAGATTAACTGCAAACTTGGTGGCAATGTACGTTGGGTGGGTGTCCACCAATTTTTTTCAAATGTTCATGCTCCAGTGATTTTTGGATTTTTAATGAATTCTTTTATTCTTTTTTTTTGGACAAATCTTAAAAAATCTTCTCCGAAACTGCATGCCCAATTGCTTTGATATCGTACATAGACACTCCCGGGGACACCTAGTTCCCAATTTGTTCACCGGGTGGTGCTGCAATTTTTCTATGAATTTTTTGTGTGGTTTTGCTAATTTTCACTTGTTGTCAGAACAGTTCCTCAGATTAAGCTGAGATGTGATGGATGTGTTGTTGTGGAAGGGTCAAACAGTTGTTTACTAGGTGGCACTGCTTTGGATTCCTGATTTTTAAGGATTTTCAATTCGGGTACTTATCGTTCAATGCAGCTTTCCTATTGATTACTATGTAAGTCAATGGGCATTCTAATGCTAATTCACAGGACAACTGACACGAAATTTACTGTTTACTTGATAACTTGACATCTGTTTTGAGTTAGCTACACATGTTAATTATTCTGTATGAAGGTCATGCTGAGACAGTATATGAATGACCTTGACCTCGTTTGTGGGGTCACAGTGCAACATACATGAATTTTACTCTTCATTATAACTTGAGAACTACTTGAACTTTGATGTTGCACATGTAAGTGTTCTTCTATAAAGGTCAGACTTACTCAGAACATGGTGTCCTTGATCCTTTCCCAAGTTCATAGAGCTGCAAATGTGATGAATGTCAAGATCAGCTGAGGTACGGGCTGTTCACACAGCCCTCTTGTTAACGATTTTTTCCATACAGTTACTTGTCAGTAAATGCAACTTTCCTATTGATTACTGTTTAAGTCAATGGGCATTCTAACATGTTCTGATGCTGATTCACATTTTATACTTCTTCTCCAAAACCGTAAGTCAGATTGACTTCAAAGTTAGTGGCAATGTACATGGGTGGATCTCTACCAGATTTGTTCAAATGGTCACACTCTTTTGATTTTTGGATTTTTTATTAATTTCTTTGTTCTTTTTTTGATCAAATTGTAAAAAATCGCAAGGGTATATGTACATGTCAGCTGAGCACAAGACTGTCACAGTCCTCTTGTTTACACCCTTGGCCTCATTGGTCATGAGTGGGGTATTGTCATCATGATGTCTGTGCATGCTTCCTTTCATGCGTCTGTCCTTTGCACATACAGACACAGTAACTTTTGAACAAATTGAGCTATCATAAAACTTGTACTGTAGAAGCATCTCATTAAAAACTTACCTGAGTTCAGCCTTCAGTGACCTTGACCTATTTTCAAGGTCACCTGGGGTTTTTATATTTTTATCCTTACTGAAGGGGTCTTCAGGTAGCTCTGTCCTTTTCTGTTTTGTCCTGTATGTCTTTTAATGTACATTGCATGTGTCCTGAGACTCTCCAAATGATTTTTATGCTATTAGGTGATGCAGGATAAATACTTGTTTATAATAAGATAATACATTTTGTATCAACAGTCTGTTTTAGTTCCAGCCACAATACACTTCAGAAAAAATTGCAAAACTTTTGTTTTGATGTGGTAGTCAACAGACTATGTTACGGGTCTGCAATAAAATCTTTTGTATATATTTTTAAAGTGTCAATTGTCTAATAAGTTAGATCAACTATCTATAAACATGATTGCAAGACTCAGGGGTACAGCAAACATTGTGTGAGATAGGTGTGAAAGCCGTAAAATGATGTATAGCGAAGGTCAAATATAGTTTTCATTGAACACAACAAACATACAAAAATATGTAGCTAAAAGGGCCTTGAGAATCTATTAGTACCAAGAATGTTGTGATGACAACTGTTAAGTAAATATGATTATTTGTGGATATAAATATATTGTATACAGATGTGGGGAAAAACAGCACAGCCCTTCAGTATTGTGACATTTCTAAAGAAACAATGCACAGGCAAACAGTTTTCCAGTTTTTAACAGGTGAACCTGAGTGAAGGGAATTTGCAAAGTTACACAAAACAGATGGTACAAGTTAGTGCAACTGTTTAACTACAGGACTGCAGTTGTATAATTAGAGAACGGAATTTTAATACATGTGATAAGAAATTTCAAATGTTTTTGTAAGTTTTAACCAAAGTTTAAGGTTGTTCAATACAGCAGAATTATTTATGCAATTTAGTAGGACTAAATGCCCAAAATCAGACACTATCATAGCATTACCAGCTTTTACAAAGGACAGATACAAGTCAGGGGGTAATTCTGGAAGTAAAGAAATTGTAAACATTTTTCTCCTATGTAGGTTAGCCCAGTTTGCAGATAGGACCTCGGTGAAGTTTGGCAGAATATCAAGTTTAATGATGCTCAAATTGATCTTATCCATTTATTCTAATTATATGTGGGTTGAAAATTCAGGGAACAGCGGGATGCATTCCTCAAGATCTGGGTGACAAAGTTGAATGTACATAAGGATACATCAATGCTGACAGTGGCAACACACCCAGACATCGGCATTTTTAGCTGTGCTTATTTTGATGGGTTGGCTACAAACAACAAAACAATATTTTATTTTAAACAATTTGCACTCTCAGCTGATCATTTTTAACTCAGCTCTGGTTACAGGATGGATCTGTGTTTATATCTGTCCATCCATCATCTGTCAAAAAATAATGTTTTGGGTGTTTTAACTTTGTGTAAGAACTTGTAGGGATTTACCATAGGTATGTATTTACCAAGTATTACCCACTCGGCCATATCAGCTGGTGGGCTGTTGTGGTCATGGGGTCTGTGTGTGTGCATCCATCTGTCCGTGTGTCTGTTACCTTTAAGGGTGCAATAACTTTTGAACAAATTGAGCCACTATCATGAAACTTGCATGGTAGAAGAATCTCACTAAAAGCTCGACAAACATTCAGCAACTTTTACCTCTTTTGAAGGTCACCAGGGATCATCATATATTTTGACCATGGCCAAGAGGGCCTAGTGGCCCATCCAACCATTACATTTTCAATAGGTCTCACTTCTTCGGATTTTCTTATGAATTGTTTGGTTCATTTTATGGGAAAATCTTAATAAGGCTCCTGCTCCAAGTGCCTTTGGCCAAGGCGTATCTCTAGAATTTAATTTGTGTAAAAGGCAGCAAGCACAGTGGTTTAATGTAATGGTGATTTAAAAACAAAATAAATTATATAATGACCACGAGGATCAATTAATGTGTTCGTTAGCAGGCTTGATGTAAGGATATAAGTTTAAATTCATGTGTAGGTGATTTTCTGCAAAACTGTTGATTGGACTATCTTCAAAGTTGATGGATTGAAATGTGCTTTGGGTAAATTGCTGCCAATTTTGTTTTAACATAGCGTTATTCATAGATTTGTTGATTTTTAGCTCAGCTGATTTGCCAGTTATATAGTTTTTCTTGCAAAGACTAATTGTGAGTGCATACAAGTGACCTTGACCTTCCCAAGGTCATATGGCAACTGCAGTGAACTTCAATCAATGGCCCATCTGCCTTGTATATATTCCATAGAAGGAGGAGCACATCTCAGAATACTTTTGATTGCAGTAATATTAAAGCCCAAAATAGTTCAAGGTCGATATCATTTCATACACATACACTCACACACTTATCATTTATGCGAGCATTATAACCATTGTTTGCATGTAGCAACATCTGAGCACAGGACTGTCACAGTCCTTGTTTCTGTTGTCCTTTTTGCTGTTACTTAATGGGGAAGAAATAATTAGTCGTTATATATGAAATGTAATAAAACATGACTTTCCATTGCATTCAGGAAATTTTGTCACTGTATTCATTGACACATTATATTTGTTGCCAGGTGCGCATAGAACAAGAACCTTGTGGAAAATCATATCCTGAGAGACGTGCTGACCATGCTTCCCTTCTTGTATAATATTTTTTAAAGATTATTTTGTTTGATGACCATTCAGGGAGGAAGATGAGTATGAAGAATCTGACGGAGTGCCAAGCAACAAGAGCAATGAAGAGGCCAGTGTTAATGAAAACAATGCCAATGAGTCGCAGTCAAATAGTATAGGTAAGTAAGACAGGTAACATGCAGCACCTACTGACAACCGCATGGATTTGCTGTGCTGTCATTGAAACAAATAGACATTCAAATTTGGCTTTAGGGATCACTCATTGGAGCTGATACACAGTCCAATCAGACCAGTAGTCCTGGGAGATGGGATCTGAGGTCTGCAGGAATAAGTTGGACCGACATATGTGAATCATGGACAAGTGATACCCCAAGGGTTGCATGTACATGTATGTAACATGCACAGGGTATATTACACACACAGAGCGGCAAACACCTTTGGGTACCTTGGCTTATTATAATGTTCAACCCAAATAGTTGTGCATTTCTCTTTTGTCACCATGATACACTCAATTAGGAATTGTGAACTTGTCCTCGCCCAGTATATTGTGGGTGTTTACATGTTTATGGGTCAAGTGTGTATCACAGCATATACCAGGGATGGGAATTTGCAGCTGAATTGCAGAATATCTTGGTGTAAATATACTAGTATTTTTATTTGTTAGACAAACCTAAATTTCAGTGTTTTCCGGCTCATTTCATAGTTTTCTGCAAGAAAGCGTTCTCCTCCCTGAATTATACAGAAACAGAGTAAGACGAAAGCTGACCGGTAATGAGGTGTTCCTTCCTCAGATGATGGTTGTTGTATATTGATGTTAGTAATTGGTGTGTATTTGTAGTTGACATTGGTAATGACCTGAATGCTGAGTTATCGCGGGTGGTGTCCGAGCTTGAGAGTGCAATAGGAGAGAGGAAGAAGATCGCGGCAGACATCCATCCAGACCCAGTGGCTCAACAGTTCACCGATGAAAACGTCGAGGATAAAGCTATGCAGGTATGATCCCTTGACAATCTTCCCAAGGGCTTCCCAAGTCCCTTGATTAAGTGGGAAATCAACCCCTTTTGGTTACAAAAATCTTATGTTCCTGTTTCTTGCATTTTAGACATTTGTCGCCATCAAAAATGGATAGAGCTCCTGCTTTTTAGTCTTCCACCAGAACTGAGGGACTGCAAGGTTGCACTCAGTCTATCCATCCTTCAGTCCTTTGGCCACTCCATCTGAAAATGCTTTTCCGGGTCATATTCCCAATTCTGTAATTCTTACAGAGACCAAAATTTGGTGTGTGGATAGTTGTTTATGCCAAAATTGACCCACCTTGACCTTTAACCTTTCCTGTGACCACATAATAGAAAATGCTTTTATGGGCTGTACTTTTAATACCATAAGACCAGCTGATACCAAACTTGTATGTGCATATTTGTTGGGACAGTGGTGTTTATCAAAATCAGGCCACCTTGACCTGTGACCCTGTCATAGACAATGCTTGACCAGGCAATATTGCCTGTATAGTAGTACATGTACCAGCTGTATGTAGTCACCCCTTCTGCCAAGTAAAAGTGACCACATACAGCAGGTGACCTGTCACTACAGGTATGCAAATATGGCCTCCACTGTGGAGGACCAATGGACAAGGACATGTAATTATAACAGAGGATTGCACAAAAACAGACACATGTTATACATGTGTATATGGGCCCTACACGTCTCTACACACACAGACTCTTTTGGGGACAAATGTTGTGGTCACTCTATACAAGGGTGAGGCACAGGGAAGTGGTTATCAAAATTTATTGGTTTGAGAGAGTTGATATGTCATAACACCTGACCACAGCCACAGGGAAATGCCCTTGCAACATTGTCATTGCAAAAAAGTCATGACGATCGGTGCATTCAATTTGGCTGCTAGCAGTTTAAATTTGAACCACTGTAAAAAGGGTGACAACCAGCTGCTTTGGTGATATAAATCAACAGATTCCATCCTTACTTGTACCTGAAAATACGTTCATGCTTTGTTCCAATCGCTTTACAAAACCACATCGTCGTATTTATGGACATTGGTAATATCTGAAGCATTCTGAATGGAAAAAAGGAAAGAACTCCCATGATGCATATTGCCATTAAGTCAAAATGAACGTACCCTTGCTGTTAAAACAATAAAGTTAACATAACATTCAAATTTCCTCCTAATATTAATCTAAACACCTTCCGTCTAACCATATTGTCCTTAGATTTAGATTCATGAAACTTAACACAAATTCTTAGACAGTACATTGTGACCTTGGCCTTCTTGCCAAGGTCACAGGGTACTAATATGAAACATTAATAACTTCAGAACTACTTGAGCTAGGACCATGTTAGTTTTATTGTATGACGATCAGACTTGCATAGAGTACAAGGGTGGATTTGATCCCATACCAAGGTTACAGGGCTACTGGTGTTATGATTTTCTTGTACAGTGCATATATGATGTTACGCATGATTGTGGTCCTCTTGGAAGGTCAGACTTGGACAGTATATGCATGACCTTGAGATCATTCCCAAGGTCATAGATCATCATCATCATCATCATCATCATCATCATCATCATCATCATCATCATCATCATCATCGCTGTCAGTGAGCACATGACCATCATGGTTCTCATGTTTTATTACTAATATAATTTTTGAGGTATATTTAGGGACACTGTTGCAATGATATCTCAATAAGTATTTACTGCAGTAGCATATAAATTTTGTGAGTGACTAGCTCTTGACTGGAAATATCTAGCCATTTTTATTTCACCCGAGTCAAACATCCTATGCTATTTCAGAAGCCTATTGAAGGTCCGGTTTATGTCTCAAAATGACATTGTTGTAAATAGTTTCTCTTCCACTGTTCACTGTATTTTTGAGAGTTTTCTCACAGTATTTATTATATATGTAATTCAGGTGTGCAAGGAAATGGAGGACTTCCATTTTGTACCAATACAGTCTGAGTTTCCAGCTGAAATGTGCCAGTATGAAGATGAACTACGCAAGTTACGGATTGAAAATGCTGCACTCCAGGAACAGATAGGACGTCAGGAAACAGAATTGAACAAAGTCAAGGCACAGGTTGGGAGTATCAGGGAGGAGCGAGATCGCATGAAACGACGGGTGTGTATTACCATAGGCTTGTAGTTTTACAATACAAATCATTATCTTGTTCTAGTTATTCTGCCTTTCCATGATATATCTTGATTGGTACAAGTGTACCGGCCAAACAGACAACTTGTAAAGAGTTCCCAAGTCAAATTACATTGTTACATTTTAGATTATGTTGTGCAGAGAGTTACAAGAATGTCTTGCATCTCTTGAAAGCACAAAAAGTAGAAGTCTGTGATCTCAAATATCAAGAACACTCAGGATAACCCTGGCAGACAATGATACTGTCCTGTGACATCAAATTTGTATAGATAGTGTGAATAGACTTACTGAGGTCAAAATAACTTCAGTACTTAATATCCCACCTGGAGATGGCATATCTGCTGCATACATAATTAGTTGAACATTGGTTTCAAAGTATATGATTTTTTTTTCTCCTGTTCCTGGCTCTTGTTTGAGCTGCGCCCATTTCAGGTTCATTGCCCCAGATTTAGTATTTTTCGCAGCAACCTCAGTTTTATTGCTGTTTCAATCCATTGATCCATGTTTTATTTTGGAGACTGGTTTTGAACAAGAAGAAAACATGTCATGAATTTCATTCTTGGATTAATTTAGGCTTCAATGCTTCGAAATCTAAACAGGGACAAACTGCTGCAGCTTTCAGTGCTGACCTTCAGCCTGAATTAAAGAGAATAGTAAAAAGAACACCATAACCACCTGCTAAGCCTTGGCTTCAGAGGAACCATATTGCTGAAGGGGGGCATTTTACTATTCCCTGTCACCACAATGGTGAAAACTTTTATTCTGATTCAACTTCCCTCACAGAAGATCTGTGTTTTGAGGACATGTGGTGGTGATTGATTATTGTGTGGCCTGAAGTTTACATTATGCACATGGTATTTTGATGGGTGGAAAAATAAATAGACAATGGAAAAGCAAAGTGTTCTGTAAATTGCAGTGATAGACAGATGTTATCGATCCATCATTCTGCGGTAACATTGCATGTAAATAGAATTCTAGTGAAGAGGACTCAGCTCATCAGATCTTTGGCATATGATATATTCAGCTGAGCACGAACAGTAAAGCCAAGTGTTGACTATTACTCCAGTCCATTGTTGTTGTCATAATTTTGATCAGGGGTCTGTTGTTATGTACACTGTTATTTTCACACAAGCTGTTTCTTTGGTTTGTAAAATCATTTGTGTTCTTTAGTTTTCGATGGTAGCAGATTGTTTGTCAGGTTGACTTAGTGGTTTTATGAATAGATTTCTTGTCAAATACATGTATACATGATCTCTCCTCCCTTCAGTTCATGATAATGCATGTATGCAATGTATAACTGCAGTGGTAACTGCTGTAAAAAACACTTGTCATGAGGAACCATAGATTTTTGAAGAAACTAGATTTGATGTATATATTATAATGACCTGTAATTAAAGACCACTTTCCATGTGAAACCACTTGTGGCTGGTGGAAGATGTGGTTGTTATGCACACAATATTGTATTTTCCAGAAGTGATTAATTTGCTATGACAACAGGATTGCTATGAATGGCATAATTTAGTCTTATTTTCCCTCCATACCTTTACTTGGAAAAGTTGCTAATCGTGCCATAAACCAAACTGAACTTTTCACATAAAGAAAAATCATGAAATTTAATATGATAATCTTGTAGGCAACAAAGAAGAATAACATACAACATCCAACCAATGTGATTAATATGCAGTGGCGTTGTGTATTTCAGGTGCGAGAATTGCAGACTCGTTGTCAAAGTTTAGAAGCTTCAACTAGTCCACACAATAGTCGTACTTCTACACCAACCAAGTCTCCTCTCATCAACCCCACCACAGGAGAGAGGTAAGTTACTGCAGCTGTGAGCTGACAGGGCACAACCGATAGTGAGTGTGTCAGTGAGAGAACTTAGCTAAAGAACCAGTCAAGTGGCTCTTTATTGGAAACTGGGTACAAACCACAAGTAGCTGCATGGTGGATGATAATCATGTTTATTGTTTACAAATTTTAATGCATTTGATGAAGCTTCAGTGACTGTTTTTCGATTAAAAACAGCCAAGTGTGTGCTAAACTTTTAGCATTGACAAGAACATAGCATTTGAGGAAGTAATTCATACTATTTTATATGTTCCTGAGCAATTAGTAATTGTTTAATTTACCAGTTTGAGTTGTACACAATTTAAGAGGAAGCTCACCAGTGATCATATTCACAAAGAATTTTTATCTGATAAGAAATTTAGGATCAGAATTAAAATCAAAGTGTTTTGATCCCACATTCTTTAATCCTGGGTAGCGTGAACAATTTTGGTGCGAACCAATCTGTTTTCTGGCTATTTTTCAAAGCATATGATTGACATTTCAGGATTATAGCTTAATCTTAATTTGATGTAGATTTTGATTTAATGTTGAAAAAGAGAGTTTGTATTGTAGCTCAGAACACAGATAATTTATTCCTGGAAATTTTGAATCATTTGATTCAAGGGATTAAGAAGTTCAAAGTCAAAAGTGCACCAATTTAATTTTAGAATCATAGTCAGGATCAGATCAAATCCTTTGTGAATAGGGCCACTGATGATTAGAATTTGTATACTTTGTAAGAAGCATGCAAATTGCATCCACATGTACATTTCATGGTATGTCAGAGGATCAATTTTTATTTATGACAGATGAAAAGTTTCACTGAATAGACAAATCAGTAACAGTTTATTGGTGCAAAATCAGTCCTCCAGCTTGCAAATTGCAAATTATCATTGCCATGTGCAATTTGAAAAAAAAAAGAGAGAATAAAACAACAAAGCAAAAAAGGCCAAATTAGTGCAAAGTAATAATATTAATCCTGTCCTTGTCAGAATAAGACTGTGTCAATAGCTTTGTTCAGTGTGGATTGGTCCCCATGCAGGGGAAAGCTATTGACCTGGTGCATGCCATCATTAAAGGTCTTATCTACAACAAAGGTCTTATCTACAACAAAGGTCTTATCTACAACAAAGGTCTTATCTACAATTTTCAGCTAAAGTGCTTTGTATTAACATGGAATTTTAGGTAGAAGAATTGAATGCAGCTAACAGTTAACATCTGGGTACTTCTGGGCAATTTGAGTGGAAAGGGGTTAAAATGATGTTGCCTGACTTTGAAGTAAAGGAAATTGGTGCAGTTTGACATGGAATTTGAGGTAGCGTGGCATAAATAGGCCCAGCGTGGCCTGGCCTGGCTAGGAAGTCAAGATACATGAGGTAATAAAATTAATGCTAGACATAATATTTGAGGTACAATGTCATTAAAGTGGTGTAGTCTGTCTTCAATATGTACCCAAAGGGTGACAAATTATGGTAAACGTGTGATTTGGTATACAAACATGGGAGACTTTACAAACAAGAGTGTGGCTTCAGTTGGTGTGTTGTGTTGACGCTGCAGGACTGTGAGTGGTGCAGGCAGCACGGACCAGGTCCCTGTGGCCAAGATAGCCGAGCTCAAGAAGCTAAAAACAGGAGGCGGCGATCGCCAAGTTCTTGGTGCAGAAATCAGCTCATTAGGGGTGAGTATTGACTGTGTACATGCAGGTAACAGTTCTCGTCACATCCATAACCCCAAGTGACTCATCGTCGTTCATTTTTTAGAGACAACCAAAAGGATACCACCCAATTTTGGAGCAGTCATGGGATAACAGAGAAAGGAATAAAGAATATGTAAACCCTAGAATGATATCTTTGTTGGTGATCAGTCAATATTCAAAATAGAGTAGTTTGGCAGAGACTCTGTACTGGCTAAGCTGTCTTTTTGGATGTGCTCTCGCCACATGCTGTCGGTGAAAGTGTTGATGCGTTGTGTCATATGCATGCTGCCACCAATTATGTTCCATTTTAAACAGTTCAGTCATGCCAGAGAACATGGAGGGGAAAAAGCACCATGGTATGGAACATATGATGTGAATGCAATGATGACTTGAGCTCAAACTCAAGTATCTCTTCAATATCCTTCATAAGCATAAAAAACCCCTGTATATCCCCATGGACCGCAGGAATCTTGACAAAGTTATTTATACCTAAAATAATGTCGTGAGTTAAATTGTATCATCTTACCTACGTATGAAAGGAAGAAAAAAATTTGGCATTTTACCTAAATATGAAAGAAAGAAAAAAATTTGGCACATTCAACAATGCTTTATTTGTGAGAACTATTTTGCATATGCTATAATTTTTTTCTGGCACCTGAATGTGTAGAGATAAATCTGCAAAGGTCTATCACAGATTTTGAAAAAAATATTCCAATATTGCTGCAATGAAGTGACACATTTGTCTGTCTATCAGTGGTGCTGCAGAAAATACAATCCATAACTCCAAATGACTAACTACCTCCATTGAACCATTCTTTTTTGGGAATAGGGATTTGGTCGAGTGGATATGTGCGTTTCCCATTTCAGCTAGGCGACTGGTGCCAAAGGTTGTAGGTTCGAGTCCCGCTCGTTCCGAACATAAAATATATATTTTTGGCATTTCCTTAATGCTGGTGGATTTAAGTCCCCGATGCTGGAAATAAATGCCGACTCAGTAAATATACTGCATTACCGTGTTGATATGGCACTCGAACATAACTACCTCCATTGAACCATTCTTTTTTGGGAATGGGGATTTGGTCGAGTGGATATGTGCATTTCCCATTTCAGCTAGGCGACTGGTGCCAAAGGTTGTAGGTTCGAGTCCCGCTCGTTCCGAACATAAAATATATATTTTTGGCATTTCCTTAATGCTGGTGTATTTAAGTCCCCGATGCTGGAAATAAATGCCGACTCAGTAAATATACTGCATTACCGTGTTGATATGGCACTCGCACATAACTACCTCCATTGAACCATTCTTTTTTGGGAATGGGGATTTGGTCGAGTGGATTTGTGCGTTTCCCATTTCAGCTAGGCGACTGGTGCCAAAGGTTGTAGGTTCGAGTCCCGCGCGTTCCGAACATAAAATATATATTTTTGGCATTTCCTTAATGCTGGTGTATTTAAGTCCCCGATGATGGAAATAAATGCCGACTCAGTAAATATACTGCATTACCGTGTTGATATGGCACTCGAACATAACTACCTCCATTGAACCATTCTTTTTTGGGAATGGGGATTTGGTCGAGTGGATATGTGCATTTCCCATTTCAGCTAGGCGACTGGTGCCAAAGGTTGTAGGTTCGAGTCCCGCTCGTTCCGAACATAAAATATATATTTTTGGCATTTCCTTAATGCTGGTGTATTTAAGTCCCCGATGATGGAAATAAATGCCGACTCAGTAAATATACTGCATTACCGTGTTGATATGGCACTCGCACATAACTACCTCCATTGAACCATTCTTTTTTGGGAATGGGGATTTGGTCGAGTGGATTTGTGCGTTTCCCATTTCAGCTAGGCGACTGGTGCCAAAGGTTGTAGGTTCGAGTCCCGCGCGTTCCGAACATAAAATATATATTTTTGGCATTTCCTTAATGCTGGTGTATTTAAGTCCCCGATGATGGAAATAAATGCCGACTCAGTAAATATACTGCATTACCGTGTTGATATGGCACTCGCACATAACTACCTCCATTGAACCATTCTTTTTTGGGAATGGGGATTTGGTCGAGTGGATTTGTGCGTTTCCCATTTCAGCTAGGCGACTGGTGCCAAAGGTTGTAGGTTCGAGTCCCGCGCGTTCCGAACATAAAATACAATATCACAGTCCTCCTATGAACAGGTGGGGTGCACACAAGATTAAAATGTAATACAGTGATCCCTGTCTTGAGAGACCACCTGTATTGCAAGACCTGCTTTTCAGAATTCTCTGCTCAATACCTTTCATCTTATTTATGCCTCCTGTGAGAGACCACCTATCTTGAGAGGCCATGGTTTTGTCATGCCTAGGTGCGGTCTTTGGACAGGGGTTTCACTGTAATATTTGAATGTAGAGTCTTACTTTCAACATGAATGGTAAAACACTGTAAAATATAGAGTCCTACTTTGAACACGAAAGGTAAAAAAACTGTAAAAAAAATTTAATGTAGATTTTTTGATGGGGGTGTCATATTTTTTTATCATTTTGGGTCCAAGGAGATGTGGGCCCTTATTAGAGCAGGTGCCTTTGTTGAGAGGAACACATTATGTTCATTTTTGAAACTCTGTCTTCCATATAGGTCAGTTTATCAATAGTTGCAAAAATGTTTTTATTGGGGAAGACAGATATATTCTGGACTCCAATAAAACCTGCACTCTAATCAAGCATTTCCAAGAGAATTATGATCAGGTTAGTCTTGATTTGGTTAGATTGTGATGCTTCGATTCAGAGAGGATCCAGATGAAGTTGAGAATTTCTTGCAGGTCCCTATTGTCTGGTACTGGGATTCAAAAGTCACCAGTCCATTGACCAACATGTTCAAGTTTAAAGTTGTCTGTAAAAGAGATTTAATATAGGGCCTAGCTCTTTTTCCCAATTGTTGCTAATTAAAAGTGTTAAAATATGCATAGTGTGGTGTTAATTAAATATGTTTGAACCAATTATTTCTTCCAGTTATGTTGCAACTAGAACTCAAATTTTTAGACCTAATATAATGTCCCTTTTTATCAGACTAAGAGGAAATCTCAAAAGTTATGACTCAGTTGGGTCTTGCATTATCATAAAACCAAGGTCAGATTGCAGCATATGTATTTGTTAAGATATCCAGTATTATGGCAACGTGTGTGTAACATGTAGATTTCCTGTAACGTTTCCATGGAAATTCTATTTACCTTTCATGCATGTATTGGTAGTTTATTCGTACATGTATTTATGGATAGGTTTTAGCTGTGTTTGTTGTTTTATAGCAACACAGAAGAGTTGAGCAAGTTACTAGAGATAAGATTATGTATTGTGTGTGGTGACGTTCAATAAGGTGCTGGGCTATAAGCAATAAATATGAGGTCTCACCAAATAATGGTTTATGTATTGCAGCTTCCCAATGCCAAAGTAGCAGAACACCTGGCACAGAGCCTCCAGGAATGCTCCAATGTCCAGGAAATTTTCCAGACACTGTACCAATGTGGAAACGAGATCTCAGAGAACAAGATCAAGGAGTTTGAAATAGAATTTGAAAGACTGACAAGTAAAATTGACCACTTGAAGTCACAAAATGATCTGTTGTCATTGACTCTAGAAGAGAGCAAAGCCCAGTGTGACAGACTAAGTGTGTTGATGGGCAAATATGAATCCAATATCACGGCACTACGTATAGCTATAAACTATTCTGACCAGGCGCTGGAGGCTTATGATGTGTTGGTGTCACTTCTGGAGAGTGAGCAGGGAATACTGCTGGCTAACTGTCGCACAGCCGGACTGGGCAGCTTAGGTAAGTGTTCTCCAGTGAACGCTTGTACCAGCGTCAGTTTGCATGTATGTCATTCTTATGGGCTGGCCAATTCAAAATGTCATGAGCTACATGTGTACAACTGGTTACCAGTGTACCGATGCCCAGTTACCTTGCTGAGCAGCTTGTAATATGAGGGAGCAGTTTGTTATTAGGAGCTCGACTGCTGGGTTACTAACCACGATCCTGCGGTAAAAAAAGGTCAGACTTTGTAAGTTTGCATAAACTGCTTTTGGCAAAAACAAGGGGCATAGAGTACAGATGGGTTCTCCATAGGTGTTAGCAACAGATGTTTCTAATATGCAAAGTGCAAAAGAAAGATACACAAGTGCGACCTTGCCTCCAGTGCATAAGGAGATATGTTAGGAGGTGCTGCCATCTGTGAATAATGTGCAGCATTAAATTTCAGAGAGCACTTTTCAGATGAGCAGACTTGTCAGTCAGCTGAGCGTGTAAGGCAGTGGGTGATCTGTCATCCATCATCCTATGTCTGTCAGTCATCCACAGTTCATATTTTTTACTTGTCAAAAACCATGGCACGGAAGGCTCTGATTTCACAGGTGAATGCACTACATGTAGACCTGTGCCATGTTTGCAAAGGAGATAATGAATCAAAGATTTAACTGTTTTTCATTAATTTATTTTTTTAGATGACTTACACTATTTTAAAAGTTCTTCATCTCAAGAACCACACGGTCAATTGCTTTGATATTTGTTCAACTGGTGGTACTATCTTTTTAGCTCAGCTGACTTGTCAGTCAGCTGAGCTTGTAGAATAGTCGGTCATATGTCCATCCATCAGTCCCTCTATCCATCCACAATTCACATTTTTTTACCTCTTTTCCAAATCTGTAAGCCAGATCCACTTCACATGTGGTAATGATTTACCTTGGGTGGTTCTCTACCAAATTTATTTAAATAGTCATGCTCCAGTAATTTTTGGATTTTTTATCTTTACGCCAAATTTTGAAAAATCGTCTCTGAAACCACATAGCCAATTGCTTTGAAATTGCACATGGACATTCTGGCAACCCCTGGATCTTAATTTGTTCAAAAGGTGGGGCTACATTTTTTTGTCATTTTTTTAATGATTTTGTGTGTGTGTGTGTGTTTGCTATTTTCAACTGGTCCAAGACTACCCGTCAGAAAGTTTTGCTGATACTTGGTGAAAATGTTCCTCGTAGAAAGACCAGACAAAGCTGTTCACTAGGTAGCATTACTATGGATCCCTGATTTTTAACACTTTTTTTTATATTATTTTGAGCACTTAAGGGTGTGGTACACTTTTACAGGACTTCACACAGAAAGTACAACTTTGCTCCAAACATATCCTTATATTCAGTAAACTTCTCATTTTAAACCATATATTTTCTGAAAGTATTCATTTGGATTAAGTTATTGAAAATAATGAAAGCTCTGTAAATGTTAAGAAACTGAATTTTAAAAGGTTAATTAAAAAACTTAAATTTTACCTGTTTTTTGCAGAAAATCAAACAATAGTGCAAACACCTGTTTTTTGCAGAAAATCAAACAATAGTGCAAACACCAAAAATGGGAAACACTATTTTCTTATGGGAGAGGAAACATACACTTCTAGCAGCAAAACTGTATTTTAAATTTTGGATAAGGGTTTTCATTCAAAATTTGCAGGATGTTTAAATTAAAATTAAAAGAGATAATTTTTTAAATTTAAACAATAAAAGTAGAACTAAGGCCTTTTTCAAAAATTTGAAATATGGTTTTTAAATCTGGTATGTGTTCTTTCGTTTGACACTATAAAGTAAATCTGATTTTCAGTTTTTAAAATGCCATTTTAAATTTTATGCAGAATTTGAAAATTTTAATTAAGATTTAATAACATGAATAGAGATACTAAAATTTTATGTTCAGTACCAGAATCAAACTTAATGTTATATAGTTGACAGTACTTTGATATTTGTGCATGATGTTCTTCAGAGAAGTATGACCTTGACTTGATTCCAAAGATTACAGGACCAGTTCATTTTGTGTATGCAAGGTCAGCTGAGCAAAGGCATTTCGCAGTCTCCCATCCACTCTTTTTCAGCTCAGTAATTATCATCATCATCACGGGTAGAAATTAACTATTTTTTTCAAGTTGCTCAAGCCCCCAAAAAGTTGCCCAGTTTCCTGTCACATGAGAATTATAGTTAATAGTTAGCTTGTTAAAAGACACTTATATTTAAAATGTTGCAAATATAAAAAAAGAACAAGAGTTATGTTTGTCACCACTATGAAAATGGTGTTTCCGCAAGAAGGCAATTCCAGGAACTGTATTTAATGTTGCCACCATCGTTGGAAATGACATGGTCTGCTAAAGATAGAAATTTAGGAACTGAATTTAGTGTTGCCACCATTGTTGGAAATGACATGTTCTGCTGAAGATAGAAAGTTGCCCCATGGGAAACCAGCTAAGGAAATAAAGTTGCCCAACATGAATGACGGTTCCCTGGGGCACCTAGACACCCGCTAATTTCGAAACCCTGATCATCATCTTTCCAAAACCACTAGTTTAAGATTCTTATCAAACGTAATGAAAAGGTACCGTCACTTGGTCTCTATCAAACTTTGTCACCAGGTGATGCTGGTGTCATCACCTGATTTTCACTGAATATTTTAAGACAGCGGAACATTTAAAATATACTGGAAAAAAACAGGGGGACGGAGGAGCCCTGTCATGTTCCCGGGGTAACACCAAATTGGAAGCTGAATTCAGCATTCAAACAAACCACTACATGACTATTCTGGTACCAGTTATACATGAAAAGCTAATTTTGCGTTGGTAATTTTTCCCACAGTGTGAAGAATAAGCCAGCATGCCAGATGCACTCAAAGTGATTTTGTGCATCAGGGGTACATATATACAGAGAAGAGCCATTTGCCTTATCGTAGGTGATGAGGTCATTCAGTAGTCTACATCCAAAGGCTGTACATCTATTTTGACTGGAGCAAAACTGGTTACCATAGACACCTGCAGCTTCATAATTAATTCCATAGGCTTGGGGGATGTAAAAGTCAGCATGAATGGTCTGCAGTTGTTTGCCACTTTGGCATTATGGGTGAAGGCTTTTTAAGGGTTGGAACGGTGACTCCCAATGTGAATATGTAGGGAACAGTGTTAGCATTGTAGGTCAAACATACCAGGATGACAGTCCCGTGTAAACCTGTTCCCTTGGTGCAGGTTTAATACTTGGTTCCCACACTGTGTCAAGTAAAACTGTTGACTCTGTCTTTAGGGGTGGGGGGAGGGTGCAGGTAAAGAACTGAGCGCTTTATTGCTGGGAAGGATTATGCTCAGTGATTAATGGCAAATGATGTCATGAGAAAATATATATTATTTAAATCCTGTCAGATAAATCATTATGGTAATATAATAACAAAATATATATTATGTAAGGGATGGTTCAACATAAACATCATTTTTGAATTAGTACTTAGGGTACTAAATTTCATGACCCCCCTCCCTCCCTCCCCCCAATTTAGTACTTAAAAATGATGATCTTCCAGGAAATAATGCCAAAATACCACAAAATTTGGGTTACAAATGACCATTATTTTCCCATTATCTGTAGAAGTGTACAGGTCCACTTACTCCCCCTCTCTCCCCCCCCCCCCCCGTACTGAAAGTACTAATTCAAAAATTAAAATGTTGAACCATCCTTACATGATCTCATATAAACCTTAATGAAATCTAGTTCACACTAAATCTGCACACCAGATTTAAAATCTGATTAAGATCTTGATGAATGAATGTCCTTGTGGTACAGAAGTAGCTTATGAGCGTCCTTGCGGTACAGAAGCAGTTTATCACTGTCTATGTGGTGCACACAGCCCATGTTCAGTACAAACTGTCCCCATGGCACATTCCTTGCACTATATGTAGCACATATACATCGGTCTGTTCCCATATTTTGTAGCTGGTGATGAATCTGGGGAGGTGACTGACCAGGAGCAAGTAGCGTCTATATTACATCGAGCACACACCACCAGGAAGTCATCAGAAAATGTAGCGAAGCAGTTAATACAAAGATTAGATAGGAGTTGTGGCATCACGATGCCCGGGTGTACAGCTAGTCCTTGGGAGGACCTGTCCTCTAACAGTCGAACCGCAAGGTAAGTCTGGGTAGTAAGCTACATATTTGCTACAATGTATGCACTTCTCCCACATGTACATTGAGGTACTTTATGGTATGTTGATACTTCCAGCTTATTGCCTGTCTACACTTGTTCAATTTGTTTATCATGGAAAGATCGAATTTAAAAAAAAAAAAAAAAAAACAGTTGTGATAAAAAGGTATGTCCCTGTAAGAATTATGATAGTATCCTGATCTTTAAGGTAAGGAAACAGTTCCTGTCATGCTAATCCAGATGTCAATGTCACCTTCATAAGTTGTCCCTTTTATTTGCACCTTTATATGAGAGCATTTATTAATCTACATTTGGCTTGCACAGTCCAGTGTGGTGCTATAATATGTTGATGTACACATGCAGTTTTGGGGTTGTATCTCATGACCGAAGCATGCCGCATGCATATTAACTTTTCCTGTGTATTTAACAAACCATTTAACCTCAAAATTAATTGCCTGTAATGCTAAAGTGTGGGTGCTCTAAAATGTTTTTAAGTGAGAATGTTGGTTTTTTTTTCTCCGATAGAAATAGCATGGATGGAATCACTTTCACTGAGTAGTGCATATTTCATCCTATGCTATGTATACATTTTTTTTTTTTTTTGGAGAAAATACTTTCATATTGTGTCTCCTTTCTTGATTAACATTTAAAAACTGTCCCATGTACATCATACAATAAACTTCTAGTTTAAAAATTATTATTATTTTTTTTTAATCTGGTTGCAATTTGTTTAAAAAAAGGGGGAGGACATGATTGGTTGGCAGCAGATGCTAACAAATGTATTCTCATTGGTAGGGACCATATGGGTGATGAAATGAAGTCCCTTGGTCCGGGTCTGTCAGCGGGTCTCTTTGAGTCAAATCAGTGGCATTTTGCTGGCAGGTACATGTAGATTTGTTATATCCACAGCCTTTTGTTATATTGTTGAGGGATGTCTCCTTATTTCAGTTTGCTATGTTGCACAGTTTGGATGGCAGTCATTTGTGTTAGTCTCCCCTCTGAATAGAAGAGTGTATTAGGATCTTGAATTTCATTTTTCATAATACTGTGTTTTAAAAGTTTTGACTGAAGGAACATTAATACATTATTAGGGTATAAAAATACTCTGTCATGATTGTGTGTGGGATATTGTATGAAATAATCACTTGGAATTGTAGTCCTGTGGTATTACGTACATGCCAGAATCTTTTTCACAAGCTCTTTATATGCCTGCCACTAGGGAGCGCATATACAGCCCCTTTGTCAGTTGGTCGCCCAGTAGCTTACATACTACACTTTATACCTTGACCAAAGTCACGGGGGTTCCTTCTGTAGAGGGACTGAAAGAAACAGACAGATCTGAGGATTCCTGATGAGCATGATAAAAAAGTGCTGTCCTGTGGTAACTGGAGTTACGACATCCACAGCCTCAATAAGTGAATCAGGAGCAACGGGCCTTCAGGTCAGAAAGGAACTTTAATTTTTGAAGTCAAACAGTCAAGATGCTGTAACGTAGCTGGGGAAGGAAGATTGATATACAATGTTCATCCATATGTTGCCTCTTCAAATACATGTATCAAAAGTACCAAAATTGGAATGTCAGGTATCAGTATTATTATGATCATGTGCATCATGCTACATCTATATGACAAGCAGTATTTTTTGCCAAATACATGCAATAGCTGCACGGGTCCGTCAATGAAAAAAAGCCCAGTATGCTTAGCAGCCTGGTTGGCATATAATGTATGTACCAGTCTTGGTACTCTGGTATTTTCATACACAGGGTATGCTGTAAGCGCACACAAAAAAATGAGTTGTCAAAAAAAAAAAAAAAATGATATGTTTTGTGAAAGTCAAAACTGTCCTTGTTTGTACTTTGTTGTGGATGTCCAGCTTTCTAGCCACTTCAGTTTCTTTTGAAATGGCCAAATGATTTCAGCCAGGGCCATTCTATTGGCGATAGGTCCACCAACAACTGATCTTTTTGTGGAAGCAGTAAATAGCTCTGCAGTTAAATTTTGTGAAATCATGTCATTGAAGCACAGATAAAATTGTCCTTAAATATGTAAATTGTAAATGTCAGAAGTTTTATTATTAATACAAAATCAGTGAATCTAGATCTTTGACCTCAGTCATTTTCATACACACGGATATGCACTG
Source organism: Hermodice carunculata (assembly GCA_964020975.1). Classification (NCBI taxonomy): domain Eukaryota; kingdom Metazoa; phylum Annelida; class Polychaeta; order Eunicida; family Amphinomidae; genus Hermodice; species Hermodice carunculata. The sequence continues at coordinate 51,786,746 of OZ026629.1, read as the reverse complement.
AATTGCTAAAGTTACTTTCACATTGAATGCATTAGTGAGTTATTCGCATTTTCATTTGAACATAGATTGGACCAATAAAGGGTACTTTTTTGTCTGTATATAAAACCTGTAGAGCATGTTGTATTTAGACCGTGCGGGTATAGAGAGCACAGGTGCCTGTCATGTGTATCTGCATGTGTAGTGCATTGGGAACCCATATGGTGGTGAAAATATGGTACGTTTGCTGTGCTATTACAGTACCACCAGCTCTACAGGCAGCAGTGCCGACACCGAGTTCAGCAAGATGGATGAGCAGAAGCTGAGAGACTACATTCAGCAGAGAATGACCGGTCAGCAGTCAAATTAACAGTGATGGATCTGGAGAGTGTACACATTGACCCACTGGCCACAGATTCGGTTCCAACCCTGACGCACAGCGTCTTGACCTGGAGAATGCTGTAATCATGCAGGAGTTGATGGCCATGAAGGTAATTGTCAATGGGTGTGTCTGTCTGTCTGTCTCCGTGCATGTCTGTGTGTTGCAGAGTGCAGGATGAGGTTTTGTTCCAGTCTATTTCTGTTTCATCATTAAAGTGTGTGTCAACATACACTTCTCTCTCCCTCCCTCCCTCCCTCCCTCCCTCCCTCCCTCCCTCCCTCCCTCTCTCTCTCTCTCTCTCTCTCTCTCTCTCTCTCTCTCTCTCTCTCTCTCTCTCTCTCTCTCTCTCTCTCTCTCTCTCTCTCTCTCTCTCTCTCTCTCTCTCTCTCTCTCTCTCTCTCTCTCTCTCTCTCTCTCTCTCTCTCTCTCTCTCTCTCTCTCTCTCTCTCTCTCTCTCTCTCTCTCTCTCTCTCTCTCTCTCTCTCTCACCAGTGAATTTGTCTGACACTTTTCTCAGACACCATTATACATAGAAACTCCACAGTTGCCATGATTGTACCTCCATACAAGGAGTTGGGCCTTTTTATACAGAGGAATTAAGATGTTTAAAATTATGCAAATTAGGGGCATTTGAAATTTTTATCTTGAATATCTTCAAAAATATAATAGATAGAGATGCCATTCCAACTTCTACAAGGGGGTTAGTGACCATTGCATATCTAATGAATTTAAAACAAAAGTTGTAGCAATTTAAATTATGCTGATTAGCAGCATTTGAAATTTTAAATCTTGAATATCTTCAAAAATATAATAGATAGAGATGCTATTCCAACTTCTACAAGGGGGTTATTGACCATTGCATATCTAATGAATTTAAAACAAAAGTTGTAGCAATTTAAATTATGCTGATTAGCAGCATTTGAAATTTTAAATCTTGAATATCTTCAAAACTATTATAGATAGAGATGTCATTCAACTTCTACTAGGGGGTAATTGACCATTGCGCATGTAATGAATTAAAAACAAAAGTTGTAGCAATTTAAATTATGCTAATTAGCACCATTTAAAATTTTAAAGCTTGAATAAATTCAAAGCTTTAATAGATAGAGATGCTATTCCAACTTCTACTCTTATGTTATGGACTAGTTGTACATTGCCATACCAACATGTTTTGAACACACACACACTGATCTGCTATGCAGCAAATCATCTTTTCTAGTTTCCAAGTACAGTCATATGTGCTATGCAGCGCTTGTGCCAGTTAAAAATGGTATCGCTTTGGGCAAATCTTAAAACACAGGTATATGTACATGTATATTAAAGGTTGCAATCTAGTGGAACTTAATAAAAAGACTTATTGTTTAGTTCTTGATTGTTGTTTTTTAAAGCACTTATAAATATATATATATATATATTTCCTGAAAGAGAAAAAAAATCAAGCACACCTCAGCAGCAAAAGTATATTAGATGTAATACAATATTAAAGAAAATATGTTTTCATTTGATTAAAATTAAAGTGTTAACTATATGTAAATGTTTCTTGAAATTACCTTTTATACATGAATTGCTTAATCAATAATTTATTGCCAATTGAAAGACTTAACATAAACATGCCTTTTAAAACCATGGGTAGTGTTTTCCTGTAACAGATACTTCCAAAAGAACAAAAAAATTCATACATTGACAGTATCCAGAAGATGACAATGTAGCAGTATGTTCTTTTTAACCAAATTTATAGCTGACAGATCAATTTTGAACAGCATTTCAAAAAGACATTGAATATGAACTGGGTGATTCCTGTTCACAGGAGGAGAAGGCAGAACTGAAGGCACAGAACTACCTGATGGAGAAAGAAAAGTCGGCTCTGGAGCTACAGTTGAGTGGCAAGGAATCCCAAGCCCAAGCCCTGGCAGTCCAGATAGAACACTTGAAGTCAGAAGTCAAGGAACGTGAGGCAAAACTGGCCAAAGATCCCAGATATAGGAAGGTAAGTGAAACCTTAAACAGGTCCATCATTGTTATGATGGGGTGGAAATATCATACATAAATAATGCCCTAAAAGAAAATAACTTTTTCAGGTCCTCGATGTTGGGGGGGTTTTTTGTGTGGTCACTTTTTGTGACAGTATTTTGAAAAAAATAAATTTTGCGGAGGTGTGACACAGGCTACTTCTTGGCTGGGCAAAGATGAAGCAGACAGATGTTGGGGTCTCAGCAGTCTGATTGAAAGTTGGGGGAGGCATATCAGTCAAAACATCCATGCAGATGCCCCAAATTATATGTTGTAAACTTTTTTTTTAATGCATTGACATAATGATGTTCATGTACAGAAATCCTATTGATCACATTGAGACTAGAGAGCAGAGTTTTGATGTTAAAAGGAATTGTCATTTGTAGGAAGAGGGCATGGACACCGCCACCCCAGCCATCACTCTTGCTGAACTCAGGTCTAACAATGCCTCCGAAATTGCCCAGGATTTGTCTGAAGCACTGAGGAGAGAGAAGAAACTAAAAGCCAGGATCCAGGAGCTAGTGGCTACCTTGGAAAAGCTGTCCAAAAACTCAGAAATACGACATCAACAGTCCGCCGAATTTGTCAATGACCTCAAAAGGGCAAACAGGTACTGACTTACAGCAGAGTGAAATGTAAATGATGATGTAAGCTGATAGTTGGGGGTGAGAAAACTTGTTTCTCCTAGAGCTCTGAGAATAGCGCAAGCTTCAATAAGAGCCAGTTGATAAATGGTTGCATTTGCTGCCGCCTTATAACTTACTTGTTCAAAACCCTGTCTTGTAAAAGAAGAGACATTGTAACTTTTAAAAGCCAACAAAGTAATAAACCACTTGTATGAAAATGTTACAGTTGAAATTGTTCACCCTTCTGAAAGTAGCTGTTACTGAATGCCCTTGTGATTCCTGAGACTGTCTTTGTGGACCTGAGCAGAAGTGATATAGTGTGGATAACTGGTGATGTTTCAGTGCCTTGGTGAGTGCCTTTGAGAAGGCTAAGAAGAAATACCAGGGTAAAGTCAAGAAGCTAGAGACACAAATGCAAGCAATGACTGAGAGATATGAGACACAGGTTGGTCATCATGGCATTTAAACTCATTTTAACCCTTCAACATAGAGCCGTGTGTTTTTTTTTTAGTTTTCCTTCTGGTCAGTTTTATTCCAGTACCATCTCCAGATGTTTAAACAGAGTTTGCTAAAATTTGGCACAAAAGTACCTCATAGTAGGCAAAAACAAACTGAAAATGGGTCGCTTAATTTTATGGATAGATATCAACAATGTTTAATCTTGAATCTTTACAATCAAATGTGATAATTGTTATTCCAAGTGAGGAATGGAAACAGCGTAGTGAAGATTATAGATATACAGTAAAACCTGTCCTTGTGGACACCTGTCTACTGTGGACACCTGCTTAATGCGGACAGTTTTGGCCAGAACCGAATATTTTTAAGTCTTTTTCATATTGGTGACACCTGTCTACAGTGGACACCTGTCTATTGTGTATTGCGGACACTTTTGGGGGTACCAAATGCAAAATAAACCTGTCTATTGCGGACACAATATATCAATGCATTTTTTGCAACTTGTTATGTTCCAAGCTGTGATGCCTGAACAATGCCGTGCATGTTAAGCTGGAATCAAAGACTAATTAATCCATTGTTTAGTGGCCTGTAACACATACTAAGGTCACTCAGCCAAGCAGTTAGGCTGCATATGCCTCAACAAACATGCCAGGTGTCTCTGAGCACTGGTGCTCAGGACTGTTGAGTGAGGTTGCTCACACTTTCTCTCTATCAAACAATTAAGCTCCATAGATCAATCATTAAGCCTAAAACAAAGGACCCACTGAGACTCATGTGAAGTTATTCACAATTTGTAACAATGGCACATACAGTTATACTGTACTCAAAGGATAGGATATCCCTTTGGTATGTTTGTTGTTTGTTTCTTTTCTGCTAGTGAAAGAAATTACGCAAACTTTCTTTAGCCTGGTAAGCCCATACATACGCAATTTTTCCCTTAAAAGATAAAAACTGTAAAATCCCAAGCTAAGATGAGTTTGAGTAAAGTGTCAGGGGCATAATGTACAAAATACTGGGAGCAACTGCTGTATGATCAATTGTGCAAGAAGGCTTTATATATATAACAAACGCGAACTTAACATTATGTTCATACATGAACATGTACTGGTTAAATATATTTCAGCCATTTATACTGGTTAAAATTTGTGTTGTTGCAATGTTATAAAGTTATCTAACTTTAAGTTTTCTTGTTTTTTCATTATAATGAGTAAATGGAATAAGATGGGTACACATGTGCATATTTTATGACAGTCTATACAAGTTTGCCTCCTTTGATACAAATGTACCCTGAGATCCCAAAAGTTCAGCCCCTGCCTATTGTGGACACCTGTCTATTGCGGACACTTTTGCCAGAACCACAGGTGTCTGCAATAGACAGGTTTTACTGTATGTATTTATTATGGAAATTATCGTAGCCAGCAGAAGGAAATTCATATCTTATTGTCATCGCATGTGACACAGTTATTTTCAACTTCAGGTGAGGATGTTGAAGCAGCGAATAGCACTACTAGAAGAAGAAAATTCCAGGGCAGCCAATGAGACATCGTTATAGCAATAGTGGACCTGGCAGTGAGCTTTGTAGCTGTACTGCAGACCATGACAGGCATCCATTGTGGTTTCCATGTGGATGTTGGTATGACCTCCCTTTCAGTGACATTATTGTGTGCTTGGACCTATACTGCTGCTTACGGTCTCTTGGACTGAGACATGGTAAGGGGTTCCAGAATACTGTATATTGTATTGACCTTTTGGACAGCATTGTAGCGGCATTTCGAAGATGAAGTCAAAGTGACTGGCCTTTCTACAGGTGCCGTTTATTTCAGTCACATTAGGTTCATGTATATTTATGCCTGTGTATTGTATTCTGCGACTTCTTCCAGCATGGGTCAACGACAGGCAGATGTGAATGATGGAAATGGCACCCTCTGGCGGACAAATATGACACTACCTCTGTATAATATGTGTGTCACTTCCTGGCTGATAGCTGATGTGAGAAATGGTGTCATGTGTTACACTTTTCATGGACAGCATTACCATTCAATGGTCACAAGAAAACAGTGGCACAGAGACACCTTTTCCCATCACAAATTGTTGGTGGTGCCCTCTGTTGGATAAAGAGATCAACATAAGTAAGTCACAATGACCAGAAACAGAACATTATAACCATGTATTATAGAAAGTATAAAGTCAGACAGCTGTTCTGTATGACTGCTGAACCCAGGATATGGAAGGTGTAAGACTTTGCACCTAAAAATTTGAAAGATATATATATATAAATATAAATATACTTGTATATACAGGCATTTAGACTGAACTGGTTTCTATGGGAGCAGTATATTTATGAACTATCACATGGCGTTTTCCAACCCCAACCTAGTAAATATTGGTTGGTTGTCTGGAGTATCAGATGCTTGTGGACCTGTGTGACCACAATTAGGTTATGGGGTAGCAGACGACAAAGCTACACAACGAAGGTGGTTTAAAAAAGATGATGCTGTTTTTGTTTTTATGTTTATTTATAAGATGATAAAACTGGTGCTATGATTTAAGTGCATCGGGATCAGAGAAGCAGTGAGACATATCTCATGTGGTTGAGACATGCACCCTTTGGAGGTGTATTCAAAGTAAGCATTTATGTAAAAAAAAATTTCTTGTCCAGTGCATTGCTCAAAATGTTGGGACAAATAGAACATTTGAGTTCATATCAATACACTGTCCACCAAGGTTACATTTCATTAGCTACACTATTTGTTCAAGATAGTGACTAAAAAATCACCGAAAACTAGCCCATTCCCACCCAAATTGTAAGCATGCTTTGCACGTATGTTACGTAGTCCTGGCAGTGTATGTGCTATTAATACTCATAACCCTGATTACCCTCTATTGTCACCTGTACAGATGTCTCAACCTGGTTTCTAATCTGTGATGAACCAAAGTAAATATTATTTTCATATTTTTTGCAAGCCATAGGTGTTTCAACCTACTCATGTGAGTGTTATTTGGTGTGCATGGGGAACAGCCAGAGTGGATGTTGTCACGGGTCCTTGATTCACCTCTGTTCAAAAATCACTGGACTGGTGGCACATTTGGAAATTTCAGACCACGTGAGCTTGTTGATAGGTTCTGGTTTTGCATCAGTTTCTACCCTGTCTGTATGTCATGTTGTGTCGGACGCACAAGTTTTAATATAAATATGAGAGACTGACTCTGATTTATAAACTGGGATATGTTGGAGTCCTTTGTGCCCTTGGCCATGGAGCAGCAATACATTTTGGACCAGGGTATGAAAATACCAGAAAATCCCTATTGTCTTGCAGATGCACATTACATAACACAAGGGGAGTGCAATAACTGGGTAGCACTGGAAAACCACCTGTTGTCTCCACATGCTGCCCATGATGCTTTGAAACAAGTAATAATCCAGTGTCGTCAATTGTGTCACCTTCACAAGGTGCCATGCAAAAGCAATAATGCAAGATCAGAATGCTCTGAAAGTCAAGAACAGTGCATGTAACAATCCAGTTTTTTTCCGAACTGGAGGATCTGGTACATGTAGGGCACACGATACAAATAGGGATTAAATGGTACAATGTGCAGGGGATACGAAAAAAAAAAAACAACTTGTAACCTTTCAAAGATAATTACAAGATTTATATTGAAACAGAAAATTCCTTATTTTTACGATGCTCTCATACAAAACCAAATAGTGTTTCTTTGTTTTTAAAGCAACTTTTTTTCAAGTGACAGAACTGAGAGTAAAAATTAATTTTCAGACTGGACTCTTTACAAGAATCCTCTGATATATTTACAATTAATTCATTTGATTGTTTAGAATGTACTGTTATAGGTACAGTAATTAGTTTTATCCAACATTTTAGCAATAAAGTCACAAATGAAGTGGGCGACTGTACAATTCAGGAGCTCCTTAAAAGCATAGAAGCTTATGAACCTTTCTCTAGGTACAAATCTAGGCTCGAAACCTTCTCCTTAAGTGCAGAGGTTTGTTAACTTTTGCATAAGTATCCAAGTGTTGCAGGCAGAAAAAAAGTCCAGTATATGTGTATCAGTTGCCGATTTTGATTGTAGCATCCCAAACTCCCCATCAGATATAAGAAGATTGATGTTGCTGTGCTACCTCTTTGCCCCCAAGCATATAGCTATGTGATCAGGTGTCAGAATTTCTGAAACAGAATCTCTGAGGCTGTCCACATAGTCTCCGCCCTACGCCATCTTCCAGCAGAGTGAAGCAACGGCAAACTTTGTGTGACACATAATTCAGCTATTACGATTTTTATGTTGTTTGAAAAGATTTGGTGTATTGCAAGTAGACATCCATCCTGCTGTGCCAGTAAGACTGCCCATATGAGAGAACTATATTGGTCATCAACTTACTACATTTGTGGAAAAAGCTGGCGTGAATGTGGGCAAAGGAACTTTGAGTGTACATGTAAAATGTTTGTACTCTGGCAGCAACATAACTGTGAATATTGGAATATTGTCCGAGTTGTGCTGGTGTAGATGATGGGCAGTTGTGTTCTCTTTAAGGTCTACGGACATGTACATGAAGGTAATAGTTGTCTTGGGATAAAAATGATACTGGAGTAAGATCTCAACAAATGAAAGATAGAACAATTTCAGCAGAAACAATCATTAACAATGGTCGCTTTACCTGTGAACTTAGGTACTGTTCAAAGAAACAAGTATATTGCTATTTATTGCCTGAGGTATACAGAGCCTTGGCTACTTGGAGACTGAAAAACTATGTATGTAGGCATTGCAAACAACGTGTCTAAGCCTACCATATACGGAATTCCAAAGGAGATGCTTAGGATCTTATTACTTGAAGCCAACATACATATATGTATACTTTTTGTTTGCAATTCTATATTAAAATGTACTGTTTTATGATGAAACATTTGCATTTGTTGTTTTAGGATGACTGCCAGTCAGTGGTAGCTGTCCTTTGTATTAACCAATCAGGAAACTTGGCTCACAGTCCTGCTTTCTGATTGGATGATAAGGGAAGCTATTATTACTATATAACTTGGCCTACATACTCCCTGCATCACCAGTCATGATAGGAAATATGGATCTATCTTAATGAGCTAAACAACTAAGGCAAGTGGTGGTGGTGGTGGTTAGGAGGCTTGTCCAACTACTTTTAATGCCAGTGCATCTGATCAGGGACTTGGGGGAAAAAACACATTCACCTGGTTATAACCAGGTTTATATACTACGTTCAGCTGCTGTATTTACTACGTCAGTAACGTGCATTTGTTTACCTGTAATAGTAGCCTGATGCGCATATCTTGGTTGATATGATGTCATTTCAAAAAGATCTGTTTTTGAAGGGAACAGACTTTCCACATAAGGAAAGGCTGATGATGTCTGCTTGCTGGGATCAGCTGGTGCAATAATTCAGGCGTTCTATAATTAGAACAATAGCAGTATTGTTCAGTAGCCCTGGAAAGGGGCAGATAAATGGACAGTTGGTTTTGATATAAAGAGTGTTTGCAGTTTGTTTTTTTTGGGGTTTTTTTTTTTTTTTTTTTGGTTTTTTTCTGGTTTAACACTTTATGTGTTAAAATGGAGGGGAGATGGCATGGGGAGTTGACCTAAGACAATAAAAATTAGCATGAGACTGAGCAAAAAAGCTTCCATGGTGTTGAGGCTGAAAGGCACAATTGAGGCACAATTGAGCGTAGTTAGTTTAAAAAAAAGTATTTATCTCAGACAGTATGTAACGTATATCCTTCATGTATGGTACTCAAACTGTGAGCAAACTCTTTTAAATGCACTTGCACATATTGCATTGTTATGGGATGGCATAAAGGGCATTGCATAACCCATTGACATACAGTGGTCAATGGAAAGGTCTATATGTATTGAACTGGACACAAAATGAACAAAAAGACCATGATAATCCTGTGCTCTGTCGACTGGAATCTGCTGCTGCTGCTGCTGCTGCAAGTGCAGACTTCACTGCTGTATACTTAGATGTTTCCCTATGCCCAATTCAGTATCCTTGCCTGTATGGATTCCCCCATGAGCCCGTATCCTCACAAGACCCGAAGGGTGGAGTGAGGATACAGGCTTGAGAGGGATCCAGGCAGGCAAGGATACTAAATTGGGTATAGGATGATCTATGAAACCTAAATACCGGTGTCCACAATGTGGCTCTACAAGAAAAAATTAAAATGAAAATATTAAAAAGTAAAATTTTGTCAGTCAGAATATCCAGCTGCCTTTGCTGGTCTGTGAAGGCCAGTGTGGCGGGTTGTCAGGTTAGCAAAAAAGGAGCATTCTCATTGGCTAATGAAAGAATGAGGGGCATAATGACTTTCAGTGCTATTTTAATTAGGAGGCTGTATCTTCCCTTGGGAAATACTGAATGTTGCCAGGGTAAGGTTTCTGCAGTATTCCAATTTAACAGTGTCAGGATCCTCCCTCATTTTGATGTGTCCTTCTGAACACCCTGTATGCTAGCGGACTAAAAATGCAGTATGAAGACAACATGATACTAGATTTAGGATATTGGTGCTGTATTATTGCTTACCACTAGTGACCAAGTTTGGTATTACCATCTTGTAAGTCAGTATGTAAGTCTGACCTTTTAAGGTCATTCAAAGTCAAAATACACAGTGTCAAAGGAAACCCCAAAGGTCATTTTTTTATTTATGCTGAATAGTTACTATGGGCCTAGGATCCACTGTTGCAAAGATATGGGTTAATATGTCAGTTTGACCTTTCAAGGGCACTCAAGACAACAACAACAACAACAACAAAATAAATAAATAAATAGACAAAAAACAAACTAACAAAAAAATAATAAATAAATAAATAATAACTTTTGAAATTCTTAAAAAAAATATTGCATCATAATCTCCTTTGCAAACATGGTAGAAGGCTATCTGGGGCACATTCATGTGCAAAATCAAAACATTTCATGCAAGTTTTGAGAAGTTGAAAATGTAAAAGGTGCAATGGACAGACACAACAAATGGATTTTTCATTGGTACTTTATAAAATAAGGATAATTCCAGAGTTTCATATTCAACTGGGTTAGAAACTTGACAAAACAGATGTTCCACTACCAGGCTTGCATAATATTAGACTTTGTTAGAAATGTGTTTGAAACATGTTGCACAACTGTTTTTATGTTTCTAAAATCAGATGTGCATGAGTCAAACCACAAAAAATGGATATTTGGAGTAATATTAGTATTAGTAAGTGCACTTACCTCTCGACCCCATTGCCCAGACCTCTGTGTCTGGGCATGATGCCCAAGAAATCGATTTGAGAAGCTTGCTTACATAGTTGATCCTGAAACCTGATGGTCCCATGACGCCATCTCTCGGTCCATGTGGAACTGATGGTGACATCGTGCACATGCGCCCCGTATCATCCTTCCTGTTTTGGAGATTGGTCATTTGATATCAGCTGTAAGAGGCAGTGGGGTTGGTCGGGTGGGCTTCTCTGGTGGTCCAGGTAAGTGTACTTACTAATACACTCTACTGATATTACTCCAAAACATCCCATATTAGTTATGTAACATTACCTCTCAACCACCATTACCAATATATAATCATACTGGCAGTGGGGTAATCATCACTGGTACACTGACCTCTGTAGACCAGCAGGACTGGCAGCTCAGGGGAAACCATCAGTTCGTGTGAGGAGGTGACATCTGAGGGGAAAACCTCAGAGCTACATAGAGATGAGGCTGCCGACAGCAGAATCTGGCCTAAACCAGAAACCCTCCTTACCGACCGCACTGAACCCCCCCGGATGCTCGCCCGCCAACATAACAGCTGTCTGCCTTATGGGTAGACGTTATCGGTTTTAGCTCCATCGGGCCTGGAGATCTAACAGGCCCTAGTCGCGAAACTGGCGGGCGTTATATGGTTCTGTGAGCAGTGATTCCCGTGCCAAACCAGCCCTGGCATCTGGACAAACTGCCTGATACTGTCCTAGATTAGGTCTATTAAGCACAAAACCCTTAAAGGCCCACGAAGAAATGTGCCCATAGGCCTGCATCGGATTCAACCACGAGAGCGCCATAAGCTGGAACACGGTGGCAGCTCGGATAAGATCAGGAAGGCGTAATGAACCAGTGTCAGAACCTAAGCAAAGGAGCCTGTTACGCCTGCAAAGGCACACATGCCATCCTAGAGCACTATCATGTGGTGCAAGTAGGGCTCGGCGTAAGTCATGTGCGATCGCCATTGGCAGGCCCTCAGAATGTTGACAACCGCAATGTTCCGCAGGGCGTGCCAGGAAGCATTAAAGACTCACGCCTTGTGAGCTCTGGCAGAGACAAGCTGTAAGGCCTCCGGCCTGTCCAGCGAGGTCTCATAGACCTTAAGGATTGTCTGTTTAATCCACGATGAAATCATGTTTCTCTAAATTTGCTCCTTTCACGGGTTACTCAGTGGTAGAAGGAGGGCAGGCCTCCATCCTCTGAGGCCATCCATGCGAGAAAGGTACCAGCAAAGAGCTGTCACTGGGCACGGGGCTCTCTCCTCGAGAGGAAGAGTGGCATCCATCGCACTGAGGGTAAAACCCTGAAAGGCCGTAGCTAGATCTCGAGCCACTTGGTTCTTAGCAAGGAAGCCCAAGTGAGGCCTCAGGGACACCTGGGAGTATTCAGGTGACCATTGGAGAAGGTCATGAGCTAGACTGTGGATCTCGCTTCTCCTGGCCCCCCAAGGGAGTGTTAATAGAAAACAAGTCTTCCACGTCCAGTACTTGACGGAAACCAGCTTGGGGTCCTCAAGGCACTCACTTCCTCAGCATGATTAAAACCAGCGGTAGGTCTCACCTGGGCAGGACATCATGTCACTGACCCGTTGGTGTAGAAGGATGCAATGAGCCCGGACAGATAAGGATCGCTACCAATGCGCACATCTAAGACATTGGCAAGAGTTGAGGAGATAGCTGATTGCCTAAGACTTCCCACTGATATAACAGGAAGTTGGCAATGTCCACGATACTCAGAGCCCAAGGGTGAATTCGCCTACTGGTGCACCAGTGGGAAAACACCTCCCATCTAGCCGAGTAAACAACTAGAGAAGAAGATCAAAACACCCCTCTGGCAATTCTATCTGAATCAGACTCTCAGAAGCCTCTGTCACTGATGTGCTGTGAGATAACCGCCAAGCATTCAGTTTGAGCACTTGGGGATTCCCATGGAACATGCTCATCCGCGACTGAACCAGAAGTTTCCGCCATGCCGGTAATCTTAGCGGAGGCTTGATGCTCAGTTCCAACAGGTCTACTGAGCAATCGCTCCGGGGCGGCCAGGGGGCAACCAGAATCAGATTGCAATCGTGGTACTGAAACTTCGGAGTACCCTCGGAAGGATCTGGCAAGATGGAAAGGCATACACCCACAGGTTGCTCCAGTCCATGGCTAGAGTATCCACTGCTAGGGCTTGGGGATCTGGGACAGGGGAGACATAATCCGGCAGTTTTGCGTTCTCTTGAGTCACAAACAGATCCACGTGTGGAGTCCCCAAACGTGCCCACGTGGCCTGAATGAACCTGGGCTGGAGCGACCACTCTGTCCCTACTGGCTGACCTCTCCTCCAGAGTTGATCAGCCCTGACATCCACATGTCCCTGGACGTGCTTGGTGTACGTGCGGACGTCGTGGTAGTAACATCATCTGATGATGAGTCTGGCCAACTCTGTCAACTTCCGGGACCGTGTCCCACCTTGCGTGTTGAGGTAGGCTACCGTGGTCCAGTTGTTGCACATTATGAGGACATGTTTGTGCTCCACCAGGTCTCGGAAGTAAAGGAGTGCCAAACATACTATACCAGTTCCAACCAGTTTATCTGGTGAGCTGGGAATGACGCTGGCCAAAGGCTGGACACCGTCCGACTCTCCACATGGGCTCCCCACCCAGACCGAAAAAGAGTCCATGTAAATGGTGAGCTGGACCTGAAAAGGCTCCAACATCTGTCCTCTCATGATGTCCTCCCTGATGGTCCACCACTGAAGGTGCGGCTGATCCTCGATGAGGATCGGCACTTGGATGTGGTAGTCCTGGTCTCTCCTCCATCTGCCCCACAGTACAAGCTGCAAGGGACAACAGTGGAGCTGGCCTAAAGGGACCTGGGAGTCCATCGAGGACAGGGAGGCCAGCAGGGCGAGCCATTGTTGCCCTAGCGGACCTTGCTGGTCAGAAAGGGCCTGAGCAGAGACTGCGTCTGTCCGACCTATCCTCCAAAGGGCGACAGATATAAGCTACCAGATTGAACTGGATGCCGAGGAAGACAAACATCTGCTCTGGCTGAAGACTGGACTTGGGTAGGTTCACTATCAGGCCCAAGCATTGGCAGAGTTTCAGCATGGTGTGTGTGTGATGCTGCGAATCTAGGCGCCGAAGCCCCCGGATAAGCCAATTGTCCAGATACACATGCATGCAAACAGCTGAGCGGTGAAGGTAAGCAGCAACGGCCTGCGCTAACCTGGTAAAAACCAGCAGTGCTGTGGCGAGACCGATCTGAAGCGCCCTGAACTGGTATATTAGGCCTGCGAAGGCAAACAGCAGATACTTCCGTGAAGTCTTCATGATTTGCACGTGGTAAAACGCGTCCTTGAGATCCAGGGATGTAGTCCACTCCAGAGGCCATAAGGCTGCTGCCACCGACTGGAGTGTCTCCATCTGAAAGGACAGGACTTCCAGATAGGTGTTGAGTGTTGACAGTCTATGACTGGGTGCCATCCTCTGTCCCCCTTTGGGGACCAGGGAGAGTAGGTTGTGGAAGTTGGGAAAACCTTGGTCCTCTTCCGGTTCTATGGCGAGCTTGCGCCGAATCGTCTGAACCACCTCCAGGAAAGCCCATGCTTTGGGTTCTGAGGTGGGTGAAGCAAACCACCATGGTTCTCGGCTTAGTGAAGGGCTGTCTTTACAGAAAGGCAACATGTAGCCATGTCTCAGGATGTTAAGGACGAATGAATCATCCGTGATAGACTCCCAATGCGTGCCATATACAGTGAGGCAGCCGCCGATCAGGCGCTGTGTGGAGTCTAATGGTCATGGTCAAAGTCCTTAGCAGGTGCAAGTGCCGAAGCCTCTGCAGAGCCCATGGTCGCCGGCTCTCTGTGCCTGCCATCAGCAGCTCATCCTCCGCCTGGGTGTCCAGTCCAAAGACTCTGGACTTGCAACGGGAGCGAGGATGCCCAAGACCTCCTCAAACAATGTATTGTCCGAGGGTGATGGAGCAGCCACCTGTGACAGCAGGGGATCTATCACCATGCCAGGCGTAGGGGCAGCGAGTACCTCTGCAGAAGTAGTCGCCGCCACAGACGCCACCTCCACTTGCTTCTCCCACAGAGGGAGAGAGACGGAAGGCAAGAGAGACTCATATGCCAAGATCTCCAAGGCCGCAGGCCAGAGGTATCTGGCTGAGGCTCTTCCAGGCCACTATCCTAGACTTCAGCTGCCGCTGACTGAGCAATCTGCGGGCAGGAGGGAGTTCACAGAACTCCTGGACCTGAGGCCAGACAGAGAGCCGCCTCAAAGTAGAAGCAGCGAGCTGCCCCGCCGACTGAGTCTGCTCAGACTCCATGACAGTAGCAGTGGCCAATGTAGAAGACTGAGCTTCCTCACACAACCACTGTTACTCAGGGAGTTAATGATCTATCTGCCTGCCCCTCAAGAGAGTACGGCAGAGTACCTGGCTCAAAGGTAGGGACCAGTAGGATCGCCAACTGCTCACTGCGGGGCAAAGCCACCGGAACAGCAGGAGGCACTGCTTGTGCTACTGTCAGGGGAATGGGGGGGGTTCAATCCAGGCCGGATGTGCCAACACCGCCGGGGCCACTGGCAGTGGAAAGGTCCCCCTTTCTAAATGTCTTCTTCCTTGGCCCCTTATGACTTCGTTTACCACAAGTGCTCTCGGATCTGGGAGCTCGGTGAGCCAACGGAGGCACCGGTGCCTTAGCTGGCACTCTGGGCTTATGGTTCGAGTGCTCTGACTGGCCAGGGTTCCGGTATACCGGGGCAGGCACCTGTAGGTTTCTACTGTGGACGCACCGGTTTGCTAGGAGATCTCGACAGCTGCAGCCATCGCTTGGCAGACTTCTTTGGAGTGGACTCCGAACAAGAAACAATCTGCTGAGAGGGGGCAAACAAGACATGCAACATCTCAGCCTGCTGTATCATACTCTGGGACATCGCCTCCAAGGCATGGACCTTTGGATCGGTGCCAAGAGCAGATTTGAAAGTCAGTTGGGGCAAAGTTGTTCGCTTGGGATCTCCAAGAGGAGATCTCTTGCTACTAGACTTTCGACTCCAATGTACCTTAACCTTCTCCCAAGGCATATCTGGAGAAAAAAAACCCTGTCTTCGGGGACTGTGGACGAGCCAGAGCTAGTCTATGCTCTTTCCTCGTAGACACGAGAAGACTGACGAGCCAAAGCAAGTCTACACTTTTTCTCACGGGGAGTCATTGGTGAGGACTCAATGGAGTCAGACATCTCAGCTTGGCATTTGGCGGCTCTTGCGACCTGCCGCCTGCACCTTGCACGTTCCGACTTCCTCCATGCCTACTTACAGACCAGCCATCTGTCCTCTCTCCAGTCCTGACAGTATTTGCAAGTTCTCTAATGCCTACAGCAAACTTGGCCCAACTACAGGACACAACCATAGCAGTATAGATGGTCGTCACAAGCTGCCATATAGTGGTTCCTAGAATTCAACTTTTGTCCGCAATCCAACAAAGACAAGGATGCAGACAAAGTGGTATCCAGATCAACACCAATGGACTGCCTCCGAAAGGAAGCAATAGCCTGGTGTGCACTGCTTTACCTCTCTTTGCATTCTCTTTGCCAGGATGCCATCTTGAAAAATCTAAGTACATGTCAAATGACCAACTTTGCACTTACTATTTCAGTGGTATCCAATCACAGAAATCAGCTGTCTAGGTATCCAAAGATTCCTGGACCACTCAGAAAAGATTTTCCACAGAAAAGAGCATGCGTAAACACAAAAAACAGTGAGCGTGAACAAAAGTTCACGAAGCTTCAACTTGCAAGGCAAGCCAGTAATGGTGCCCAAAAGAGGAAGGGTGATACAGGGTGCATGTGCACATGACATCACCATCAGTTCCACATAGACCGAGAGATGGTGCCACAGGACCATCATGTTTCAGGGTCAAGTGAGTAACCAAGCTTCTCAACTCAATTTCTTGGGCATCATGTGCAGACACAGAGGTCTTGGCAATGGTGGTCAAGAGGTAACATTAAGTAAGTAATATATATTTATATGGCCTTCAAATAAATGGTTGCCATTTTAACCCTCTGGGCACAGAGTCAACAGCTTTTCCTCAATGCACACTGCTGGGCACCACAACTTTTCCAATTATGTTGGACCTGGCTTGGTCACAATATTGACTTAATTTACCAGTGGACTGCAAAACTACAAATCTGCCTGCTGTGCAGGCTCTGAAGGTAGTTCCTCCTGTGGTCAGTAGATGGCATTTATCCAGATGGGTCCTGGTCAAAATTCTCCTTCTTGGTTTTTTTTGTTTGTTTGTTTGTTTGTTTGTTTGTTTGTTTGTTTTGTGTGTGTGTGTGTTTTTTTTTTTTGGTCACCAGGGCAGTAGTCACTGGCTACAGTTGAGCTGAGGTGAAAGGGGGCACCATCTATTTGGGAATTGCTCAATTGGGCAGTGCATGGTCAGACTAAACTTTGCTTTTCCAGCGAAGTAAAATAAGACTGTCAAAGATATAAGCATGTTGTGTTAACAATACAATAAAAAACACAAAACCTGTGTTTAAAAAATAAGATAAAAATTTAATAAAAAAATAACTTTAATAAATCACAACCTGTGGCAGGTGTTTGAAAATGTTTGTTTCCAAATTTGAAAGGTCAACATACTGATTTGGTAATATTTTTGCTCTTTGCACATGTTGCCTCAAAGCATTGAAGGTGAAACTACTGCTTTGAAGCACTTTGTTATGATCCAATCACATTTATAATATTTAGTAAATTTTCTCTCACGCTCAGAGCTTCTCTTAACTGGGTCATAAATACTGGCCAATCATAATAAGCTTTCTAGTGACACCCTTATCAATTTATGATGTTAAAAAGTCAATAAGAGCCAATGTGAGAACATTAAGATTTGATCTCCTCTCGACCACATTTTGCCTAGACCTCTATGTCTGGCTCGTAAGCCCATGGAATTGAGTTGAGTTTGACTCACTTGATTCTGAAAACTTGACTCCCGTCGGGCATCTCTCGGTTCTTGTGGAACTGATGGCGACTCCTGGTGTGCATGCTCCCAGTCTCATCCTTCCTCTTTGGAGATTGGTCAGTTTACATTAGCTATGAGAGGAAATGGGGTTGGTTGGGTGGGCTTCTGTCGTGGTCAAGAGGTAGGTGTACTGACCCTGATATTACTCCAAATATCTTGTATTAGTCACATAACATTACCTCTCGATCACCCTTTGCCGATATACAAGCGTATAGGTGGAGGGTGTAACATAAGTGGCACTCTGACCGTGAGGGTTCCTCTGGACCATGCTTGTCCATGCCTACACCAGAAGCTTTGGCCATGCCGGTAATTGTAGTGGAGGCTTGATGCTTAACTTCGGTAGGTCTACCGAGCAATCACTTTGGGGCCACCACAATCAGATTGCAATCCGGGGACCGAACCTTGCGCAGTACCTTTGGAGGGATCTGGCAAGGTGGAAAGGCATATGCCCACAGGTTGCTCCAGTCCATGGCTAGAGCATCCACCGCTGGGACAGGCAAGACGTAAACCAGCAGTTCACATTCTCAAGAGTCGTGAACAGATCCACATGTGGAGTTCTCAATCTGGCCCACATGGCAAGAATAACCCTGGGATGGAGCAACCGCTCAGTCCCTACTGGCTGACCCCTTCTCGAGAGTTGGTCAGCATGGACAGTTTGATGTCCTGGGACGTGCCTCTTATGCATGGGGATGTGTTCAGTGGTGTGTCTTGCTAACTCCGTCAGCTTCTTGGACCATGTCCCACCCTGCCTGTTCAGAAAGGCTACTACAGCCTTGTTGTTTAACATTATGAGGCCATGTTTGTGCTCCACCAGATCTCAGAAGTGAAGGAGCACCAAACATATCGCCTCCAGTTCTAACCAGTTTATGTGGCAAGATGCGAATGATGCCAGCCTAGGGCCTGGTGCCGTCCAGCTCTCCACATGAGCTCCCCACCTGGACTGAGAAGAGTCCATGTAAATGGTGAGCTGGGCCTGAAAAGGTTCCAGCATTTGTCACTTAACGACATTCTCCCTCACAGTCCACCACAGAAGGTGCGGGTGATCCTCTTTGAAAATCAGCACCAGGGCCTGATAGCCCCAGTCTCTTGCCATCTGCCCCACAGAGCGTGCTGAAAGGGGTGACAGTGGAGAAAACCACGTGGGACCAGGGAGTCCATGGAGGACACAAAGTCCAACAGGGTACGCCACTGTTGCGCTGAGCAGACCATGGCAGTCAGAGAGGCTCTGAGCAGGGACTGAAGTCTCTCCCACTTGTCTTCCAAAGGGTGACAGATGTAGGCAACCAGGTCGAACTGGATGCTGAAAAAGACGAAAGTCTGCTCCAGCTGAAGAATGGACTTGGGTAGGTTCACTATCAGGCCCAAGCATTAGCAGAGCTCCAGAAAGGGCTGTGTGTGACACTGGGAATACAGGCACTGAAGCGTCTGATTGATACGTCAGTCATCCAGATACACATGAATGTGGATGGCTGAGCGGTGGAGGTCCGCAGCAACTGTCTGCACAAACCTGGTAATCATCAGTGGTGCTGTGGCAAGGCTGAACTGAAGTGCCCTGAACTGGTAGACTTGGCCCTCAAATGCGAACCACCGATACTTTCGTGAAGTCTCAATGATTGCCACATGGGCAAACATGTCCTTAAGATCCAGGGGCGTCATCCACTCCATGGGCCTTAGGGCTGCTGCCACTGACTGGGAGGTCCAGATCCAAAAGGACGGGACTTCCAGATAGGTGTTCACCATCAACAGGTCTATGATCAGGCGCCATCCTCTGTCCCTCTTGGGGATCAGGAAGAGTAAGTTGTAAAAGCTGGGAGTACCTTGATCCTCTACTTGCTCTATGGCACACTTGCTCCAGAAGTATCTGAGCCACCTCCAGGAATGGCCATGCTTTCGGTTCCAAGGCGGGTGGTGCAAACCATGGTTCTCAGCTTAACAGAGGCCTGTCTTTGCCAAAAGGCAGCATGTAGCCATGTCTCAGGATATTGAGGATGAATGAATCATCCGTGATAGAGTCCCAATGCGTGCAATAAGCCATGCGGCAGCCGCGGACTGGGCACTGTGAGGAGTCTAACAATCGGGCAGTTGGCAATCCTGAGACATTGCTTTATGGCATACAAGAGTCAGGAACGCTGAGGCTTTCCCGACTTCTTGCCTCTACCAGAAGGCTTCCCCTTCCTGGAATGCTGTTCGACTTTCCCAGGTCATCGTGTCCCAGATGGAGTATGAGTTGAGGGTTGGGTGGACACGGTCTTCGTGGCTGAGGCGGCCAAGGACCACAATAACCCAGCCGAGTCAGTCAGCGCCTTGGAGTGTGCCTCATCAGCTGAGCGGGCCCAAAGGTCCTGTGCCAGGTGGACCACTCTTGCCATCTGTCCCTCCAACAGAGTTCCAAAGAGGAGCAGCCCTGTGCAGGCTCTATAAAAGATTGCGTTAGGCAGCTTCTGGCCCTGGAGATAAGCATCCCTTTGCAATAAAGGAAGGTTTGCATCTAGTGTGCATGTGTTTTGCACCTGGTGATCAACAGCTCGAGACAAGGAAGTTGCGAGAAGTGTCACAAGGAGACACCCTATAGTGGCTGACACGTCAGAGTACGACGCAGTAAGGATGGATCCCCTGGCATCCTCATACATCCGTCTGAAGGCCTTTACAGATGCCACGATGGTGCTAAGCTGCCAAGCATAAAACTCCTCCCAGTCTAAGTCAACCAGCAGTCGACCTGACTGGAACATCTGCTCAAGTGAAGAGTACTACATCCCCTGGACGTCCGGCTTAGGGAGGAGTCGCCCCTGCTTCAGGTAGCCAGACATTGGAGGCTCAACGGGAACCTGTGTGATGCAAGTCTTGGCTGTGCACTGGTCACTAAACTCAGCTACAAAGAGCAAAAAATGAATAGGCCTGTATTGAAATGTGTCCTCCAGAGACAAGCCCTGGCAATACAGTGCAACAGCACCCGACCGCTCCAACAATGGCGGGACCACAGCTTGGTCACCAACCAGGCTCTGGATAAGAGCTTTGACATGGTCAAAGCCCTCAGCAGGAGCAGGTGCCATGTCCATGGGAGCAGGGGCTGAAGCCTCAACAGAACCCATAGTCACTGGCTCTGTGTTCCTCTCACAGCGCGAATGGCATGTATGGCGAGCCCTCAACTGGGGTTGAGATCTGTTGATGGATGAATCCGACAGCAAAAGCTCATCCTGTTCCTCGGTGTCCAGGTCCTAAGTCTCTGGACTCGTGTGGTAGGTGGTAATGCCCAAGGCGTCTTTGAGCAATGCATTGTCCGAGTGAGATGGAGCAGCCACCTGTGACAGCAGGAGATCTGTCACCACGCCTGGCATAGGGGTAGCGAGGACCTCTGCAGAAGAGTCACAGCCACAGATGCCACCTCGACCTGATCTGCCCATGTGCGGCTAGTCAGGGAAGACAAGGAAGACTCGTGCTGAGATCTGATGCTGACTGAGAAGTCTGCAGGCAAAAGGGATGCAGAGGGAGTTCAAAGAACTCCCAGGCCTCATGTCCAAGCGAGAGCTGGCTCAAGGTGGAAGCAGGGAGCTGCTCAGCCGACAGAGTCTGCTCAGGATCAGCAACAGCAGTGGTGGCCAATGCAAAAGACAAAGCCTCTTTACACAACCCTCTGATCATCACGGAGCTCCAGTTGCCGATCCAGGGAGCGAGGCAGTGCACCCAGCTCCAATGCAAGGACAAGCGGGATTGCCATCTGCTCGCTCTGGGGCAAAGCCACCTGAGGTGCAGAAGGGACTGCCGTTACTGCTGTTGGGGGAACAGAAAGTTCCGCATGGACTGCTGTAGGTGCCAACAACACCGGGGCCAAAGACCCACTGATGCCAGAAGGGGCCCTTCATGTCTGGGTGTCTTCTTCCTATTTGCCTTCTGCCTATGCTTACAAACCGAGCTCTTGGACCCGGGAGCTCGGTAAAGTAGGCTTAGGCAACAGTATTTTGCTCGACAATCCCGACTTAAGATCTGAGCACTCGGACCAGGGTACTCAGACTGGCAGGGGTGCTGGCCTTCCATACTTCTTTGACTTATCACCCGAGTGCTTGAACTGGCCAAGGTTCTGGAATACCCAGACGGGAACCCACAGGTTTCCACTCCAGACACACCAGCTTACATGACTGCTGCTGGTCCAAGTGCTTGATATCCAGCAGAGTCCAAAGAAAAAACAGCCTGCTGAGAGGGGGATAGGAATGCATGGAACATCTCAGCCTGTATGTTTATGCTCAGTGAAATGGATTCCAAAGCAAGGGCAAGGGCAAGGGCAAGCTTTGGGTCAGTGCCCAGAGCAGAAGTGGGTGCTGTTTGGGGTCAAGTTGGTCGCGCAAGATGCCCATGTGGTAATCACTTGCTTCCAGACTTTTGACTCGGACGTCTCTTCACCTTCTCCCAAGGGGTATCAGGTGATGAGACATTGGTCGTCTGGGACTGCAGATGAACCTAAGTAAGTCTATGCTCTTTCCCATCACCCACATGAGACTGCAGACGAACCCAAGTAAGTCTACCCTTTTTCTCAAGAGGGGTCTGTGGTGAAGACTCAATATAGTCAGTCATTTCAACATGGCATTTGGCAGCTGTGACCTGCCGCCTGTGCCTCACACTATCTGACTTCCTCCTTGCCTGCTCAAAGAGCAGCCATTTGTCCTCTCCGCAATCCTGACAGTATTTGCAAATTCACTCACGAGAGCAAACTTGACCCTAATGCAGGTGACAACCATAGCAGTGTGGGTGGTCATCCTAAGCCACCATGTAGTGGTTTCGTGAATCCAGCTTTTGTCTGCGATTCAACAAGGACGAGAATGCAGACAAAGTGGTCACTGGATCAACAGCCATGGCCTGACTCCAAAAGGAGGCCATACCCTGGTGTGTAGTGCTTTCCTTCTCTCTGTGATCTGTTTGTCGAGATGCCATCTTGAAAATCTAGGTTTTAAGCCAAACCACCAGCTTTGCACGTACTATTTCAGTGGTATCTGAACACAGAAATCAGCTTTCTTGGTCTGCGAAGATCTCTGGATCACTGAGAAAAGATTTTCCGCAGATTAGGGCGTGCATAAAGCACTATAGCAGTGAGTGTGAACGAAAGTTCACCGAGCTTCAACTTGAAAAGGCAAGCCAGTAATTGCGCCCAAAGAGGAAGGATGAGAGGGGGAGTATGGACACCAGGAGTCCCCATCAGTTTCACAAGAACTGACAGATGGCACACAGGACCATCAGGTTTTCAGAATCAAGCCTTCAACCCAGACACTGAGGTCTAGGCATATGGTGGTCAAGAGGTCACATTACGGAACTAATATCACTTGTCACTGTCTGGATCAAGGTGGAGATGGGCATGTTATTTGGTTGAATGGATAGGCCTAAACATCAATTGAAACCAGAACAGCAGATTTATCATGGGAGAAAGAAAATCCAAGACTAGTTTTCCTCATGAGAATATTAAATGCTGGTACCACACAACTCATAACATCTCATCTCCAATTGACAACCTACCATGGATTCTCTGTATCAGCAAGTTTTTTTTTCCTTCAATTCTTTGCACTATCTTAGAAATTTGTTCACTTAAAAGGCCTATTGAAGACAATTTTTAAATGAAGCAAGGGTCTGGCTCTGCCTTTTGTGCCGTATTAGTTCGACCGGTTTCGCCAGCTGAGTGGCTCGTCAGAAACTGAATGTTTCAACAGCTGCAGCGTGGTACCTTTAAACACGTAAAGTACATTTGTTACTATTGAGCAGAGCCATGGGGACATTTTTCTTAGCTGATAACTGCAAAAGTATTATCTTCATGGTCAAAACTCACACTCGAAATGAGAAACACAACTTTTTTTTATTTTCCTTCATCATACTTTATTCATAATGTGCAAGATTCCATGTTTACAGGGATATGTAGGTTTTTAACCAATAAATAATTGATATTGATGTCTTTCTTTACATGTATGTAAACCGTGCTTCTATTGTTCCTACCAGTATTTAACGATTTCAATTAAACCACTCATTTTCTTTTGTCTTTAGGGTCATTTGCAGCAGCTAGACTTAGACATATGAGATGTTCTCACTTTTTACAAAAATTAAAGTCAAGCAATCTAGCATGATTTGAACCTGGAAAGCTATGGGCAAGTGTGTTTGAAGAACAATGATATTAACCATTACGCCATTGGGTGTGCAAGAACTGAGCAATGCTTCTTGTGGTTTTGGTTGAGCTGCTGGTGCAAGCAATGGGAAGCTAATTAAACAAGGAGTGTATCGCAGGTAAAAACTTATAGTTTAATGTTGTTTGTAATTGTTGAACATGAAGTTCAAAGTATGAATTTATGTTTCTTTGTTAAAGTCATGTACAAACAGCATGGTTTAAGGAGACACTTCTTGCAGTCAATGGTTCTTGTGTAAGCATGAATGACCATTTTGCATTCTACACTATCATATGGTTTCTTATTCTTTCTGACACTAAAACCCACTCCCACTCACTGCATCTCCATACCACATATAGCCATACAATGGAGGGCCAGTTGTTCACCTTACTTTCTGTGGTACCTCTTCTGACAAAATATGGTAGTTCTCAGCAACACAAGTAGTGATCATTGCACACCTTACAAAAATGTCCAATTTTTCTCCTGTATCTCAGCATCTGCTTTCAATATATCATTTTGTCAGCTACATGACCCCACATTTTGAAATTCAAGCAAAGTGTGCATATACAGTGAATGTATTTATTTTCACAGGTGCTAATTTTGGCAGTTTCTGCCTGTTGGACCTTTCACTGAAACTTTCAAGTCAATTATTTTTGTTATAATTCCTACCCATGCCATGTTAAAAGACACATTCACAGAGTTCTTATTTTGGCAGTTTTCAAGCTGAATTAGTCAGCAAAATAAGAAAAAAAAGCCAGAGAGATCGAACAAATTCACAGTATTAACCATTTTTATGTGCCCCAGGGTATCTAAATTCTACAGTAACATGGTCTACATTTAGTGCTTATGTTATGGCACAGCTTATCAACATTAAAAGACACCCCCCACCCCCACCCCCCCAAAAAACAAAATAACAATAATAAGTTCAAACAAATGGAAACACAAAAGAGAAGGGACAGAGAACAGACAAGAAAGGAATGAATAAACTGAATTATTAACAGATGGGCACAGAGCTCCATATTAGGAATTATTTCCAATCATGCAGAATGCTAGTCTGGGCACTGAAACAGGAGCTTTTACTTTGGGCATTGGCTGTATTTCTGAAGTCCTAATAAATTATAAATACACCCACAGAGCTATGTGCAGCTGTTTGCAAATCTACATGTACCTCATGTACTGGCTTCACTCACACACATCTTTAAGTCATTCTTTTTTTCCTCAAAATTTTCCCATCACGAGTGAGAGTTACTGTCAGCAAGTATTGTGAAAATATACAAGATTCACCTGTCAACCTAATGACAAATGAAGGACTGATAGCTCTGGCAAGTATAGAAAACTGCAGCAAAGAAGTTGGTCTGCTGTATAGGCCAGACAAACCTCCTGTCAGGACTACACCATTTATTAACAGACCTTCCTTCTGATTTCCAATAAATACATTGTACATATAAACAGTATATACATTATTATGTAAGCATTTACGTTGGTCCCTGCAATAAAATGTAATAACCACAATGCATTTTACATGCAGTCTGTTGTCATAGTTAATATACCTACACTCCAACTGAACCACTTCCCACCCAAACGGTTTAAAGTCCTCAGTTGTCACATGTTGTCTACTGTCATGTTTTTTCACTAATATTTTCACTGATAAAAGATTATTTTAATGAGAATTGTAGACTACACACATCAGGACAGGTTATATAGGCAAATCAGGACAGGTTATATGGGCAAATCAGGCCAGGTTATATGGGCAAATCAGGCCAGCTTATATGGGCAAATCAGGCCAGGTTATATAGGCAAATCAGGCCAGGTTACCTCAGGTTACCAGCTTTCCTTTGTGCAGGTCAGGCCCTTTGTGTTCCAATCCATGTCAAAACAAAACTATGGACTCAGTCTAACCCTGATGAGTGGGAGAGAGGGTTAAAACTTAACATCAAGAGCTCTGAGGAGCTGGAGAGGGTTGGTGTGTCACTTCATCTGTTTAAAGCAGACAGCAGATCTTACACCTGACCATGCAGATTTACAAACCTGGGCACATAAAACACAAATAACTGGCAAGTATTGCACTCACTATGCAAGATACACATACAGAGAATTACTGGCTGGCAGCAATGGATGTAAAATACAGAGGTAGACAAACTCAAGTAACACAAAGAAATTGGCCTTTTTGAACTTTACGGGACCTGAGCCCCTATAGGACTAATAATGAATCACTTATCTGAGATGACTTTCGACCGGTCCTAAAATGTAAATTAAGCATCAGCGTTTCTGATGGTGATCCAAGATGGATGCCGCAAGTGCCATTGGGGACCATATCATATAATTTTAAATGTGATCATGAATAATAAAAGTATTGCTTAACTATTTCGAAGAAAAAATTTACGAGAAAGAATGAACGCCGAGACCCTCCCCAGGAATATCCCAGGGCATCACGTGCACTTGGCATGTGAAGGTAAACACGCACACATGGCTAATCTAGTCGATGTACAGGAATTGGTTAAAATCGAGTTGCGGTGTTGCATTGTGGGTAATATCAACGTCAAAAGTTGTTCAGTGCATATGCAAATGGTGAACTCAATAATCAATTCCATCGATGCTTTCACGGAGTAAATGCGAGTTTTTTATATATTAATGACACAATACCTGCGGCGCAAACATCTATTCTACTAGTGAAAACATATACGAATGTTACCATACTGCCTGCGGCACAATAATCTTCACTTCAGGTTGAAATATAGACACCGTAATGGGAATTTACCTAAAGGCTTGGGTCCCCTAAAGTTCAATAAGGCCAAGAAATTGAACAAAATCTTAAATAGAACTTTAACACAGCAACTACTAGTATCACATTTTCAGACAAATTAACATACAATAAATTACTGAATAGTAGTGCATCAAAAATAGGAAGACTTGGTCAGTGTTTATTCACGACACAGAGTAAATTATTAAATTTTGTCTAGCATATTATAACATAAATGAGAGACCCCATGTTTCTACCACCCACTGACTTTTATCTTCCTTGCACAGAGACCTTGTGACAGATACAAGATGTAGGATTTCTAGTTAACCCCAGCTTGTGCAATGACAACGTCAGGCCTATGAGAGCACTGAGACAACTTCTGTGGAAGATTTAAGGTTATAAGTCGAGCAAGCAACATGAAGTGCTGGCGAAAACAGTTTGGAAAAGGAGGACTACTTTAGAGTCATTTGGCTCACTCTGGAGGAAAACTAGGGTGATTTTCAGCCTTCAGAGTGCAAAACCAATTACATGTACATTGTAACATGAAAAACTGTTCTTCTACTTGTAAGGAGGTTTTCTTTCACTCTCTTCAAATTTACACTCTTACATTTGATCCAGGGTAGCTCAGTTTCCATGCATTTATGCATTACCACAGACCTCTCACATGCCTGAATATGTATACCAGTGTATCTTTGATGCACCATGATGTAATTTTAAACACAAGCATTGTCCTAAATGTACAATATTATCACAGGCCCTAGGCAAACAAAAAGACCATGATCAACCTGTGATCTGTTGACAATACAATCATGAACCCCATGCTATAAAAACATGAACCAGAGGTCCCTGGCCTTATCCTACTTCTTGTCAACCAGAAACCTTAAATCACTTTGAATTTAAGCTTCCAGCTCATGCAGAACCTTTACACTCACAGTCTCATGGATTCCATGAGAAACTGCAACATCAAACAGATGAACCACGATTGTTGATACATCTTGTACACTACCCCCTACTGACAAGTCAAGAGAAGTAAACCCTCATGGTGACACACATAGAGCTCAGCATCACAGTCACTACACAACAATAATCTGAAGATCACCATTCATGAAAAGCAAGTTCTGCGAATGAGGCAGTACAAACTCACAATGGTGGAATGTATGCAAACTGTTTTATAATCTTGTTGAAGTAACAAAATACATTGTAGCATGTACAGGCTCTGTCCTTTATAACAATATGGTGCTCGAACTAGATAACTGTAAACATCATCACACTGTGCACCTGTCACCATTAAAGAGCTCCTAAAGTTGGGTGTTTACTCTTCTATATCAAGTAACTGATACATAAACAATTACTCAGTATTATTCAACTGAAGCAGTTACACATCTGTGCATAAATATACAAAGCACTACCTACATTACCCGTTTGTGCTCTTTTACATAGATACCAACATTCACCTTCACCCAGATTTTGTAGTATAAGCATGCTGACATAACTTGTCAGAAAACTTTATTTCTTTAGAGAGCGGATTATCATGACATGGGGAGATTAAAGAGAAGAAAAAAAAAGAAAAAATAGAAAATAGTTTTATTTAAGCACAGTGAAACAGAAGTCGGAAACCATTTTACTTCAGTGATGGCATGGAAAACATACAACAGCATCTGCATAATGCTTTACATCAGAAAATCTGACTTATCACAAACACACACACACACACACACACACACATTTAACTCAGGGCAACACTAATACTTTTTTAGTTACCAGCTCACTGAAAACAATGATTCTTTGGTATTAAACAAAAATGCACTAACATTTACTTCATAATATTCATGTTGATGCATGCAATTTAGCTGCTGAATCCCACATATATCTGTCCAAATCAGAATAGTCAAGGTTCTTATCCTCTGCTGTTCAAAAATTAATTTGTGCATATACAGTTCTTGTAGCTACGCATATATATTTTATATACAGTAGAATCTCCTTATTATGATCTGTCTGTAATGAGACCACTCCCTATTTCTACCACCTTTCCATATCTCTAATTTTGTTTTATTTCATATAATGTTGTTCATATCAAGACCACCCCCTATCATTGTCAGTATCCTGTGTAGTCTTACAGAGATTTCACTGTGTTCTTGACTTAGATTCATCAATAGTCCACTCAACTACACAAAAACTTTGTAGTTTTTTGTAAATTCTGTGTCTGTTTTGAATATAAATTATGTATACATGGTACATCGTATTTTAAACCATTACATTTTGCATACTTTGAGACTAATCAGGGATCTCATTACAAAACCTTTTACTTTTTTTTTCTCTTTACTTGTTGAAGTTTCCATTACTTCTGCAACATAAGATAATAATTCCACAGTAGTACTAACATTTATAGCTTTGTAACACATCTCCCAGTCTGTCATTTTAGCCTGTGGAAACTGTATAAGATCCCAAATGTAAAATGTACTAACGTTGGTTATTTTCAAGCACACTGGACACTGTACCATCTGCCTACCAGGTCAAATCGTCCAAAAAGAGGTTATAACAAGTCAACTCATCCCCAACATCTAATCATCTGCAAACTATCTCCTCCCAATGTTAGGTTGTCTCACTAGCCACTGGTCTCATTGCCATGTCACCCCAAGGTCAATTAGTGCCAATTCCAAATGGTCCCCATAAAGGAGCACTGAGTGGAATTTGTAAAGTGCACAGGCACATTAACTACTAATTTTAATTATAAGCCAAGGCAACAGTTATTTTGTCTGCCAGTTACCTATCAGAGAATGACCTCAAGTGCCCCAGTATCCTCATTTATTGGCAAGATTCTAGTCATCTACAATAGCCCCAAGTTAATGTTGTGTCTTTCTTAATAGTCATGATCCATACCGATGTCAGTCTATATATAGTCACTAGGACTGTATAAAATACTGAATGACCTTGTACTCAGAAGTTGGAAATTGCTACAACTACTTCCGCGAGGAATGCTTCTAAAAGACGGAGTACTTTCTGTACCAACATATTGGCCTCTGATCTCAAATTTTCATCCGTGAAGCGAGTAGTTTTACTATACATTTGGCAAACATATGCAACATGTGAGCACACAGCTGCTAAACAGAATAATAATAATACAGCTCATTGGTGTCTGTACAGAGTTAAGCCTAATTCCATGCACCAGTTGTAGTTGTACCATCATGACATCAGGCTGCACACCAGCCACATCCATCCAGCCTGGTCATGACCAACTATACATTAAAGGAATGTATACAGACTATGCAGGGGAGGACTTGATTTTGGGACAAGCTGCATGCTGTTGGGATGACTTGGTAAAGGATGAATTGATACGGGGGCAACTGGGTGTTGGGATGAAGTGGTATTTGGAAGACTTGGCATTTAGATGACCAGCTGATGGGACGACTTTATCTGAGGACAAAACAGTCTGGCACAAGTGGACAGTGTGACGACATTAATCCTACAATGAGATGGCACATTGTTGCTATGGTTTTAACCCCTTAGCAAAGTATCAGTTACCACTGGTTGCCAAATCCACCCCTAAAAAGGAGTATGGTTTACATTTGCACTCTTGCAATATTCAAGGTGGGCTTACAGAAATGGAATGAGATCAGCAAAAATCATTTTGCCATTAAATGTGATACATCAACCATCAAGTAGAATATGAGCAAGTCAATTCTCCAAAGCAGGAACTCAAGGAAGTGCAAGCTCTGGCGCCAGATATTTCCATCTGCACACAGAAATGTTTCTGCTGTACAGAATGTTAAGAATGCCTAGTGTCAAAGGCTGCCAAGTGATTGACTGCAGGAAAACAAACTCGCTTAATTGGGAGGACTCTTGTAAGACTGGACGGACCCTATTCTTGGTAAAACCTTTGTATAGTCTTCTACTTTGCACAAACTGCACACTAAGACAAGGTCATGTCCATTGACTGAACAGATATACATATGTACTTATGTAATTATCCCGATCTATAGTCAGCCAACAATTTGCCTTTTCAAAATACCATTTGGTTACATTTACCATTCTGCCTATGACCATTTTGATAAATACATAACCAGAACACGTTCATAATTGTGTCCAAATGGTGAAAATGCAATACAAAACAGAATAAGAACAGGAAGTGGTGGCAGACAAGGTTAAGCCACAAAGTTGTTTTATATTTTACCATGGTGTATGTCATTTGACAACAGTGTCTATAGCCACGTGTCTTGGTCTGTAATGGCAAACAATGAAAATTTCAATGGTTGCAATTTACAGCTATAAATATAAATATTGCTAACATCTGCTTCAGCAGTTTTAAGTCCCTATCTTGAATAATATAAGAGGTTTGGATGGGACCGTTTATAGCTCATCTTGTGCACATAATCACATAAAAGGGCCATGAAACTATTGGGAGATCTTGCTGCAGTGTGCCTTACATGAACCCCAACAATCATTACCCATCACCCTCCACCTTCAACTGACCAAAGTGCTCAGGTGTCATTCATGATTCATGTTATCATTGAGGTAAAATCTAACAGAATGGCACCTTCCTGGTCAACAGCTTTTGTTGGGGTGATGTTGGTTGTGCTCTAAATTTTCAATCGATATCAAAGGGAATGGGTGCACAGAGATCATAAAATCTTAATACCCCATTCCTCTTATCAACCTAGTCAACACTTTAACCTATTACAAACATTTGAAAACTAGTGATACATTTCCCTTTCACTGACTTGAGCAGTCGAGACAGTGGAGTATCTTATCACCATGGCCACATGCTCCAGACTTCAGCACCACTAACTCTCATATAATACATGTACACTCATATATACATATATATATATATATTCATCTCAAACATTTTAAAATACATATAAATGTTATGGCACCAACTCCATTGTTAAAGGACACAAGATACTGTGAAAGAACTTTTGAGCACAACAATATCTTTCCTAGGCTGTAAAACTAAAAAGCGGTATGAAAGAAACCTTTGAAAACTTTTGTTTTTCTTTTTACAAAATCTTCTTTAACCCCCAGTTTTATGCTCACTAACTACAGTGACACAGGGCTGGGCAACCTGTCACAAATTCACAGAAGTTTGCAACAAAAGTGCTGAAAATGTGACACCGACTTTTGCAACAAAGCTGAAAAAAAAAAAAATGGAATAAATAAATAAAATTCCGTCATATCACATTGTATAACAGTACCAATACATATTTTGCCAGAACTTATATACAATTAAGTATACATCACAATGTTTTTGTTTAATGTTAGTATGTTCAATCAACATCTTAATGAAAATACAACAGGAAAAAGTAGTGCATTGGTCATAGTTTAAAATCTTATTCTGTACTAGTGGTTCATATGTCATAGATCTGGAGACTCAAGAGGCAGCAACTCTGCCATCACATGGGAGTATAGTGGCCAGTGGCCATTACACACAACAAACTTGCACCAACAGTTTTAAGTCAGATAAATTCTGAGCAAAAAAAAAAAAAGAGAGAGAAAAAAAGCTGAAAAAACCCAGCACATTAAGGAAACAGGGTCCAGAGTGTGGAGCATGATCCAGGGAGGCAATCATGTTAACTTGAATGCAGAATTCCGATCCAGGATGCAGGCCCAAAATGCATCAGAATCCATCTCCAAGCATCTTTAATTTCACCATTTTCTGGGGGAGGCCTACTAGACCCTGCCCCCTCCCCCCCCCCCCCCTTCTTTCTTTGCTACATGACATTTACAATTTTGCTATAGGAATTTTCAGTCTGCCAAGCCCTGTGACACTCATGGGTGGTTACCCAGATTTTTAGGCCAATCACCATTAATTGTTTTTTTGCCTGTGACAAAAATTTTTATGAACACAATGGGTTCTGTCCATGTGCAGTGTCCCTTCATTTGTAGCTTGCACACTGAAATGTTGTGATTTTTAGACTGAACGTGTACATTTGAAACACCACATTTATTGAACTACTATTTTCACCATAAGGATTTCCAAAAAGTAGTCTGCCCCCCCCCCCCCAAAAAAAAAATGTGATTCTCAAGTTTTTCTTACCATGATTCTTAAACCCATATCATGTTTAAAGCAGTAATTACGTGACATGAAAATAATTGATGTTGCATTGCTCATTATGTTTTTTACTCTATCAAATTTAAAGTTTTCACTTGCTGAAGCTTTTAGCTGTCTTGATCAGGACTTCTTTCTGTGTAGTTTATCAACATGTCACGCATTAAGTGTTTCAAAACAATGCTCTTGGTTTATCTCATACCCTTTTTATGTCCTACAGCAATTAGGAATGATACTATTTGCTCTCGACCTTTACAAAATATATTGAGCCCACAGTAAAACACAAAACTGGTGTATATATCATCTGGCTGTGGAATTTCTCAATTATTATTCTCCAAATAACCATTACAAATTTAAATCAACAGACACACAACACTAAATTAAGAAAAACACAACTTGTCATAATAATCAAACATACATTAAGTGGCACTGGTGGAAAACTTTCTCAGTTATTCAACATACAGTGAAACCTAGCTATAATGACACAATCTGTTCCCTGCAAAATGTTTCAGATATTTTTTTTTTAATGATATATAAATATATGTGATAAATGAAACGAATTTGACAGTCCCTAGAAACCAGTGCCAATGTGAACATGTCAGATATATATCTGTGTCATTATAACAAGATTTCATCATAGCACACGAATGCACATTTATGATAATCCTTTAAATGAGACAAACCTGAGCACAGGAGCATTTTACTTTTGCCCATGGATACGGCCTGTATTTTTCCCTTTCAAAAAACTAGAAATTTCGTTTCACCAGCCAGAAATTTCCAAATTCCGTTTCAGTAGTTCTCTTTGTATGTAAAACACATTAAAAACAGCAAATTCCGTTTCAGAGGTGACAAAAATTCATTATTCCGTTCCGTTTCTGTTAAAAACGGAAAAATACAGGTCCTACAAGGAACATACAGATTAATATCCTATATTGGGACCCCTCCAAGGGTATACCTATTTTGGTGGCTGCCTTAGTGAAGTCCATGCTGTACATCCAGAAAAACAATACTTGTTTTGAGAGAACTACAAATTGCTGCTCCCCTGTGATAGTCTTTGAAGCCAAGTTTAATTGTACCATAATACATCTGGTTGGAAAGACTATCAAGTGAGAGATCAGCAATTTCTGCTCTTGCAATATCATTTCCTGGAACAGCAACGGCGTCATGAATTCTGAGAAACAGTCTGCATATAGAAGCTACTGGTAATACTCATACTTCTCAGATGCCACTTTTTCTTTTCATAACGGATGAAACCAATAGCAGTTGTCATAAGTTAAAGTGTCCACATTATATCTGGCACTTACCAGCAGTTTTAAACATGTTGTATCAATTAAATCCATACAAATAATACTATGGATGATCAGACTATTTCCCCTTTATTTACTGGTCACTTATGAAAACGAAAGGACTGTGACTGTAGGATGGTCAGCTGCCTTTTCATGCACAGACTGAAATAGCCCTGTAAACCTTTGGGAATTATGTCAGGGTCATCCATGTGCAGTCTTAACCTGGCCCTTACAGAGTATGTGCTCTCAAATATTAACTGAACAATAATTTCGCACAATTATCCAGTTTGTGACCTTCATACTATATCAAGGTCACCCAAATGCAAGTAAAAACTAGTCTTCACAGAGGTTATCATAATGTCAGATTTCATGTTTTATTTCATATAGTTCTCAAGGTTCTCGAGGGAATGAAAAACTTCACAAGTAAATATGTCATGTGATCTTGGAAATCATGTCGTCACCACTGTGTGATTTCAACACAATCTTTTAGTGGACCACAATCATGAACAATGTATAAGATCTTGCTCAGGTGGTACTTAAATTATTGTCTTGAAATATAATTCACTTAAGTTACCTTTCAAAGTCTGTAGCTCAAATAATTAAGGAGCTATCAACCAAAACAAAAACAATTCAGAAAAACTGGCCTGTGACCCTGCAAATTACATCATGGTCATCAATGTGAACAAATTAAAAACTTGAGGCCCCAGGATATAGCCCTGTGTTATTAAAAGCAACTTGCCTGACTGTTTCTTCCACTAGAAGACTCCTTTCCACATTTATCCCTAAAAAGGTACATTTCCACCTAGTTTGAAGGTACATTTCCACCAAGTTTGAAAGTACATTCTCATTAAGTTTGAAGAGGGTCTGGCCAATGGTTTTGGACAAGAAGTCCAATTATGACAGATGAAAATCCATCCCATAAGTTCAGCTGACAGAACAAGATGAACTAAAAACATTTATGAATCACCATTTATGAAGTAGGTGCAGTCAGCATTTTCACAGTTACAAAGCTAATTTTTGGCATGATACATGTGATACATTATTTCCTAAGTAAAACCTGTGTCACCAGCGTACTTGACTTTTGTACTGTTCCAGCAAGCTCCAGCGTTTGATAGTTTCATAGGAAAACATGATACAGGTTGAGAACACGAGAGACTGGATGATGCGAGGTGTGAGGCCCTTGGTGAAGATCTTCAGCTTCTCCTCACTCCAAAGAGTCCGTGCCGTTCCCCAGAATGTACCGTGCTGCACCTACCAACCAACACACCACATTTTAAAGGATACCAAACTATGATTATTCATTTAACAGGCCCTTAAAAACAAAACACAAAAAAACAACCCACATGCATGTCCATTTTTCACATTAAAGCTATGACATTATTTTCATATCATCCTGTAATCTTAAATGACAATTCATATGTGATGTGGTAGCTTCTTTCTTTTGTATCTCAATAGAAGTGGCCTTTTTACTTTTACAGGATAAGGGCCACTATACTGTAAAACTGACAGGCTGACATGACTTTCTCCAGCATTTAATTGATTAATTAAAATAATTGTGCACTTTGGGTTTTCTCAATATTTTTCGGCTAATTTAAATTAATTGAATGACAAAGTTTTTCAGTGTTGCTCTGAATTAAGCAAGCACTTGTGCACACATTTGATCCTACTCACCTGTAGTCTAGCTCTAGTAATGTCTATTGGGTTGGTCAGAAATGTGACGGTGACTCCTGCTAGCGGAGCGGCTGTGGTCTGGAGGGCCAATCTGGGCACCCAGTCCGGTGCGGGAGCCGCCAGCAGGCCTGTAAAAACAACCACAAAGAGAGCCAAATGATCACAACTGAAGTCACTGACAATAAAGACGTATACAGGCAATACAGGACAGGTGGATTTGACACAAAGGTCTGAATCACCAGACACAGGCCAACAACAACCAGAGGTCCACAGCAAATCTGAAGATGCTCTCTGTCTCTTGCTCAATTATGCTCCAACCCATTTACAATATACATGTATACAAATAAACGCAAGTTTCATCATAAGTTGTCAAGAGCCCTCCCCCCCACCCCACCCCACCCCCCCAAATAATAAAAAAGCTCGAAAAAACTGTGGCTAGACCAGAAAAAAGTAATAATATAGATCCAGTTCACACCTGCAACCAAACAGGGTTGTGTCTCCTGATAGGCTGTCTGTATTCACCACTGTAACACATCAAAGTGGTACACCCAGGATACCAAATCACACTGAACTTTCTTTACAAGACATCCATGGGCCTCATGCTCTAATGACATATAATCTGGTGACCATCGCCAACAAATTATTTCCTGAACTGCATTTCCTCCAATCCCCATGATCTTGAGAAATTAATCAGGCTTTTCCATATTATGCAATACATGTATCAAACTTATACATGACACACATGATTGCCACCAAATTTCATAAAGATCCACTGAAAATTAACACACAGGGCATTTTCACTTTTTTCACTTTTTGGCCCCTGTCTTACATAAGGCACTAGGTGGCAACATTAATAACCACAGGAACCTAGATTTTCATTCACAGAATATGTCCAAAAAATTTCTGGGGGCTAACTTAACATTGTAGATACAACTGTGTTGATAAGCAATTGTTTACAGACAGACAGAGACTAGTCATCACATAAGCTCAGTGACTTATGGTCAGCAGAGCTTGTAAAAACGAAAACAATTTTGAAGAATGATACAAATGATAATATACATTGCACTGTCATATTTGAACACACTTAGTCTTTATCTGTGGCTTGCACTCATGGCAACCAAAAAAGTGACTTGGTTTCTTATCACACAATGCTTATTTGTGTGGTACAGTAATTATAAACATGAAACAAGATAAGCAACTTAAAAGGCATTAATTTGAAAAATCCTTCTTCTACAAACAGTTGTCTGGCATAAAGTTTCTTTACAGAGGATATATTGCACATAACATAGTGGCAAGTTTAATTATTTTGAATGGGCCAAGAGTAAAAACTGAACAGTATAATGACATGCAATTTAATGGGACACTTACCACAATATATATCATAGAAAAACCACCATGATGCACTTGTGGTGGTGTTCAGAAATAAAGATATGACATTTCCCTTGTAGAAACCTCTCAGTCCATACTGTGTGTAGATA
Organism: Hermodice carunculata; assembly: GCA_964020975.1. Classification (NCBI taxonomy): domain Eukaryota; kingdom Metazoa; phylum Annelida; class Polychaeta; order Eunicida; family Amphinomidae; genus Hermodice; species Hermodice carunculata. The sequence continues at coordinate 51,749,676 of OZ026629.1, read as the reverse complement.
GCTGAAACAACTGCACGCGTTGCACCTAGTCGGGATGTGAGTGCATCTGGAGACAACCTTAATGCAGACAGATGTGCCACTCTTGATTTTTGGCTCCCTTGCTTGGTCACACGTCCATGCATCATCAGATGCTGTGCCACAATATCTATGGGAGCGACAAACAACTGGCTACTCAATGAAGCCAGGCCACCTGATATGAAAGACCGTACTTTGCTATTTGTCAGTGGAGTCTTTTCCATGAGAAAACGTCTTGAGCCTTCGTAAGTTGAAATATAAGCTATGTGTGATATGGTGTGCATATTGTGAATCCAAAAGCCTTTGTACAAACCACGGACCCCTTCTTGCTGAAGAATCTTTGAAAAGGCATCGAAGGTTCCAGTGTATACTGTTCGTTGCTTCTGAATTTGAATTCTGGTTTTGACCAATGCCATAGGGTACTGAACAAAGCGAACGCATACCCCACTTGCCACAGAAAGTGGAATGAACTTTTTGAAATCCATCATATGCAACTCCACCACCTGAATGCCCTCTGAATATATTTCTGCCTCTGCCATTCTGCTGCTTCTTGCTTTGTCTTTTCCTATCACATCGAAAGAATGCTGTACTATGTACTTGCTGTCCAGTACTACATCAGCCTTTGTGTAATGTGTAAATCCCGGCATCTGTTAGTAATTCCCCTGGAAAAGAAAATAGAACTTTGTCTGGAAGAAGGTACATGCACGAAGACTCAGAACTCTTCTCATTTCTATCACATGAAATAACAGCAAAATTTGAGAACTAATGACAAAGAGGAGTGTTCTTACATGTATATCTACTTGTATACCTACCAAGGAAGCACGAGTTCAATCCGGAACTAACCCCCACCCCCACAACCACCACCACCACACTAATTTGGTCCAAAGGAAGGGGTATATTTGCATTGTCATCACATGGACCAAGTCCTTCCACTGTTACATGTAATATTCCATTGCCAAAAATTAACAGCTAGGTTAATAACAATGCACTGGTACATAAAATACTTTACCCTTAAAGTGCTAATCACTGCAATAGTCATTTTCTCATTATCGTTAAACATATATAATTTGTAGTTAAAAAATTCAAATTCTTCATGAAGCTACCTTTTCATTCAAATACCAGCAAGCCCAGTCTAAAGTAAAAAGTAGCCTTAGTCAACAGCTTTTCTCGGGACACTTTGCACGCACTACATGCAGTGTCCCGAGGAAAGCTGTTGATTCAGTCTTAAATCAGCACTTGAAGGGTCAATACCACTGAAAAGTAAATGTATTCATTAAACAGGTCATGCCTTTGCATTTCAAGCTAAATTGATATGGCTATATAGGTTCACACCATCTAAAACTTGGGAAGTTCACCATGTAATTTGATCAGTCCAAAATGTAAAATGACATAATTTTTGGCAAGTTTTATAAGTTCATAGAATATGGAAGACTATTGAGCTCCATGGGCAAAATTTGATGGTCCAAGATTTGGGACCCAGCACATGCTCAGGCCTTAATGCTGAACAGTGAAACAAAATTTCACTAAGTATTTGGTCAGAAATGAGAAACTGAAATAAATTAAGTCACTGTGCATGCTTCTTGTCAGTAAAATTATTCATGTATGCTGGGCAAAGACAGCACAGGTAAAATTATTTATGTATGCTGGGCAAAGACAGCACAGTTTCCCTCCGAAAATCCTCAAAGAGGTAACTTTAAGAGGGTTGCTTAATTCAGTAACTACATGTACATGTATTGTAAAATGAACTTGATAAAGTCCTTATTGTCCCCAAATTCACCATGATCAAATCAATTTTAAAGTCCTGAATTTTGCATGGAAGCCATAGAATTTCAGGACTATAGGGCTTTAGGGATAATATAGCAATGTATCTGATTGCAAATAAGTGCACATGTACTGTTGCACTTCTCAGAGACACACCATACAGATCTTCCCATTTTACATCATAGTGCACCACAGAAATGCTCATATAATCTTTTTACTACTCCAGTACAAAAGTGAAAAGTTTGTAAGAGACTCTATTTTTTGTCTTATTAAAGGACTGAAGAGAACACAATGCTAGCTATTTGAAATGTTTAAACATTAAGCATGGCAAATGCTTTTGAGAACAGTTACCCAAAGGACCACAATGACATGCATATTCAAGTGAACATACAACCAAATACACAAACATTCATGTTCGCATGCTGAAGGCAAGTATTCCCATCAGGGATTCAATAATTAATTTGCTTCACTGATGCTGATGGTAAAGTATGTTGAAACGATGTCTTACTCTTACAGTTCAGGCACAAAAAGTTACACAGTGGTTCACCTTTTATAAGCCCAGGAATGGGGGTGGGGGGTGGGGAAGCACTCAACATAAAAAACACACTTCTGCAAGTATAACATGTTTGTAACATTTTCGTCATGAGAAGACAACCACATTGAAAAGCCACATTTTTTGTTAACTTCATGTGCCCTTACACAGGATGGAGGATGACTGAATGTGCACTTCAAGTGACTATGTACACCTGATTTACCACTGTATTTTCCATGAACTAACAGTAGTTAAGTTTGGTGCCTGCCATAGCCCATACTGATCATTTTGAGGACATCCATGTTTCTTTTCAAAGTGGTTACAGTTACGGCAACCGCAACCCAACTTTTATCAGTTAAACTTAAGGCAGCTGTAAGAACAACCTTCTCAGGCTTGGCAGGTTATTGTTCAGTAGTGATGTAATCTTCCCAGGAGCCAATCGGATCGGTGCTCCATTTAGCGAGGTCCTGCTGTGCCGAGTTCAAATCATTTTCACACAGTCACATCGATGGCTGAACAAGACAGATGTGAGATGCGTGTTGGCGCACAATTCAATTCTTGATTCTATGAGGGTGCAAGTTACAGTTGGAACAAAAATAATACAGGCTTATTGGCCAGTACCACTGAATTGATATGAGGCCATTGTATCATTATGCCCTTAATCAATAGTGTGTCCCATCGATATGAACAAATATATGATGCAAAATACATGAACAGATATTCGTAACTCCAGGATCAGGGTTTCTAACGTTCACAGCATTTTCATCTACTTTGTAGCGAATTGAGTTTTCCTCTGGAATGATCTCCCTAAAGATCTTCTTATTTCTTTCCTCACTTGTTTATTTCTGTGGAATAAAGTTTGTTCTTCAATTAGAAAGAGAAATAAAAATGGTTCAATAGCAGCACTTCCTTGGATATACTATGCATTTACCTGTCACATAAATATATATCGTAACTATATCGGCCCGCCTGTCTAGTTACGGCAGCCGTAACTTCTGGCTCGTGGTTTGTTATAGTTAAGGCATTGACATATATGTATGTACATACATATACAGTGCTCCCTCTTTATAATGCTGGTGTTGGGGTCCACAGGGTATACCGCGTTAAAGCAAAAACCGCCTTATAACAGAGGGACTTTAAACATGGAAGTAATGGGAAAACTATTTCAGTGGGAGCCATGGTACCCACCGTGTTATATCAGAAAGTGCTCTGTAATGAGGGGTATTATAAAGAGGGACCACTGTATGTATATATACACACACACACATTTACTTTAGAGCTAAGTGAGCTTTCTCCTTACTTATAATCTTATCTGAAATATTTTTCTTTTAGTAGAAAAAGAATTAAAAGTGACACAACACTTTCTTGGCAATACCATGCATACAGTACCTATAACATACATATACCGTAACTATATCTGCTCATCTGCAATGTTACGTCAGCCATAACTCCAGGCTCAGGGTCTGTTCTAGCTACGGCATTGATATATATGTGTACTTTAGAGCTAATCCAGTTTTTCTTTTATTAGAAAAGAATTAAAAAAAGGTTAAACAGCGCTTTCTTGGACATATCAGTCATACTCATAATAAATAAATGAATATATATATATATATATATATATATATATATATATATATATATATATGAATATATATACCGTAACTATATCAGTTTGTCTGTGCAGTCACGCCAGCATAAATTCCAGGGTACATGTTATACATATACTCATCTACTGTAGAACAAACCGAGCATTTTCTTCCAATTCAATTCTTTGGCATGAAGTTTGCTCTTTTATTGAAAAGTAAATCAAAAGGTTATAAAGCATACACACACACACATATATATAATATGGAAGTAGGTTCAACCTAGAAGCAAGTGGAGCATTTATACTAAATATGTTGTAGGCATAGCCTAAGATGCGAGAGTCAGCATTACAAAGTATCGATAATAAACGTAACGTTGGTGGATCAGGCAGGAGCACCTGGTCGCTAGGTCCCTCTAGCGGTCATTTACTAAGCCAGTCTAGAGGGGCGTGGCCGTAGTACCTTGAGCAGCTGAACGAACCGGTCTGTCATATAGCCTTTCTTTTTGTCAGACACTGCTCCACAAATTTAAGTACTGTGCCCAAGATCTCAAAATGCTCATTGAAATAGTGTCATAACCTGTGGCAGACACATAGTGGGGTAGAGGAGTGATTGTTGGAAGCTTGCGCGACAACATAAATCGGAGCGTTCATTGGCAACATGGCCATTGGGGGCCTCGATGTCATGATTTACGTGCAAAAAGCCACCCGTAGATAGCTACGCCACACAGTGATTGGGATTCCGAAACTTCTGCCATGCGCAGTTGTTACCTGGCTAACCGGAAGCTTTAAAATCCATGGAGGAAAAAAATGGCAATAATCGGAGAAAATTGTGACCTCGGATGAAGAAAAATTCACCCAAATGATGTTAAATCTGACAAAACTAGAGATGCCAAATACTGCAAATAAGAGAACTGAATATGAATCAATGATCCACTCGAATGGGTTCCCAAACACTGTGCTAGGGAGCCACTAAAGGTTGATAATGATAATTTGGATGTGACCACGTTTTTCCAAGTTGTATAGACTGTAGGTTTCGATTGATGAATTACCTTACTTTTAGTAATTTTTCATGTGTTATATATAGAGTTCACTCAGCTCACAATAATAACCTGGCATATGCCAATATCAAAAGGCATGTGCAAAGCAGCCATGCATACAGCAGGCAAAAGCATCTTCCTGACTGAATTACATGCATAAACATAAAGCAATTTATGTAGGCTTTGCTTGATTTCCAATTTCCATGAAAAACTGCATTTGAACATATTAATAGCCTTTAAATTGTTATCTTTCCAGTTCTATAACTTGTAAACAAAATTGGGTAGCCTGTAGGCCTACACTGACGTAATAATATTGGTAGATCAATACAATTACGGCTGCCATAAAATTAACTTTTCTTTGTATGCCGTTACATTTATGATAGTGATGTGATGGTGATGGTGCTATTATGCAGTAGTTACAGCTGTATTTATAACAGCTTCCCGATGACCCTGCTATTGTTACAGCAGTCACATGACTATTATAACAATAACCCAGCTTATCACAGGCTACGGTTTATCTGTACAATATCCACTACCTTTATATTTTTTAAAACTATATATAAAATATATAGTAGTAGTGAGTAGTGAGTAGAGAGTAGTGCTAGTAGTAGATAGATAGATAGAGTATAGTATAGTAGAGTGTAGTAGTATATATATATATATATACATATATATATACATATATATACATATATATATACATATATATACATATATATATATATATATACATACATATATATATATATATAATATATATATATATATATATATATATATATATATATATATATATATATATATATATATATATATATATATATATATAGTCCTTGCATTCAACTTGTTGACAAAGTTAGTAGCTGGCTATGCATCAAATTTTTTTATCTTTGTGATATCACAATTTTGAAGACACCAGTGGACTGAAAAATTAGGGTTTACACTGAAGGATTGAAAATGCTCAGTCCTCCTTTCGACATAGCCTGGCCCTCCAACCACCTTGCTCTTTCTACGGGGCCGATTTGTGTAAATAGATGTGGCACAAACATTTACTCAGACTCAGTGACAGTGTCGCTGCTGGTGACTCCGAGTATGGAGCAAGAAACTTGATTTATTGCTCCATGCTGCGAGGTACTCCGACAGTTCAGGCTTCAGCCAAGGAGGTATTGCCAACGACTTAATACATCCATGGTTCAGCTGTGAAGCACTAACCACTGCCCAGGATTAAGCTGTCACAGTTACATGCATGTACCTGGTTTGCATTTCCATCGACCTAAAGGCCAGACCTAGTAAGCTGAACAGGTCCATGGTATTTTATAGATTGACAGAGGCAGCTCCCTGCACTGCCACCCTCAGTGACTGTAACTTCACACAACATGCAGAGCCAGTGGTAGTAATACTACTAGTATGGTACGAAGTTATGATGTAGGCCTAGGCCTATAATCTATATTTATGATTTACTCACTGACTCCATTTATCTATTCTTAAACATCAGTGACAGTGAGTTGATCTTCCGTGACAGTGCCACCCAAAACACTCGTTTTCTCATCATTTTCAGTTGACAGTCTGTTGAGTTCATCGAGTCCAGTTCAATGTCACTTCTTACGTAACCACAGGTGACTTATCTTTCATCTCAGCTGACGTTTGCATTGGACTGTCAACTGTGGTTATGTCGCCACTCTACATGTCCTACTTTCCAGGTCATATGAAATACCGGATGGCACCGAAAAAGCACGGTGGCACGGAAATACACCAGGAAGCTTGGCTTGCAGGATCTCATTGAGTTAAAATAAATAAATAAATAAATAAATAAATAAATAAATAAATAAATAAATAAATAAATAAATAAATAAATAAATAAATAAATAAATAAATAAATAAATAAATAAATAAATAAATAAATAAATAAATAAATAAATAAATAAATAAATAAATAAATAAATAAATAAATAAATAAATAAATAAATAAATAAATAAATAAATAAATAAATAAATAAATAAATAAATAAATAAATAAATAAATAAATAAATAAATAAATAAATAAATAAATAAATAAATAAATAAATAAATAAATAAATAAATAAATAAATAAATAAATAAATAAATAACCAAAAAAAAATGAAATAAAATAAAAATAAAAACTAAATCCTTTACAATGGAAATTAAATTCAAGGAAACCATCATAATTTTCACAACATGTAAAGTATGGATCATGGACAAAAAAAAATATTGTGCAAAAACTAATTTTACTACCGTGCAACACGCACAAAACTACAACTTTAAATTCAAGCACACGCAGGTACATCTGTATCGTGAATAATACGCTTTATTGATACATAAACTGACACAAGGTCAGCATAATACAGCATACAAGCACAAATACACACAGAGAATATAACATAAAAAAACTAGAAGAGAAGATTTGCTTCACAGCGGCAAATCTGTCTGGGTGCTTGCAAAATTTGAATTATAGAAATGCTTTGAAAAGTGTTCATTGCCGTGATTCTGAAGCAGAATAACACACCTATCTGTAGTATGTTGTAAGTGTTCAAGGTTAATGTCAAAGCTTATTGGCACAAAATATACCATAAGCATTTTGGGGGGAATACTACCTGTTGGTACAGATAGACAGAAGAGTATTGGTCTAAATGTGTGAAAAGCTATTGACTACCCCCCTGTTTGGTGCATATAAAAAATAAGAGTTGTTTGTTTGTTTGTTTGTTTGTTTAATGTGGCATATCACAAAAAAGAATTTTAGATATGAACCCATCACAGTAGTTCATTTTACTGTCACATATCACTGTAGGAATGTCAGTCACAAATCAGAGCAACATTACTTTCACATATATCACCTATCACAAATTGCCGCTTCCCAAGTAGGTCTGTAATACATGTATAAACTTTAACATGTTTAAGCACCAAGGTACGTATCACTTGAAGTTCAATGAGTCGCAATTTACAACGCATCAGATACAAGATGGCAAAAATACAATACAATGATGATCTCTCTAGTCTTAGTAATAAAATAGAATCACGCACATATTTTATATACATGTATAAACAAAAGTAAAAATTATGACATATTAATAACAATAACAGCAAATGTGCAACTGTTAAAGGTAAGTACAATTTAGGTTGTATCTTGACAGTTGTGGCAGATTTAGTTTGAATGCGCTTTAGGCCTATATAAATTCAACTGAATCAACTTTGAAAAAAAGTTCCTTAGTGCAAGGCTGTATGCTATAACACAATGTACACTACTAGAAAAAGTTGTCAAAATATTACTTATCAATCAAGGGGGGTACTCAATGTGCATATTATTATTATTATCATCATCATCATCATCATCATCATCATGATCATGATCATCATCATTATTATTATTATTATTATTATTATTATTATTATTATTATTATTATTATTATTATTATTATTATTATTATTATTATTATTATTATTATTATTATTATTATTATTATTATATGCAATGTTTGGCAGTTATTTATCATCACACTGCAATCAGAAGCCTCCTTTCCAAGCTAGGGCATTAGAAAACCCCCATTCCAAGCAGAATAGAAAGTCTCCATTCCTAGTTCAGTATAGGGAATCTTCACTCCATGTTTTTTTTTTCTTTTTGTTTTTTTAATGTCTGGGTGCCAACCCAGACATTTTGTTTTTCCAAGAATTCTTTTTCTTTCTTTCTTTCTTTCTTTCTTTCTTTCTTTCTTTCTTTCTTTCTTTCTTTCTTTCTTTCTTTCTTTCTTTCTTTCTTTCTTTCTTTCTTTCTTCTTTACGACCAAATTTGTCCGGAGTTTTTCTCGGACACTATTATTCCGAAAACCACCAAACTTGCCATCATGACTGATCCACCAGTGAAATTAGGCACCTGACTTGGAATAGTCATGATGTTTAAAATTATGCAAATTATGGGCAATTAAAATTTTAAAAGCTTTATATCTTCAAAAATATTACAGATAGACACAAAGTTCTAACTTACACATGTAGGTTTTGCACATATATGCAAACAAAAGTTGGGGAATTTTAATGTATGCTAAATTCAGTGAATTCCCCAACAATCCACATTTTGACTAGGTCTTCTGCTGTACTGCATATTACAAGCCTCCATGGTGCTAGGCAACCATTTTACATTCATGATACTTGAACCTGTCTCATAGGCAGCCTTTTAGCCATGCCTGCTAGGTGTATGGCTTGAAAGGTTTGGGTCTTATGACAAATGGGAGGTGGGGAGAACTCCAAACTGTTGAACAACTGTGTAATGAGTGTCTCAATAAAATACAGAGGATCTCTTTCTGTTCATGCAAGAAATATATCTGCCGCGTGTTCACACTAATGCTGGTGAAGCAGTAAGTCCACCATGACTAAGACTGACCAGTCGGAGTGTTCTGGTAGCTGGTCTGTTTTAGCCTGAGGCTAGGAGTGTGCTGGGCTTATCAGTTCCATCAGTCCCAAGGGATCAGAGGAACTGGACTTCTAGGCAGAACAAGCCTGGTAGAGTGTACCCTCTGTTAAAAATAGACTACATACAGAGCTTACAGTCCTCAATGACCGTTTTTGCAACTTGGTGAATTTTGAAAAAGTGTATGCGTTTGTGTAATCTCACTGGACACTTTCATGTCTTTGTTTGTTTGTAACCAGTGAGGTGAAGCCTGTTCTTCATAGCCAATACTGAGTCAGTATAGTGCATGGCTCAGTTCACAGGTACATGTACATGTAGTTTTGTGACAGCATCTTGTTTAAATTTGTTTTTGTAATCAAGGAACAAAGACAGTTTTGTATTGCATGTATACACATCCCTCTGAATTATAATGTGTGTATGCTGTACATGCACATATACCCATCAATACTCCCCAGAAGGGCTGACCCTCTCAGGAGTGGGCACTTTTCTCTGGTCGCGAGGGTGCTCACTGTAGAGAGGTTTCACTGTACAGTGGTACCTGCAATTTAAGACCACTCCTAATGCCAGACAAAAGTGGTCACATAGGACAGGTGGTCTTTCATGTCGGATAAATTAACAAGGAAATAAAAGGCCAATGTCTTTCTTTCTTCCTTCCTTCTTTCTTTCTTTCTTTCTTTCTTTCTTTCTTTCCTTCTTTATTTATTTATTTATTTATTTATTTGTTTTTCTTTCTTTCTTTCTTTCTTTACGACCAAGTTGGTCCAGAGTTTTTTCAGACACTGTTTTTCGGAAAAATCACCAAACTTGCCATGCTGACTGACATAACCAGTGAAATTGTGCATTTCATTTGGAATAGTCATGATGTTTAAAATTATGGAAATTTTAGAGGTAACAAAAATTTTAAAAGCGCCATATCTTCCAAACTATTGCAGATGGACTCAAAATTACAATGTGCACATATACCTTTGTGACACTTCCCACTATAATAGACAATATAGTTGTAGAATTTCAAATTATGCTAATAAGGGGCATTGAAAAAGTTAAAATGCCATTCCAACTTCAGTTTATAGGTTTGTGGCAAAACGTATCCAATGGACCATGAACCAAAGTTGTAGGATTTTAATTTTGCAAATTAGGTGAATATGCAAAATGTAAATCTTTAATAGCTTTAAAACTATTATAGACGTGCCATTCAAACTTAAATTTATGGGTTTGTGGCATAGCCCCATCCAATGAACAATAAGGCTTATAATTCATGCAAATTAGGCAAATACACAAAAATAAAATCTTGAATAGCTTCAAAACTATCATAGAAGTAGTTTCATTCAAATTTCACTTTATAAGTTTGGGACATGGCCACATCCCTTGAACCAAGAACCAAAGCTGAACATTAATTTTGAAAAATTAGGCTGATACACGAAATTTAGATTATGTTGAACAATGGAAAAGTGTGGCATTTCGAACTGTTCTCATTTTGAAGGCACCCAGACAGATTTGCTGTGAAGCAAATCTTCTTTTCTAGTTTTTTTTTTTTTTTTTTTTTTTTAAGATCGCTTAACACAAAGCATAACTATGCTGTCTCCAGAGTATGCTTATAATTAGGATCTGCTAAGAATTTTATGACAAGTAAATAGCGTCTCAAAGTATATAATGAAAGGTTTCCCCCAGTGTGGAGGTAAAAGAGAGAAGAGAGAGTTAATGGTGAGTAAAATGGAAGCCTACAACTGCAACCACAAGTACACCTCAAATGTGAAGGGTCTGCAGTGATGCTGTCTGACATGCTTTGGAGTGATCCATAATGAAAGAGGGGTAAATGGATCTGCATAGTGAGACAAAAACAATATGTATATTCAGATTTATAGCGGAAAATTATGTGGAAACACTGCTAATGTATGTAGTGCCACATACTATTGGATTTCTAACATATGAACATGTGACAATTATATATTACCCAGCAAAACCAACCACCCCATTTGGTCCAGTGGTAATGTTACAGCCATAAGGCAGCAACTGTGTTCTCTACATGTTCACAGTTTTGTTTTGTTTTATTTGAGGTATTTCACTCAAGTTTTAAATTCATTATTTTGGAGAAAAAAAATCTATTAAGCCTGAGTTAAAATTCTTTTCTCACTGCGGTTTTCATTTTACAGATTTGTATCATGAGTGAAACAAGCGAAAAAACATGTAGCACCACAGCAAAATAAAGTCAGTGTTACTGAATATGTCAAATTTGTGCTGAAGGTCAAGGGTAAAGGACCAATGTAGTCATACAATATTTGCTAGAAACTTCTCCGAAGGACAAACGATAACGACCTTTGCTAAAATGTTCATTAATTGTTCCCCAGGTTAAAACTGTCACAATCTTCATATTTTGTATATGTAAACATGAGGGAGGGAGAGAGAGAGAGAGAGAGAGAGAGAGAGAGAGAGAGAGAGAGAGAGAGAGAGAGAGAGAGAGAGAGAGAGAGAGAGAGAGAGAGAGAGAGAGAGAGAGAGAGAGAGAGAGAGAGAGAGAGCCCAAGTCATCACCTCTTTCAAATTTCTGTTAAATGTGACGCGATTGTTGCCTGTTTAGCAGACCCAGGGTCGGACAGGGACCCTGAGCCACTAGCCACATTCACATACAAAGATGGCATGACAGTCATCTAAGGAGGAAAATACTGCTTGTGACCAACCTCCCCCACCACCTTCCTACAGAGAGAGAGAGAGAGAGAGAGGAGAGGAGGAGAGAGAGAGAGGAGAGAGAGAGAGAGAGAGAGAGACAGAGAGAGAGAGAGAGAGAGAGAGAGAGAGAGAGAGAGAGAGACAGAGAGAGAGAGAGAGAGACAGAGAGAGAGAGAGACAGAGAGAGACACAGAGAGAGAGACAGAGAGAGAGACACAGAGAGACACAGAGAGAGAGAGAGAGAGAGAGAGACAGAGAGAGAGAGAGAGATAAAATTAAAAGACTTATAAAAAAAGAAATAGAGCCCATAAAAAGGCGAAACAAACTAATAGTCAAAATCACTGGACAAAGTTCAGAAAAATAAGAAACAAAGTGGTCGACTTAGTAAGAAAAAGTAAAAAAAAATCATAATAAGAAAATAGAAGAAACTATTCAAGACTGTAATTCTAACGACAACAAATTGTGGTGGAAACTTGTCAATGAAATTTTGGTCTCTAATAAAGCCACAACCTCTGAACTCCCACCCTTGAAAGACGGTGAAAATTTCATTACAGACAATCAACATAAAGCTGAACTTTTAACAACTTCTTTGTTGAACAATGTAGTCTAAATGACTCAAACGTTGAACCTCCTGTGATAACTTATGATCTAGTCTCATTCCTTGAAACAATAGTTATAGATGAAACCTTAGTTCAAGATTGTATTAACCTATTAAATGTCTCAAAAGCAAGTGGTCCCGACAATATCAGTCCAAAACTTCTGAAAAAATGCGCACCCTCAATAACAAAACCCCTCTGTTACATATTCAATGTCTCCTTGCAACTAACAAGCTATATTTCCATACAACTGGAAACATGCGAACATAACCCCCATACATAAGAAAGAGTCAAGGTAGATAGTAAGTAATTTCAGGCCTATATCATTAATTAGTTATGCTGGCAAATTGTTTGAAAAATGTGTCTTCAAATTTGTCTTCAATCACTTCATCGAAAATGATATCCTTGTAAAATTTCAGTCTGCACACCAAGAAGGTGACTCATCAGTTTGTCAATTGCTCGAAATATATGATATAGTGCTCGAGGCCATGGATGACGGAAAAGTTGTAAACTTTGTATTCTTAGATGTGTCTCGTGCTTTTGACAGAGTCTGGCATAAAGGACTACTGGCAAAGTTAGATGCCTCTGGCATAAGAGGAAATCTGCTTCAATGGTTCGAAAGTTACCTATCAAACAGAAAACAACGAGTCGTTATAAATGGTCAGTCATCATCATGGAAAGGTATTACAGTAGGGGTGCCACAGGGATCCATTTTGGTCCCTCTTTTGTTTTTATTGTACATTAATGATATTGCGAGCATTGTTGAGTCTAAAATCCGATTATTTGCGGATGACACCTCGTTGTTTTGTATTATGGATAAAGATGATCTGGATATTGGTACTATGACCATGAAACGGTGACCTTTCGGCAATATCTATCTGGGCAAGTCAGTGGTTCGTTACCTTAATGAAAGTAAAACCAAATCAATGTTATGCAGTAGAACAAAAATCCGGAATAAAATTCCACTTCTTCTAAGAAACAAGACTGTAACGGTAGTGGACTCTCTTAAACATTTAGGAGTCACTCTGTCCTGTAATGGCTCCTGGTCAAAGCACGTAGACGACATATACATTAGAGCAATGAAAAGGGTTGATTGCCTGAGGGGTATGAAGTTCAAACTCGACCGAAAACACTTGGAAAAATTGTATTTCACTTTTATAAGACCTTATTGGAGTATGCAGACACCGTTTGGACAATTGCAATCAGGCATGTAAAGACAAACTAGAGCGCGCAGCATGCAGCGGCGCGTGTCGTAACTGGAGCAACACAAAGCGTCAATTTAGATTCATTGTACCGAGAGGTCAAATGGGAGCCACTCAGTGAAAGAAGAAAAAAACATAAACTAATTCTCATGTACAAAATTCAAAATGGCTTAGGCCCAACTTACTTACGTGAAAGACTACCTTCGAATCATCATTCTGGAATTAATACCAGACATGCTCAAGATCTTCCCCCTTTCTCCTGTGGAATACAACGTAGACAGTCTTTCTTTCCATCTGGATTAAGGGAATGGTCAAATTTAGATGCAGAAACAAAACACTCAGTGTCTTTGGCAAGCTTTAAGAAAAACCTAAAGAAAAATGCTGCTGGCGTTCCAGTATTCTTTTCAGGTGGTAGCCGAAAGGCACAGATACATCATAGTCGAATGAGAATGAACTGTTGCACATTAAATTGTTACATGTTTAGGCTAAATTTGGTTAATTCACCTTATTGCTCCTGTGGAGCACCAAACGAAACAGTTCAGCATTATCTCCTTGAATGTCCAAATTACGAAGAGATACGACACAGATATTTTGGTGATGCACTATCTCATCAAATTCCTTGTGTTAATGTATTGCGTTTTGGTGATAAAGCTACGGATCTAAATTGGAACAAAAATTATTCGAGTCGGTCCAAAGTTTTATTATAGATTCGAAACGCTTTTGATTTCTCACTTATAGTGAAATCTTCATTTGGACTTTCTCTAGACGGAAAAACAACTGAAACGTATAGTTCAATCTTATTATGTTGTTCTATGGTAACAGACGTGACATTTGAGCGTACTTCACATTGTTTGTATTGTTTTAATTTATTTTAACAAGCAATCAGTTGTTTAAATTTGTTGTATCGGGAGAGGAACTCGCAACAGCCTGTGGCTTATATTCCAATCCCTTTTCTTTATGAAATAAAACAAAACAATATAATTAGGAAGTCCAACTCTCGGCCAAAATTCTCATATAGATAAGCCAAATATCTGAATAAAAAACATGAAAAGCATAAGCAACCGTGCGAGTTCAATGTCATTTCGATTACCCTTGTTCATCGTAGTATTCTGGACTCAACAAAAATCAGAAGAAAAAACTTACAAACCACGCAAAATAAAATAACTAGATTTATTTTAGACAAAGGTCCCAGGGAGCATATTGGTCAAGATGAACCCCACAGCATAAGGTTCTTCAAGGTCGAGGCTAGAGTAAAACAACTAAAATTGAATCATGTCCACAAAAGTTTTAATGGTACAGCCACAGCTTAAATAACCCACAAATTAAAAAATATTTCAGTCACAACTACGCAGTAACAAATCATTCCCATAATTTTTTCGCTCCGAGTATATAAAGAAATCTGAAAAAAAACATGCTTCTATTATACTTGGATTACAGAATGGAAAAATACCCCCCCCCCCATAAAATCTATAGGCAATAGAACCAGTTTTTAGCAACAAATAAAGAAACATCTGGTGGATAAGGCCCTGAAATCAGAACAGAACACTCTACATCTTAATTTAAGTATACTGAATGTGACATTTCAACTGTATTAAGTTTAATTCTTTTTACATGGAGGAGATAATATATTGGTTCTAAAGAACGAATAATATTTAAATCTGTTTCACTCTTATTTTTTAAAAAATTTAATACATATATGTACATATATAATATGTATGCATGTATATATATATATATATATATATATATATATATATATATACATACATACATACATACATGCATGCATACATACATGCATGCATGCATACATACATACATACATACATACATACATACATACATACATACATACATACCTTACTATTGCAGCGCAATAGTAAAAGGACCCCAATGGAAATAAATTTCGAGGGTTATCCTTGGTGCTATCACGGATCTATTAACGAGATAGGTCCATGGTGCTAACCACAATCCCTTGTAATAAATTTTATGCAAATTCTGTATGTACTTTATTTGACTGTTCATATGTTGTCTTACACTTTATTTTCAATGTATTGTGATTTTACCTGTTGTGTGCTCATTTCGGTGTATTTATCTTATACATGGCTTGCACTGAATAAAATAAAAACATAAAATCTATTTCCCCCCTCCCCCCCCAAAAAAATGTCACAAATCACCAGCGGAACTGACTAAAAGTCACAGTAGCGTCAAAAAGCATGAAATTGAAAACATTTTATATTCGTATATATGATCTCTGAAATACAAGTTCTGATTATTTTGAGTTTATGGTAGAAGCTTTATTGACATTCATCTTGGATATTAGACATATGGTCAGCATGAAAACAGAAATGTACTAAAAGATGCTCATAACTTTGTTGCGGCCCTTTTAAGTAATGAAATACAAAGCGTCTCAATCTCATGTGCAGCAGACTTAGTAAGAATATGCAAATCTACTGGCCTCCGCATCCTCAATGGTAGGTTCTTGGGAGATAGCTTAGGCTATTTTACTTGCTATAGCCACACAGGTGCTCCCAGTGACCACATGTTAGCTGACCATAGCATGCTGGGTAACCCGACTCATTTTCAAGTTCTGCCACCATCTCCATTTTCCATACATTGCATGATTTCCGGTGGACACAATACTAGTCTGTCAGTAACAGTGAAAACCACACCAGTTAAGAAATTGGTTTGGAAGAATGAAGAAGATGATAACTTTGCTGCCGAATTTTTTAAGTAATGAATACAAAGTGATCTCAATCTCATGTACAGCAGACTTAGTAAGAATGACCATTTAGTTAATGACATAGCTTCAGATGTCAGTAATGTATTGATTAAGGCTACAAAAGTAGCCAAAGTAAAGTGTATTGCTATTGGTAAAAATTTTGGCACAAAAAAACAAACAAAAAAGCAACAACAACAAAAAAACAAACAAACAAAAAAAACAAACAAAAAAACCCCAAGAGAAATGATAAGAAAGGATGGTACGATGCTGATTGTAGAACTTTGTATAAAAACCTGAAAAATGTCTGTTGAGCTTCGAATTCAGCTCTTTAATATGTCTCTTGTTCACAATTTTAGAAAATTGCGTAAACAGTGTAGAAAACTGCTGAACCAGAAAAAAACATACATTTCAATGTAATGTAGTTCGGCAGCTCGAGAACTTGGAGAATCGAAATTATTCTGGGATCTTTATGATCAACTTAATAACCAGTCTAAATCAAAAACAAATCCTATTGATACTGCAGTGTGGGTGGATCATTTTAGGTAGGTACTTGATGATTCAAAACTTAAAGACTGTGATAATTTTGGTAAATACATATCAGAAAATAAAGACAAAATGTTTAATGAATTGAATTTTAAGATTTTTGTGAAGGAAGTACAAGCTGCTATTACAGTGCTGAAACCAGGCAAAGTATCTGATAGTGACGGTATTCTAAATGAAATGTTGTGTTTAAGTGTGGGATCAGTATTCTCCCCCCACTTCTCACAAAAGTTTTTAATTATATTCTGTGTAGTGGTAAATTCATGATGTCTGGCGTGGCAATATTTTGACCCCTGCACACACACAAAAAGGTGACGCCTATGAGCCAGGTAATTATAGGGGTATTGCAGTGTCAAGTCATTTTTTAAAAATTGTTTTGCAATATTATACATATCAGCTTATACAAATTCTTCGAAAATAATCAAGCAATTCCTGGTAACCAAATTGGTTATTGGTTCCCTAGTCTAGGGAGTTTCCTAGTATTAATTGAGTCTATTTGTAAAGCTATTAAATATTGGTTGCACATTCAAAATAGTGATCAGAAGTCACTGGTGTATAAAGCACTGCTTGAGAATTATGTACTGCTAATGAACGACAATAAGAGTTTGGTTAAACATGTTAAAGAAGTACTTGATTGTGTAGGCATGCAAGAGACGTGGTTTAATCTCAGAGGGAACAATCCCCAGCATAGCTACCCTGAAAATATTGCGAGAAAATCTGCAGCCTATGTATAAGCAACAGTGGTTAAATCTAATAAATGGTCAGCACAACAACTCTAACAAGCTGCGAACTTACTGCAAATTTAAATCTGGTTTTGAAATTGAATATTACCTGCGTCAGAATCTGTCAATAAAACAAAACAAAACAAAACAAACAAACAAACAAACAAACAAACCAAATAACACACACACACACACACACACACACACACACACACACACACACACACACACACACACACACAAAAACACCTTCGCGAAACCAAGATTAAGTGCATACATTTTGGCCATTGACACTGGAAGGTACATTCGTCCTTCTACACCTTTAAACCAACGTTTTTGTAAATTGTGTGACTCAAACAAAATTGATGACGAATTGCATTTTGTTCTACATTCCTGTAGAATGAAAGACACAAGTTCCAAACGGACTTGGTAAATATACATCACATTACATGATCTGCAGTCTTGTTTCAATCCACAGATGGATGATGATAGCAAGTTTAAATTTATCATGACTATGGTAGATGGGAATGACATAGTTCCAGCACTAGTCATTAAATATATCAATTCAATTTTTGAGAAAACGTATAACAAACTGGGTTTTTAGCAATTGCACTGGGTTGCACTTGTCAGACAGTGAAAATGTAAAGCCATCCTTTCGAATCCTTGCATATGTTTTTGTGTATATGTATATGTATATGTATATGTTTAGAGCTTAGACTATACCTATGTATTAGGTTGTGTCAATAAAAGTTTGTTCCCATGAAAACGTTTGTTCCTAGACATACAGAGACCGTTCAGGAGCTCTGCAAACAGTTACCAGACGTGTCGATTCAGATACTTTCCCGTAATATCCGGTTTTTATGAACATTCTGACTATCGAACGTATGGTTCCCCGATCCATGGTTACCCACACCATTTTAAATGTACAGCAGTAAGCCGGGAACCAGACTGATATTTAAATCCCCTCTTGTATCGGTTCGCCTGATTGGTTAATCGGTGTTAGAAAAATAAATCACAGACATTAATGTTTGTATGTTCACTTCAATATCTCATGTGTGTGCTTCTCTTCATTAATTATCTTTTGCAAAGCATTAATTTGATGGGAGAAAGAAAATTTTGCAGCGAGTCTCCTTCTGATGATATTGAGGTCAAAGTTCAATTTTTATCCAATCAAAAGGAATGTGACACAACCATCACGGCTGGCTGCACGTGCAAGGTGGAAGAAGGATCATGGCGGTGGATCAAGGTAAGGTTATTTCAGCACGGGAACTGTCTTTGTGTTTGGATACGAGCTAATGGAATATGGATGCACCGTTGGAGGTCCATAAGGATCCAAATTCTGTAACTCTGTCATTTGCGAAATAATTTTTCTTTGTTTGGCAAAAAGACATCGTAAGATTGACCAACCTAGTATCGCTCAGGTTTGGATGAACTTCGTGACGGTGAAAGGGGGGGGGGGGGGGAGGGAGAGGGAGCACGGGAGGGAGCGGCGGGCAGGAGGAAGAGGGATGATTGTCCTAATGTTACGCTCACAGGCTACACTGATGGTTTGGTGGCGTGGAACTGTCACTGAGACCAGCGGGCTGCTACACCAGTGGCTGTGCATACGCATTTTGTAATGTCGTGACTAGGCAGAACCTAGGTTATATGTCAGCTTTTTAATTCGATGGTTCTAACTGAAGTAATCAGTCGTGGCCAGGCTTTGTGGTTTGTGCACATTTTCATTTAGACTATAAACATGGTCCTGGACCTGGACGAATGAACACATCCACATGGACCATTTTAGTTTTAGTTGCTATGGCTATGCACTGTCAGCACAGAATGTGTTCATGCATTCAAAAATAGAAAGGACTATCAAAGGATCATTGCAGCGATAATCATTGAATACTTAATTACTTTCCTTGTGGCTTGTAAGCATAAAAAGTAACTACACCTTTACATCATAAATTGGGAATCTACACGCAAATTGTGGTTACCCTTTAAAAATAATTTTATATTGAATCATTCTGATGTGTTTTATCTTTTTTTCCCCCATCTTTGACAAAAGGAAGGCACTGGGATAGGTTTATAAATTCTTCCAATCTGTGGTTTGTTGGTGCAGAGATGTAATATTCCAGGTATTTCTTTGAATTCAGTTATTCTGCTCTAAGCTTCATGCCAATAAGTAATTTTCTTCTGCACCCAAATGCTTCAAATTAAGGAGGTGGTGATGGAAGATGTAACTTTCTAATATTTTTGTTGTATTTGTGTCTTTTCATCCAGAACACACTGACTGAATTTTCCTGCCAAATCCAGTAATGTGCATCACTGTTTGATGGTGCAAGCAACATTGGAATCTGTTGAGTGTTGTCCGTAAAGATATATATATGAATTCGTAGGCCCATCTTTGAGGTTGACTCATGAATGTATTGCCAGTCACCAGGCAGATTGGGGAACAGACTCCATCGTGTATAGGATTGGTGCATACCAAAATTCTTTGCAAAGTCGCCTTTCAACATTGACAAAAGCACTTTATTTTCCTAGTATGTGTCTCACCATCATGTCAGCTGCTCCATCATCTCATTTTTCTATTTTGTGGATGAAAGATACTAATATTATGTTAATAGTTGGTCAATGCTTAACAGTGAGTATTTGTCACACCTTGTCCAACAAGAGTGGTGGGCTTGCTTGCTTGGTAATCTGGACCTTTCAGGATCCAGTTCCTGATTCCGGCCACCAGAATCACATAAAGATGCTTCGTGGTACTTTGTGAGCATTGTGGCTTACAGGAAGCCAGGTAGTGGGTCATGGTGCAATCACAGATAGTGAATGGGAATTTGACACCAAGGATATGTTCAAAACTACTGTATTTTACCATGCCTGTGTATAATTGTAAGGTGCCAGGCTGCCCCCCCCCCCCCAAATATTGATCTGACTTACTTGGTTGTCTAATCAGTCGTACATGCTGTCATTCGGGCTCTTGCTTTGATATTGTCTTTTTTGGGCAAACAAAGTGCAAATAATGGCATGGGTTATGCATTAGTTTCTTTCATCGTTTTCACCAGGTAAACTGCATGTGCAAAAATGTGATAGCTTGGTGACACGTGAAGCATCAGAGTCAACTTGTGTGCTTGTTACATACAAATGTACATGCATTCTGCATGTATTCAGGGTGCCAATTCACATGTATGTGGTACATATTATTAATTTCTAAAATCAGGTCTTTTTTCCCCTGTTTCAGGTAATAAAGAATAAATTTTTAAACATTGTCTATTATTTATTTCATTTGGGTTTGAAGACCAGCATAAACATGTTATTCATATGTGCATATCTTGTCTGTCTACCCCCGGTGGTCAACCCTCTCTGCAGTGGGCACTTTTCCCCAGTCCCAAGGGTGCCCACTGTATAGAGGTTTTACTATACTCGTCAAATACCTTCTGATCAAAGTACCAGCTGGTATCGGTAACAGTCTTTCGAAATTACATCTTGGTGAATTGCAATTTCCTCGAATGATTAAAGGACCATGTGATCAAAATCTTTATTTTTTTCGAAAGTCATTGAAAATCAGCATGTTCTGATAAGCATTATTTGTCATTCACTTGCATGTGTCTGCCCAGATTGTGGTTTTGAACCAAGTTTTGAATGCACATGCTCATGCTACCAAAAAAAAAAAAAAAAAATCACCAGATGGTGCTGTTTTTCTTCCTACATAAGCTGTACTGGGGTTGTCACTTTCAATATGGGAATAAATTCATTGCATACAGGGCTCAAAGCTAAGCAATATTTTTAGGGGCCAGTATCAATCATGTGTAATTAAGACTCCATGCCAAAATTTAGTAGCCGGGGCTAACTTTTGGTGGCCACTGGTTACCCACAGGTAGCAAAATTGAGTTCTGGCATACATATGATTCAACATTTTGACGAAAGGAATAACAAACACAGCTTCACAGTTTATTGTTTTTAACATCAAGAATATATATAATATGGAGCCAAAATACTGTTTTTCTGTTCATGACTACCACAAATAAAAATATTAATAACTTACAGACGTGCATACGTTTGTAAATATGATCAACTCTCTATGACATTAATATGTCATTCATTGCCCATTTCCACATTAATATCATATATATATATATATATATATATATATATATATATATATATATATATATATATATATATATATATATTCCATGTATACATGTATAAATACTGTAAATTACTTTAATTTCGCTGTATTCTTATTTTCGCTTATTTCGCTGATGGTACAAAACCATGAAAATAAAAACACCATGAAATAGTATTTTAACATTGTTTGAATAGGAATTATGTCCAAAATAGTGAAATTAAAAATACAGTGAAATTTCAAAAATAGAAAAACCGTGAAAATTTAAATGCGAAAATAAAGCAATTTACAGTATCTTGAAAAAGAAGAGATTCATTGTCTATTACATTTACCAGTTTTTCTGCCTATGAGATACCACAAAATAGGCATTGGCCATTTTATAATGAATATCTTTAGGCATGAATGTATACATGTATAATTAAATATTCTGAAAAATACATTTTGTCTTAACAGGATTGGTGCACTGTGTTCACAGTCCTTTGACATTGGCAACTGTAATTTGTCACAATATGAGAAATTACATTTGTTAGTCAGCACAGTGTGCCAGTCCTTGTCTGAGGTCATCAAGATTGCCAGGTCCATAACTTTGCACAGATTTGACAATACGTTGAATGAATCTTCTTAGCTCTGCTGACCTAAGGTCGCAGAGCTTATACCATTGCTCACGTCCATTCCTCATTCTAACTGTCCATCCATCATTTCATTGTTTTTCTTCAATAACTCGCAAAGTTATTACCCAGTTTGAACAAACAAACCAGGTAGGGCACAACTTGAACAGTAACAATTTTTAAGGGTCCGCCCCATGGGGGGAGGGGCTTTATGTTTTTAGGTTGTCCGTCCAGATGTGCATATTCTCGTTACCTCGATATGTACAGAATGCCTCCATGTATTTTGCTTAAATTAGCAACATGCTTATCTTACCTGGCAAGATGAACTGATTATAGTTCAGTGTCACCATGACCTAATTTGAACAAATGTCAGCCTAATTACATGCTCGTTATGGCTCAGCTGACCCTTTTGTCAATGTTTGCATTGAAGGTATGTCTAGTTGAGAAATTAGAGTTAAAGGTCAAGGTCAAATGGCCAGTATAAATATAGGGATCATCTCGTGAATGGTCAGCACCCCACTAGGGCCAGTACTTTTCCGCGATCGCGGAAAACGGACGGAATTCACGGAATCTATGATCTCAAACGGAATTTATAATTTGGAACGGAAATCGGCAAATGCCACGGAAATTAAGCGGAATTTGTGAATTTTGCCTCTCAAATAATTCAAAATCACCACATATGTCATCGCATAAAGCAAAACACACGGACTTGGATCCAAATTTGACGAGTCGGCGGCGTTATCGATACCACGTGCAGCAAATTTAACGACAGGCCGGGCACCTGCGCGCTATAGACCCCATTGCTACCATATCCATTCATTTGCATGGCATATAGATATAACGCGCAACAGAGGTACAATGATAATAGCGCCATCTGTAGGTGGAGGCTGTCAACGTACATAGTAAACAATATGGAGTCACTTTGCCGTTCGTCGATGGATCAACATTTTCCAGAGGCGATAAGATCAACTGTTTTTCCTTTTTTATTGACCAGTGCTAAAATCGTGCCCTAGAATTAGTGAAACGGAAATGAAACGGAATTTGTAGTTTTCCAAAACGGAAAAACACTCATTTTGAAACGGAAAAATACAGGCCCTACCCCACAATTTTTGAGTTAGGCCCATTTAGTGTTTAGGAGTTATAAAGTGTATGAAAATCTTTGTCGGCTTCAATGTTGGTGATATCTCCTAGTGTTATGTAATATGTATGTCAAAATGTGAAGATCTTGTGACCCTGATACCGTCCACAGTTTTCAAGACAGCCCAATATAACTTTCGGGAGTTACAGGGTGTATGAAAATCTAGGTCTCTATCGATATTGGTGGCACCACCTAAAATATGCAATACAGGGGTCAAAATGATGAAATCTTGTGAAAACAGTACCATCTTTAATTTTTGGCAGATCTTCACCGAATCTGGTGCCACCTATAGTTTGGTTGAAGTTATGAGCCAAAATGTGTTTTAAGATATAAAATTCCATATTTGGAAAAGTAAATGGATAAGACTTGCGAAATTTATAGGATAGATCGACCATGTCGAGTGCTAGGATATTATATAATATCAATGACCTTGATTTTTTGTGAGTGACCATGCCTGTAAACTTGAAAGAGGTGATTTTGGAATTACAGGGTGTAGCTTGGACATCAACAGCAATGTCAGGACAGCACAATGCCCATGGGCCTCTTGTATTGCTTAATCTGGGTGACCTTGATCTTTTGTCCCAAGGTCACTGAGAACATAAAGGGAAGGGCTCACTGATTGTTGTCTTGGCATATGCAACAATATCCATCACAGGAATTGCACAAATAAGCTATGATTACAAGTTGGGCAAAGTGCCATCTGGTAGACAAATTGTACACTAAAATCACATAAGCTTTAAATATATGTTCAAAAGCCACTTGAGGAGTTGCAACTTTGAAATGAAGATGTGGGTGCAATATAGCCACGGTGCCAGCAGAGCATTAGGCCCATGGGCCTGTTGGTTTTTTTAGCTCTGCTGACTTGTCAGTCAGCAGAGCTTATAGAATCTGTTTGTGTCCGTCGTCCGTCCTTCCATCTGTCGTTAGACTTTTTATATTTTTGACGACTTCTCAAAAACCGCTACATAGAATGTTTTGATTTTGCACATGGATGATCCCCAGGTGGACCTCTATCAAGTTTGTGAAGGAGATGATGATGCAATAATTTTTCTATTTTTCATGAAGTTTTAGCTCTGCTGACTTGTCAGTCAGCAGAGCTTATAGAATCGGTTTCTGTCCGTCTGTCGTTAGACTTTTTATATTTTTGACTTCTCAAAAACTGCTACATAGAATGTTTTGATTTTGCACATGGATGATCCCTAGGTGGACCTCTACCAAGTTTGCGAAGGAAATGATGATGCAATGATTTTTCTATTTTTTATGAATTTTTTAAATTTATTTTTTGAAAAAAATTAAAATTTCTTCATCTTAAGAACTACGAAGCCAATTGCTTTGATATTGCACATAGGGTCATCTGGGGTCAACTAGTTCTTATTTTGGGCACCAGGTGGCGCTGTGATTTTTTCCTTTTTTTTTTTTTTTATGAATTATTGCCTGTTAAGGCTATATTCAACTTCTTCTCCAGAACGCCTGAAAAGAATTGCATAAAATTTTATCAGAATATAGTTGGACATTAGACAATGAAAGTTTGCAAAAATAATATGGTTATGTTAATTTTTGACAAAGTTATGCGATATCAGACTTTGTGACTGTAAGTGAGTGCTGCCACTGTACACCGGCAGCCATTGAAACAGCAAGGTATGTCAATTGATAATACATGTACTACCATCAGCAGAGCTTATAGAATCCGTTTGCGTCCGTCGTCTGTCTGTCTGTCTGCCCGTCCGTCCTTCCACAAAATTTATTTTAAGGACAAACTTTGCTACCACTCTACATACATGTATATTATAGCTGTACAAATCCAGACTGCAGTCCATGTGTTCCAATACTATAAAAGCAGATCCCAGTCAGCAGAGCACAGGATCATCATGATCCTCTTGTGGTTTTTTTTGTTTTTTTGTTTTTTTTTTTCGTTTTTTTTGTTTTTTTTGTTGTTGTTTGCGTGCCAGGCTTGACCTAGCTCTATAGCCTGGACCTGACGTATCCACATGTGAATGTAGATATATGCTCTGCTTTTAACTTGTGGTAAACTCAAAAATGTGTGGGTGATGTCTACCAAGCTAGCAATCCACCGTATGCCAAGACTGTAGATTACGGGTTGTTCGTTGTTTACCTGCCAGAGCCTGTTCATGTGGCCTAGATATATGGGGGGGGGGGGGGGTAGTGGCACTGGTACACACAAGACACATCTGCAAACAGCTCAGCAAGCCTGGAAACAAACTTACCAGTATAGGATTGTCTCAAAATACTGCAGCAAGGACATTTGCTGGCACAAAAGCAAGGGTTGTGTTCATCTTACATTTTAGGGCAAAATCAACATCTTCAACATATTGGGTAATCAGACCTGAAGACTGAGTGTGTCTCCACACATTTTGTGTACATGAAGGTAAACAGCCTTCCAATGTCACATCAGGGAACTCCTTTGATACAGCATGTATACATGCTCTTTCATTTATCTGAGCGCCATGTGCGCAAAGTGAACATCTGACCATAGGGGCACTTATTTTCTGTGATCGTGGAATGGATAATCTGAAACAGAATTTTACTTATGACAGTTTTATTCTGAAAATTGGGACTTTTTTACCATTTTGTTGACAAAATCAAGCTGTAGCAGCATATTTTCATTCCTTCAAAGATTAGGTAAACTTTAATCAAGATTAATAGTTCAATTAGTTTCAGGATCTTTCTTGTTGCCATTGTCTCTTATGGGAGGCAACTGCATACCTACCATGAATGCTATCAGTACATCGTCATCAATTTGTGCATACAGTATTGCCAGTTCCTCGCAATGAACAGTGTTCATAATTCAAATTCAAACAGACATTTCGAGTCTGTAGAAATCAAGTGTGCACACCGCCACCATATATTTCCTACCACTGTACACAACTATACACAAACAGCTGCTTGGCCATGTGGCCTCGCACACAACACATCACCCGATTGGTCAATTGAGTCACATGCAAAAATGCGAATCACGGCTCATGTTACAGTGTGTTCATCATGGCTTCCGCCTAGTAAATGTGTGAATCTTCCGTTTACAATTTACAAAGGGAACACACAAGTGGGAAGCTTTGTTTATATTGCAGCATGCAAAAATAAAGATACCAGTTTTTATAGCAAAAATTGTTTGCAGTTCCAGGCAAATACGCAAAGGTAGGAGATATCGGGAACTGCCGAATGTGTCCCAAGTCAGTCTGTACTTAGAGTGAGTCTCACGATGATGGCCTTTGATGCTCAGTTCAACGCTGATCTACTCCACACTGTCACTTGTGTGTGACTGGCATAATATATCTTTGAATCCGTTTAAAGTGTGCTTGATTTAATTTTTCACACAGAGCTGCATGATATCATTTGTCACTTCAAGACATTTTACCTTGTGCATTGTTGAAAGTTTTAAGTTGAAGATAGACGGATGTCCAGAATCCTCATCATGATAGGAAGTGACAGTCACGTGAACAGAATCTGAGAAATGTTCAGAATTTCATTCAGTTTAGATACAAAAACTTTCAACAATGCATATAAATACAAGACAAGCCACTGTATATAGTTAAATTTGTACTTTATTACATTCCATCAGAAAATTGTTTAAAAAAAAAAATAGAAAACGCAAAAAAAACCCAGAATGTTCAGTTTTCTGACACAGGAAAAAACATTTTCTGAAGCAGAAAATCAGTGCCCCTATGACCATTGTACAAGATTTTATTTTGTGTTGCTGAAAACATGCCAACATACATGTATGTCTCCTGTTTGACGATAAACAAAATGCAACAGGCATTATTTTGTCACTGATGGACACGTGTGGTATGTACATGTAGCTGGTAAAAATATGGCAATGGAGGGAAGTTACTGTACCATCCCTGTACCATAATGTATGTATGACTCAGAAAACTTGTTCTAACCCCATTAAGGTACAAAATAGCACGTAAGTCTATTACTCTTATTAGTGGCATCATGAATGACCCAGTCTTCCCCCTGAGATGTTACCTTCGCTCTCCCTTTCAAAAGTCAAAAGTCTGTGGCATAACTTGGGATTGTTGGGATGTTTTTATGTCATTGCCTCTGAATGTACTTTTGCATCGCTTTCTGTGATGGAAGCTCAGCATGTATATTTTCTGCAACATCAGCAGCAACACAATTTACAATGGATGACATGAGATAAATTACAAAGTATAAAATATAACTAACATATGGACACAATGTATCAGTGCATTAGACAAATGACCCCTCACTTGTTTTTGAAAAAAAGTTACCTGGACAGCAGTGGGATCAGGGCAATGATGATGTGGTTTACTGGATGTACAGGTATCCTGGTGTTGAATTTGCTGCCCATTGCACTCTCTGTTCTCTCATTTCCAATATTTTGCATCAGAAGTTGCTTTGTCAAGGGTATATCTTTGCCTCTGAAAACACAATTTGTCGTGGCCTCCCTGCATCTTCACAAGATATCCCTGGTGATCCGTCATAGTTGAAGTTGGAGCCGCAAATGGGTATTCCAAATCTTTCACACAACTTTCATTCAATCACAATCAAAACGAGACAAACTGACAGAGACCAAATTTAAAGTGAAGACATTGTTTTATTGTTCCAATTTTCATTGTTCAGTAATACCAGGTTTAATTACCTGTGAAAAGTAACACAAAGACTGAAATGATGTGAACACAACTGTGTCAATGTAAGTTTGAAGTGATCCGCTAAGATCATACAGTATATTTGCATAGTTAAGTCTTCTATAAATGGTTACAGCTACCAGTTCTGCATTTACCAGACCATTTCCTGATTGTTACATCTACAGTTTGGTCTTTCGACAAAATGGGATTCAACAAGTTGTGGTGTTTTGTTGGAGTGCTTAGTAAATTTGCAGAATGTGACACTCTAAGACCGACCAGTGGTTTGAATACCGTAACTTTATTTTTGCATCATTAATGGTCAAAATACATACATGTACATTACTTCACTTGTATTTTCTGTGGTCATAGAAATGGGAAAAGGGGCAAGGGCACCAAAAAGGAAATGTTGTACTCATGGTTTATTTTCTTTCCATTCTTACAGGTGCAAAGCCATATGACAGTATTTTGAAGACTCTTCAAGTTGGGAGTCAAGAATTAAAGTATTATGACCTCACTGCACTTGGTGATGCACGCTATGGTAAGTACCATACAACTGTAGATATTCATGTAGCAAAAATCATGTGGCAGTAATCACTTACAGCCAGGGGTTTAGCCAGAAGAAAAAAAAACTACCAGTCCAAATAATCTCAGGGGTGGGACATTGACGAACACCAAAGATACAAAGTCCTGCTGGGGGGGGGGGGGCGGGTCCAAGGGCTTGCTTCCCCCAAGAAAGTTTTGAAAAATTGAATGCAAATAGGGCATTTTAAGGGGCTAAAAGATGAAAAATTGAAGGCTAACTGTATGTTTTGAGACCAGAATATATACAAATAATAAAAGCAGTATTTTAATACTATGGAATTTTGTTTTCCTTATTGTGAGCATCTTGTCTTGATGTTTGGCTATGTATCTATGTTAAATTTACTTCAAATCACATACTGTGTTGCAGTCCTCAGGTGCCCAGATATTCTTGTGAAACCAGTGTAGTTTGACATGCTGTGCCACTTGCCCGTCAACAGTTGACATTTATGTCATTAAAACAGCTGAAATTGACATCCTTATTAAATAGATTTAACATATGAAACCTACAGGTTAATGTGTTTGTAGATATTTTGAAAATTATTGATAAAAGAACAAACTGGAGGAGTTAATCAGTAGTGTCCCCTAATATTGCTGTGTAACATTCAAGGAGTTCAAGATCACCATGATAATCGCGATGTGCTTGTATGCAAACACAAGTTACTAAAGTGTCATCTGTGTACAAAATCTGCTCATTGCACATACAATAGTAATCTGAAAGCAATATCTGATGGGAAATTTGAAAAAAATATATATATATATATTGAAACATTAGGTGGACCTTGGAGTGTTGTTCCTCCAAGGATGGGGGGGGGGGATGCAAAATTTACCTGCCCAATTTTTCTCCCATTCAAAATCATGAATACCTGACCCAATGATGGGTGGATGGATGTGTGGCTAAAACCCTTCTTACAGTCAATGCCAAGTGGTATCCAGAATCTGCTGTAGGATGAGTACACATACAGCCAATGTTTGTCCCAGCAGACAGCATGTACAGCGAGATACTCACTTTCAGCATCATGAAGTACATGTAGGCATATCAGGAGTTCAGATCTAGACTTAGGCCTGACTGATATTTGTCAGCTTGTTACCTGTTGTGCCAGTAATTGTCATTACCAGGATCGTACAATCTCCAGGTCTTCGATGTACACACTTGACTGTACTCACAGTCCACTTGTAATATGTTGTGCATTGTCATTCCCAAGATCACACAATAACTCGTCAATTACACTGTAATATTCTGTTATATGACGTGACAGACAGACGTCTACACATGCACTTGATGTTAGTTATGTGTGTATCCTCTCCCAGTGTATATACATGTGCGCTACAGTTGTTACAAGAGTACCTGACAAGGTACACACAAATCAAAATCAGTCGCACGCTGTTGACTTGAATTTGCCTTCAAAGGACTTAATAGGATAGTAATTCTTGCTGACAGATACATGTACAAATTTGCGAGCATTTGGCATCACTGGCAGGAACAAGGCAGCAAGCTTCATCTGAAGATCTCACATGAGGTCCGACTCTCTGCCTACATAGGAAATCTGTTGATCTCACAAAGTTAAGCCCACTTAAACAATTTGTATCATATAAAAAGCTCAAAGAGAACGCTTTTGCTGTTTAGTTGAATTACAAAACACAAAGTAAGTTTGTTGCAGAAAAATGCATCAGCTGAGTGTTTGACAGTAATTATATTGAAGTAGTATCGCTGTGGAACAAGTGTCTTTTGATTTTTACTTGTCTCACCAAATTGCCCCACATTTGAGGCATTTGGGGGCATTGCACTGCAGCAAAATATCAAACTTAAGTTTGAAAATGGTGCATTGTGTAAATATATTTTACCAGTTGCTGGAAGACCCAACTTTCATTGAAGATCACTTTTAAACCGTGTGCCTTCTTGCCAATAAAATTTTAGAATGCCAGGGTTGTGATGTTACATTTTAACCACTTGTCCTGAGAATGAATATCGAGGAAAATTAACTTGCCCTGGCCATATGCATACTTACATAGGGCAAGTGGTCTTGTCAACCATGAGCTTTATGGGTTCTTGGGTAAGCAGATGTGTGGTCCTTCGAAGTGATGGTACAAGGGTTAATTTTGTGTCATTGACATTCGTTGATAGATAGAGAAGAAATGTGTATCAGCAGCTGATGTGGTTTTTGCTATGAATGACATTTTGTATTGCAACTCATTTTGTTGGCATACATGGCCCCTAATAATGAATAAACCCACTTCACCATCCTAAGATCCCATCCACCCACCAAAGACATGTAGCTGTGATTGAGAATGCTGCTGTGCATGAATGTATCTGTTCCAAAGTGATACACTGTGTTTAGACACCTTGTCACTGCATAAATTTGGTTGGGAAACTTGATCCAAATGAACCAGAAGTCTGATATGTTAGTAGACCACACCAATTTTTAGCAGACCAAGTTACATTAGGCAGGTTTTGGAACTAAATTGAAAAATTAAGTAGTAAAACTCAGGTGCAAGCACATCTTTTGTGAATGACTAAAAAACATGTTGAACAAAAAGTTAATCACATATAATGTAAGGGGAAATGAAAAACAAGTGCTGTGGGAGTTGACACTGTGTATGAATTATTGAAATGTTGAACAGAAAGTAGAGAGGTAATCGATCATATATGATCAGATGACTGTTTGTCAGATTGTTTGGTGGATATTTTGGTTAAGAGATGGTTCAAGATTATCATCATTTTTGAATTAGCACTTAGGGTACTAAATTGTATGACCCCCTCCCTCCCCCCCCCAAAAAAAAATCATGGCAAAGTTGTACAAAACAGGCCAAAAGTTGACCAACATTCTCCATATTCTGTGAAAGTGTACATACCCATTCAACCCCTCCCCCTTGCGTACTGTAAGTACTAATTCAAAAATGATGAAAATGTTGAAGCATTCCTAAGTTAACTGGAGGATTTGGTCGACTACATGAAATCTTGTCAATAGGGCAACTGACAATTTTAAGGACTGATACTGGAAACTAGATCACTTGAACGCTTTAAAACAGAGATTCTCTTTAACTGACAAAAGATCTGCTATAACCACATCATACCTACATTTTGAACCATGACCATGGTGACTTGGGTTGTAAAATGATGGCCCAAGTGTCTACTTATATAGTGGTGAATAAAAATAAATGTACCTTAGTGCAGAACTGAAGTTGATATCAGAATTATACATTTACTTGTGCTCCATGATTTATTGCCTGGTTTGGCGTTTTTACCTGCAGCACTTTTCTGGATGTTTGCGTGTTGTTTGAAAAGATGCTACAGGACAGACAAAACCTTTAAAATTATGATTTTGCTTTTTACTATTTACCTGCTGATTGTCCTTTTTATCTTTTTTCTTGTGCACATTTTTGTGTGTGTGTGTGTGTGTGTGTGTGTGTGTGTGTGTGTGTGTGTGTGTGTGTGTGTGTGTGTGTGAGAGAGAGAGAGAGAGAGAGAGAGAGATTTGTTTAATATGTCATGAGGTCCATGTTTTACACTATTGTTTTGGATGTCTATTCAACAATTGTAAGATGAGATGCTCCATGCAGGGTGCAGGCATATTCTCTGGGACATGAAGAGTAATACATGCATACATTTTATGCATGCTACAAGCAATACATTCTACAGTTATGGATGATTGAGGCATACTACTTTTAGGTGAATCTCCAGTCATCAAGCAGTGTGAATACAACCACCTGCATTACATTCATAATTCCAATAGGTGAAGCTTATGACACTTCCCTGTACCCTGAGCTTTCTTCTGTTTTACTTACTAGCAGTACATTTGTGTTTCTGTTTTTCAGATAAACTTCCATACTCCATTCGGGTGGTGCTGGAGTCTGCAGTGCGCAACTGTGACAACTTTGCAGTACTTACCAAGGATGTTGACAACATACTGGACTGGGAAAAGAACCAAGAAAAAAGTGTTGAAATACCCTTCAAGCCAGCAAGGGTTATACTGCAAGATTTTACGTAAGCATATGTTAATTTAAAACTGTGAATGGTACTGTTTACATGACCCAAGAAATCATGAATGTACACATATTTTTAACCTTCAGGAGCTAAAGCTAGGCATAATGGGAGATGTTTAAAAAAAATAGAGCAGGGTAGGCATAAGAGAGCCAGTGCTGTTATGCAGATAAGTCAGACTGCTGGTGGCACATTAAATTTTGACATTGCACCAGCCTTGGGGATGTCAGTGAGGAAGATGTGGTATGGTGGCACAGTTGACTGTTACATCCAGTAACTGCAATTTTCATGAAATATTCATGGCAGTAACTGGTTGGTACAGTGTTCACATGGACTCAATGTGAGGTACAGATATTTGTTTATTTCAGTTATTGTCTCACCAGCATTAGCTGTTGGCTCTAACTCTAAGACTAAACAGTTCTGTCCGTCCATCAACGGAAAACTTTGCAGTGTCATTATTTCACTCAGTAGACCAGGTTGGGCATTCATACTTGGGTGGATGATTTATATAGTGGTCATCACTAGAAATATGTGCCATCACGGTCAATCTTCATTGATCATGCTATGTTTTAATGAGCATTGAAGAAAACTTTGGAGTGGTAGTTTCTCTTAAACTGGACTCAGTGCGGCTTTGATATTGGGTAATATGGTTCAATCTTCACTAGGGGATTGTGGTCATTTTTGTAAATTACATATGACCTCTAAAGGTCAAGGTTATGTTATGTTCCATCTAATCAGAATTTCAGCAAATTTACATGTAGCCATAACTGTCAGCTTTGATCCAATTTCAGTCATGATTGGCTCAAATTGTCGAAATTTTTAGACTGCATTTTTTGTGATTTTACATGTGACATCTAAAGGTCAAGGTCATATGACCGTCTTCAGTATTCTTCTGAGTGTAGTTCTGTCAATTTCAGTCGATTTTTGTCTCACCAGCATTAGCAGTTAGAGAGATATCACCTCACTTTCCAGATGTCCATCCGTTGACCAGAAACTTGAAAATGACATTATTACACTCACCAGACTATGTTGGGCTTTCAGCCTCAGCTGGATGATATACATGTATAGTATAATAATCATGGCCAGATGTATGTGCCTTCACTGTTGCTCATCACTGATCAAGCTTTGCTTCAGTGAGCATCATAGAAAAAAATTGGACCAGTTGGTATTCTCTCATAAAGAGCACTAGGTAGAGTTTTGATAATGGGTGATATGGTTTATAGTAATCATCGCTAGAAACATGGTGTATGCCTAACACACTTCATTGATAATGTCATGCTTCATTGAGCACTGGAGAAAAAACTTTAAAGTGCATTAATAGCAATACAAAGTACCTATGTGCTTTCTGTTTGTATTCTTAGATTTATCCTTTAGTGTCCTTCAAATTCAAACTTGGCTCACTGAACATATGAAAACCCACGTTGGCTGAGGGGTATAAAGTGCTTTGCATGATATTTTGTTCACTTTATTGGTATGCTGATATTTATTATTTTTGTGTTCCTACTTTAATTAAAGATAATCGTGTGTGTTTATGTCACTGCTTAGCGTGAAAACTAGTATTTCCAGCTGTGATTTGTATGATTATGTTATTTACCTTATTTGCCATTTTGGTTAAAAAAAGTGGTATATTTTCGGTAAATATATTGAGATTCATTTCGTACATTCATCATCTAAATACCAAATATCATTATAATGTTTGGTCTTCCAATTATAGTGCTGACACATACTGGTGAGACATTCTTGCCCCAAAGGCATGGCTCTGGTTATTTAAAGAATGAATCAATAATAAATTTCTATGAAAAGCCAAAACATTACAGAGTAGATGTAGGTTATTGGTCCACCTTTGTTCCGGGCTGTCATGACTGATGTTCCATGCTGTCAGTGCTTTGGAAGGCAGTTCAGTGTACCATATTAATTTCAATAAGGGCACAGTGCACTATAAAAATTTTCATCCACAAAAGCTGAAAAAATGTAGATTCCAAGTTTAATAATAAATTCCACCACACATTTGAAAACTATGGGATATTTTGGGGGTCCTGTCTTTGAAAAAAAATGGGGGGGGGGCGGTGTTTGCTTATTGGGGAGTGTGTGCCAATACACAGGATGAATGCAGTAACAAGAATATTCTCTGGTTTTCTGCCTTCACATCGTGGCCACCGTGACAGGATGTTCTGGACTTGCAATGCTTTGAAAGATAATTCAGTGTAGTTGGTATATACAACAGAAAGTATCACTAATAAAGTCAATAACTGAGTGCAAATGTGCATCATGTAAGTCACTGTGCCTCACCCTCTCTGCACCATACAAATTGTGAGTGACCAGGAACTTTGGTTATGTTTTCATAGATGCAAGTTTTTACTTTTCATGAAGAAATCAGTTGCAGAAAATACCTGAATATTCCTTCTGTATGTGTGTGATGTGGTAACTTATGCCCACATGCTGACATGTGACAAGGCCTAATTTGGAACACTGGGTGAACTGTTCCCTTCAAACCTTGTTGGTTTGTGTTACAACTTTATTCAGTAAACAAACAGAAACCCCAATGACACCCGTCATTGGAAGGCAAAAAAGTGTTACACAGGAAAGTACAATCTAAAGAAACAAATATATTGGTACTGTTACGAGGTGGCTTTACCTAGCACGTCTTGTGCCAACCTGGCCCTCAATAACAGAAAGAAAATAGAAACGCTACGCTTTACTGCCGTGAACAGAACACAAAGACATTGCTTTTTGTTCAAATATATCGACTCACATTTTACACAAAAAGCACAGCACGGCAGAAACTGGCAGTTCGTCTATAATGTCCGTACACTTGTTTGATAGGTTTTACACAAAGTGGTTGGCCGGGTCCGGTGTCCTGGCTTGTCCAATCGACCTCCGGGCTGCAACTCAGAATCAAAGGGCAGTATCAGAAAAATAAAATAAAACCTAGAACATTATCTTGTAATTTTGTAAAAACCCGTTTTAAGTTGTCAGACCCAAAGTGTGGTTTAGTTTTTTCCAATTTTCTGGTCTTATCACTCACCAAAAATAAGACGTATTAATTTACAGGATTTGCGTGTGCAATCTCAAGACAAACACTTGACAAATATCACACAAAATGCCACATTGGAGAGCTAACAAAGCTCTGAAAAATATATTTACAATGGTTTCCTCTTCAAAACTCCCTGTGTCAAAGCCTACATCATTTAATTAGTGAACCGCACAAGATTCACAAATGCAATGTTGGAGCATACAAGAGCTCAGAATGGCTTATTTTGTAGCCTACATTACTAAATGGTGGATTACACAAGATCCACAAAAATACAACATATATTGGAGCATACACAAGCTGTCAACTAACCAATACTCACGTTGTACGCCTGGCCGCAGCAGGAACACTACCAATAGATTAACGTGCACCCCGTTCGCTATATGCACGGGTCAGACATCTCGGATGTTTGACGGCAAACAGCAGCACACAGCCCTTTTTATTTGGGAGAGAAAGCCTAATCCTGTGCCCACTGTGATGGCCTTTCACTTACTGAACCCATCAGTAGCTCTTTCTCAACCAATCAAAACCAAGCAAGATCGGCGATCACTCAACACTTCCTGGCATGCTGACACTTGGCATTTTAACTTTGTCAAGTTCAAAATGTGCTTGCACTGCAGCTTAATTCCGCAGCCACAATATACATTTTATACAACAAATTAACCCTTATGTTTTTAAACTTATCACCACATAACAGTGCCTCATACTAGTGCTTTGTCTAGGCCCTAGTTTAGGGTGATTATGGGCTCTATGCCCAATGGAAACTTTTAAAATCATACAGATTTTTTTTGGGGGGGGGAGGTGGGGATCAACCTATTACAAATACCTTTCGACATTCCCAGTTTTGTTTTTAAAAAATCTCACCTTTGTTTTCCATGTTAAGACCGTACTCCTATTAAGACCTGTGTTTATCAGTCCCATGGGTGGTCTTAATGGAGAGTTTACTCTGTATATACTTGTTTAATTGATTTTTTATTATTGTGGTTTGTTTGTTTCTTTTTTTTTCAGAGGAGTGCCTGCAGTTGTAGACTTTGCTGCTATGAGAGATGCAGTGCAGCGACTGAATGGAGACCCTGAAAACATTAACCCTTGCTGTCCAGTGGACCTGGTCATTGACCACTCAGTGCAAGTAGATGTGGCCAGAAGGTAGGGCTCTTGATCTTGTATTCCTGTCAGTAGTATATTATGTATGTTGTCCCAGCTATTCTGAGCGAATCCATCTTTTTAAGGGAGGCAAATATTAGTTGGATTAGGGACAAACAAATTGTTGCTGAAGTATACATGTACATGTACATATGATTTGGTTACTCTGGGTGACTTCCAGGTTGATTGTGTATAAAGCTACCATCAGAACACAGATGGTGTCAACTATTATTTGTTAATTCCTTCAGTGCCAATCACGTCTAAAGTCTTATCTTCTCAAGTCAGACAAGTCTGAATTATCATAAGTATCCCAGATTTGTATTCCTCGTAAAAAGACCTTTCATTCAAGTACCAGTATGCCTATAGTTCCAGAGAGAATACCCCAGGTCAACAGCTTTTCTCAGCACGCATTGCACCCAATGTGCACCGAGAAAAGCTGTTGACTCAGTCTAAAATTTGTCACTGAAATGGTTAATCTTAAACTTAGACCCAGGGACAGGTAATATGTACAATAAAATGACATTTATACTGTGAAGAAACACTTAATGCAATGGTATTTTTTCATGGTGCATATTCTTATTTAACTGCCAAATTGTTGTTCGGAAGCGTTGACCCACCTTACGTGATACAATTATGCTATTAATTAAGGAGGGTTGCGACAATTCATAATAATTTGATGTATAATGATACACATTGTAATGGAATGATTAATACAATAACACACAAAAAATTCAGAATATTTTTTCTTTAAATGATATCAGATTAAACTGACAATAACATGATGATGGCACCAACCAGATGAAATGTGTGTAGGGTTTATTGAAGGCACTTGACACAGCAGCTGTTCTTGTGAGATCTGTATCAAGATATCTATCAAATTTCCAAGATCTGTATCGAGATATGTATTGAATCATGAGAAAAGTTTATTGTCCCAGTCCCGTAAGTAAGTCTACTTACTTGTTGCAGAGAAAGTTCCTCTTTCCCTCCCCCTGAAAAAAAAAGATAAAAGGTTGTTTCACAGTTAGTGAAACACAAATTCTCAGCAGGGGTCAGTTATGATACAGTAATGTGCATTGAAACTCCATCATGAAATAACCTAACTGTCTGGCCATTTTGCCTAAAACCATACCATTTGCATACTTCAAAAGTGCTCCAATTCATCATTGACTGGCATTTGAGAATAGATGATCAGTGGTATCAGTTTTGCTTCTCTTATTATCTCAATATTCTAAAAATTGGGGCTTTCTTTTTGTGAGCAGGAAACACATTTTTGGGATGTCGTGGTTGCTTGTAATATAGATGTAGTCTAGCTTCATTGTATTTCATATACCATATTCATCTTAATAAGCGCACATCCCCCTTTTTTTTCAAAAAAGGAACCCCCAAAATATACCATAGTTGTCAAATGAGTGGTAGATTTCATTATAACCCTGAGGATCTACTTTTTTTTTTTGTCTTTTGTAGAGGAAATTTTTTTAATAGCGCTCTGTGCACTTATTAAAATGAATACGGTAAAGTATAGAACTTTTAACACAAGATTGTATCATGAGCACTTGTAATGAGAGAGATGCATGTACTGTACGCAAGCCACATTTTTCAATTGGTTAACCTTTTTTTTAGAGAACCAGACTTTGCCAATAGCATTCATTTAATTTTGTTAGAATGAATGATTGTTGTTTTGAAAATTGCATGCATTATTTCGAACACCAAAGATATAAGTCTGTGATCTAATGTCATTTCCAAATACAGTGGCACCTGCTATTCAAGACCACCCCTACTGCCAGTCAGTGGTCGTGTAGGTGGTCTCAAAACGGAGGTTAAACATGAAAAAAAAAGACAGTCAAGTTTCACCCAAGAGTGGTCTTAAAAAGATGTGTTCTATTATGGAAGGTGGTTCTTAGAGCAGCCATCACTAGCCATGGATTAAAGAAAAGCTCATGAGTGATTCTAGTTTCTAGTTGAAAGCTGTTAGCCAAAGCATGAGTGCAGCGCAAAGTAGTGCAACTTGTGTTTATCTGAAAAATGCTACCTCTGTGCTACATGTATCAGCAAGGTGTCAATGGTTTACTGACCAGGAAAAGTAGTTGCAAGCATGTCTTCTTTAATATAGTTCCTGTTATGTGTCCGTTCTGCTAGTTCTTTACAAGCACAAAAGAACCAAGAATGTTTAATGCTTTCTGTTTAAAACATGTGAAATTAGGACAAGGACTGATTTTTTATTTTATTTTATTTTTTTGAGAGTTTAGCACATAATTCATTTTACAAATCTAAAGTGTAGCATAATGCTACAATGAATAATATAGTACTGTAGAAGTAATATCAAAGTCCAATACCAGATTGCTTGTCTTGTGGACAGGTAATGTTTTGTTGAGATAAATCGCTTTCTTGCCACAGGCAAATTTCAAAATACAGGACTAGAATTGTTTTACGTTGGCACCTTTATTGTCAGTGCAGTTCGGTATAATATGGTCCTGAGGATGATGTTGCAGGTAAATGAATTTTTAATTTTAAAGTCAATGAACGGCTGCAACCATCACCAAAGTGGGATGACATGTATCTCCAATGGAAAGGCATTGTTGTTTATGGCTGCTTTGTTTTTCATTATTCATACTACAGTTTCTGTATGAACATATAACAGGAATGAATTACCTGTATTTGGTAAACAGTTATTGTAGGGAGATGTTGGATCAAGTGTCTGGCATGAGATAATGTCAATAGGGACACAATTTTGTCGAGGTAAATCAGCAAATAGATCTCTGTAGGAATAGTAAATGGTAAAATTGGACTTCATGTTGAAAATGATGAAAAACATTATTGGCGTACTGTGATATATGAAATACGCGGGTGCATGAAAGACATGCAGAAAAGAGAGATCGGAAAAAAAAAGTAATTACATGCTAGCTCTCCTAATACAGGTCTATACAAATTGTTACTGTATATGCTCTTGGGGAAAAAAAGAGGCCACCCCCATTGGTTTAACATGGGCTGAGCTAAATATAGTTTGTAGAAAATGGGTGTCTGGCACACCTCCATTCTGCCAATGATTCTGCCCCTGTCATATTCAGAGAGCTGCGAGTGACCCATGTGCAGTAAGTAGCATTGTGGATTCACATTGATCCGTGTTTTGCCAGTGGCCCCTTTTAGAGCCCAAGGACACACCTTTCTGGCCATTAGCTTGATTCCAAGACATTTCCTTTTTGTGTGACTGCTCAGGCATACTCTTAACTATCATATCCATGTTTACCACATGGCAACTATATTTTCTATACAAACTAATATTTACAGCAGCTTATGTTAAACCAATGGAGATATAGTTTTTTATCCTTCAAGAGTATACAGATGCAGTAAGTGTAAACTGATATACCAGTCTCTTGGCTGATAAAACATATGTCAAGGTGAGATATGTCCAGGAAAAAAATGGTGGGGGAGGTCTGCATGTTTACTGGCATGGTGTGCGATGATACTAACAGTTCAGTTCAGTTCAGCACAGTTCTGTGTTATGGTGTTGCTTGCAGGTGTCACTTAATATTGACTGGTGACAAAAGTGGGACTTAAACATACAGTGCACTTGTGCAATCACCCAGCATGCCATCTTATGTGTATGGGAAGCACCACATATATAGGCATCTAGTACTGTATTACATATGGGAAAAATCAGTGCACTGATTAATTATTTAATCATCATGCAACACTTTCATCAACACATCAAAGCGGACTTCTGTTAAAAGCCAGGTGTTGCATAATAGTTATATAAATCACTCTAAGTACCTTTACTATCAGTTGATAATGGTTGGGCATCACAGTTATGATTTTGTGGTTCACATAATTTTTTTAATTCTATTTTTCCACCTGAGTCTTACAGAGTGAAAATAAAAACAAAATTGACCAAAATTTCAGTTATTGAGTATAAAGTATATGTCCGAAGTCCATGGGTACAATGACTGAATGAGTTATCCAAAGTCAATAAGATTGTTAATTATTTTGGGTGTGACATAGATGGATTCCGTACATTGAATAGAAAGGAAAGTACTTACCTTTATCATGTCAAACAGAAGTTATAATGGAGCAAAAGCCCACAATATTTGTCCATCCTGTTCATTTATTCTGGCAAGTGCATGCACTTAGCATTTGGACAGAGATATATAAAATTAATACTGATTGCCTGCTACCCAACAAAAGTTACAAAGGGCCAATTAGACAAGCTGTTACATTCATACATCTGCCATGTTGTAATATGTCAGCCAACGTAAAATGAAGTTTCAGGTAAAGTCTAAAGTGATGTTAAGATTCATTTCAGGTTCAGCAAGAAGTCCAAAAGGAAACAGCCAGATGAGAGATTGATTATTTATAAAATGAAACAGAAAATACATGAATAAGCCACAGTGCCACTTCTGTGATATGACACAGCCATGTTAAATTGTGAAACCATATTGTTATGTGAACTTGGTTCATTGACAGAGAAATGAAATTGATCTTGAGACTTGAATCGCACTGAGAACTCAAATTGATCAGCTGTGTTTGGGTGGCATGGTGGCCATAACAGAAGTTATGAACAATTTTCTTGTCTTGTAAAATCTGGTCTTATATCATGATAATTGCCGTATAAACAGTGAATTGTGGAAAATGAATTTACGTGTGTATTGTGTTTAATGTATTTAAATCAGTTTGTGAAAAAAGAAATTGTTTGGACCATTTCATTCGGTGGAAAGGAATCTGCATTGTATCAGTAATTCTTTATCTCCAACATGTCATTTTGTGTGACTGAGGAGGACCAAAGTTTCAAGTTCAATGACTGTAATAATTTTCTAGGCCAACGTAAAATCAATATCTAGATACCTTTTATGTGTAATAATATTGTGGCCATCCCACACAGGTATTTTGTACAGCAGAGATAATTATGACAGCACTGTCAGTACAATACATGTATATGGGAGGTGGGGGTGGGAGTTGAGGACAAAGTTTACATGTGTATCAAACCAGTTTGCAATTGAATATATTAATTTGTGTGGAATGATAGTTTTGGAGTAGTAACTGTCCACACGTCTCCATTGGCAGATTGGACATCCAACATTTGGGGTACAAAAAATTCTAATCTCTGGATGCCTATGCCATATTGAGTTGAAATATAAACATGTTGTAAAGTAGGATTAAGAAATTCATGCAGATGGAAAGTACTTACATGTA
This sequence comes from Hermodice carunculata, assembly GCA_964020975.1. Classification (NCBI taxonomy): domain Eukaryota; kingdom Metazoa; phylum Annelida; class Polychaeta; order Eunicida; family Amphinomidae; genus Hermodice; species Hermodice carunculata. The sequence continues at coordinate 51,707,501 of OZ026629.1, read as the reverse complement.
TGTGAAAAAAAAAATACATATACAAAAATAGGCTGGTCTCAGAATATTTGATACAGCAGAAATACATGTAGTGGGAATATGTACGTACAAATGCTCTGCAATAATTAGCATTTCTTGTATATGGCTTGCATGATAACTGGATTGCCCTTGTTCAGAAGGCTTTGCCTAATTGAGTGCCTCGTTCCACTTTTCTGTGTCAGAAGGTCCTAAATTAATGTAAATATTCCCAATTTTGGGCATTATTATATGAAAATAATTCTTTTATACACAAAACATAAGTCTGAACTTCAGTATCCCATTCTAAATATTTTCTTAACATCCTGGATGGTAGACAAGGCCAGTGTGGTTCATGCAATGTTGAATCTACTGTTTTCATCAAAGATAGTAGCCTGGCAACAGGACACATATAGTGATCGGGTCAAAGTGAAGTGGAACTCGCTTGTGGCTTGCCAAGCTTCTGTGCTTCTTTAGAGAGGGCTGTCAGATAGCAATATTGATCAGATCTCGTCAAGTAGCAGCAAAAAAGATGGTAAAGTGGCAGGGAAAGCAAGTGAACCTGGCAAGGCTGCTGTGCTTACTACTAGAATGAATGAGGGTGATGCCACTTGACTTGTTAGTAAAGAACATCAATGTGAACTTTTGAGTCAGGATGATGAGGTTCAGTTTTATAAACAGGACAGAAAATATTAATAAGTTGTCAAGGGTAAGTAAAATATTTTGTTAAAAGTGTTGTTGTTACAAATAATTAGAAAAGTGTAGAAAAACATAATCCTTTGCATAAAACCCTTGCTAACTGACCCAAGTTGTGTTTTGCAGTTTACTCAGGTACACGCCCAATCCGGGTGGAGGTCAAAAGACATGTGACCGTACGGGTGCAGGCGGCAAGTCAGCCTCTTGCAGTAGGTGCACAAATGCAGGCATCCCTTGTCTGGAAGAAATGTGCCCCTTTCACCAGCAGGCAACCCAAGGGTTGGTAGACCATACAGTATCTTCATTGTTTTGTTATCTTTTCCACATAGTAGTCGTTCGGTGTCACTTGTTCTTCTCCTCTGGTGTTGCGCTCACTCTGCTTGTGGCTGTCTCGTGGCTTGCCGACTAATTGTGTTAGCCAAGCCTGCATGGCTGCTTTTTGTGTCTCGCGTTACAGTAGAACCTGTCTTGAAAGACCACCCCTGAGGGATGGCCAGATTGTGGTCTCAAGACAGGAGATGTAAATAAGATGAAAAGTATCCTGGAAAGGTGGTGTTTCAAGGCAGGTGGTCTGTCTTTGGAGTGGTGTCTCTAGACAGAGACTACTGTGCTGTTCAACCTTGTGTATTTTGTACTAATTCTGTGTGTACAAGTTCTGAGACTTTCCAGTTGTAGTCAGTATTTGGTGAAAGTTAACAGTGTAGATAATCATCTTTTGATTCATTTTGGTTTCATGAATACTAATAAACTTTATTTTGGTTTCATAAATACTAATAAACTAATTATGTAGGGGTGGGTATTCGTGGTTTACAGTTTAGTAATTTTGTGTTAGCAGTATTAACCTCACTTGTTAGAAAGGCAGGGTTCACAGAGTTCTCGAATTCTATAGAAAATGGCAATCTGAAAACATTTTTGGTTGTTTGAAACCAATTCAGCAGAGAGATCTTGAATCTGGAAAAGTATTGGGAATTCATGTTTGGTATGAACCTCGCTATAGACTTTCTTGCAACCAAGTGTGTTGTGTGAGAACCTATATGAGGGATACAATACGGTCTACGTAGTTCTGGCAATTTTTTTTTTTTTTTTTTTTTATTGTTAATTGAAATCCATAGCAAACAAGTACCCCCAAAGCAACACAAGGAGGCTGACTTGACTGCCCTAAGTCTTTATATGGATTGGGTCACCCATCATTAGTGTTCCGCCAGTAGTGACTGTATACAAACAATTGCAGGATCCACATAGACTACCATACTTTATACAGTAAAAGCTTTCCCAAGTGGGCACCTGTGTTTAGTGGGCACTTTTGCCCGGTCCCATGTTAATGGACCCTCCTCTAAGTGGGCACCCTAAAAGGGTATTTTATATACCTTTATTTGCTTAAGTGGGCACCATAATTAAACTGTTTGTTTTTGTTTACCCTTCAAATATCTCCCAATAATATGCCAAACTGCAGGTTTTCTTACCAACAGGAGGATGTAAAGGCACAGAGCATGCAACTGTACATGCACACTTTACATGTAACTTAAACATCCGCAGAGACCTGTAATGACTCTAAAATGTATTAATAATCACCTAAATTTGAGGCATTAATGAACAAAATCCTGGTTGAAGCAAGGAAAACCACACAAAGACAAGAGTAAAATAACTGATTGTATAAAGTGGTGAGCTGACATAGCAGGGCTGACATGCTTCTGCAAGTGCCTACAAGTACAGTGTGAAGACTGCTTATTACAAGGACATACATGCAGTCGCACAGACTTTTTCAAGTGACATATAACACTTATATAATTTGTTCCAGAGTATAATTTTTTTAATCTGTAGTTATCATTTAGCTAGGAAATTACTGGTTAATAAAAGAAGTATGCCAAGGATGTTGTTTTTAATCTGTTCTTCAGAAATGAATGCCCTGTACAGCCCCCATAGAGTATTACGTACATATACATGTATTTTTACTTTACTGTATGGCCCAGAGGGCTGACCCTCCGCTAAGTGGACACCTGTCTTTAAGTGGGCACTTTTGCCCAGTCCCAAGGGTGTCCACTTAACACAGATTTTACTGTATACTAAATTAAAAGGAGATAGTTCTTATAAAACTGTATGTGAAATGTACAATGTTGAACTGAACAGAATTGAATGTGTGTGTGTGTGTGTGTGTGTGTGTGCACGTGTGAAGTGTGGTAGTGCTGTTGTGTTGCACTGTTACACGGAGCTCACTTGTCTGTGCACGTGTCTGACATCTGTTTCCCTCACAGTGCAAAAAAAAGCCGGAAAGTGCCACTAGGTACACTGTCAAAATGCAGTTAGAACTTTTCGTTGGTCTTTGGTTTGCCTGTATGTTAGACTTAACATTTTATTTAGTACTGACCACAGTATTGGCAGTGCAAAAAGGTTTGGTCAGCTGAGGCCTTAAGTTGCTGATCAAAGAATCAAATTATTTTCCCAACCGATAATCAAAACATCATGAATTTGTTGGAATGCTCCAGTCAACATGCAGACAGCATGATTGTTGGAGCCAAGTTAACAAGTCAGTACCTGATGTCTGCATTGCCACACTGTGAGATTTATTTTTTGTGCCGACAAAGCATATGTACACAATCATCTCACAGAGAAAACAACTTGAATTTGGACTTTTCTTTTACATAATGTATTTTCAAGGACCATGCTTACTTCATGTCTGTATTTTACATTCTGGACATAGATTTTATAAAAAATTATTATGGGAGGTATTTGGCAAACAAGGCATGGCCACAGTCCAAACATTGTGCTATAATGGCTATGTCCAGGCATACAAGGATTTTTTAAGGGAAGGGGGGCGGGGGAGGGACAGAAAGACAGCAAGAGATTTATCCGGGTGCTTTATGGAAGTGTGATGGTAGATCACAGCTATAGTCGTTTTCTCATTACCGTTAATCATATAATGATTAAAAGATTCAAATTCCTCATGCCTATACCTTTCCTTCAAATACCAACAAGCATAGTCTAAAGCAAAAAGTAGTCTTAGTCAACAGCACTTTGCACAGTGTCCCAGGGAAAGCTGTTGACTGAGTCTTAAGTCAGTGCTTTCAGGGTTAAGTCTTGAACTGAATGGTGATTTTTCATGTATATGTGTGTGTGAGTAATGGATTTTGGTGAAACCCGAACCGTTTTCTGGTTTGAATAGGACTCTATCAATAGCTTTCCTTGGCACAGACTGGGCATATTACACTTGTCCCATGCCAAGCAAAGCTGTTATCCTGGGTGTGTCATCACTATGGGTCTTATACACAAACTGCAGCAAAAATGTTTTCTGTAAATAAGAAATTTAAGTAAAAACAGTAACTCTTTCAGTGCCACATTTTGGACAGTCAACAGTTTTCCCCAGCAAGCTCTGGGCCCCAAGGCATGCCGGGGAAAGCTGTTGACCTGGACAATTATATTTTGTGTAATTTCAGGCTCGCCAGTACTTGAATGAAAGATCTTTTTACAAGGAACATGAATTCAGCATGGTTGTTGCAAGTCAGAGCGGTTCATTTTAAGTAGCTCGACTTGACTCCCAGTTGGCACTGAACGAGTTAAAGCAGATCTCTATTTACATCCGTGTGTTACTTGGTAGTTTGATTTGGAAAAGATTAAAAAAATTTTCACACTGCAACATAAATGATAAATTGTGTCCCAATCATCTTGAAAAAAAGTTAACAGTCCTTGTCAAACAGACATAATGTGATGAAATATATGTATTTTATTTGTCCTAGAGTTACCATGGAGCTGACCTCTTGTTTAATAGATTTCAGTTTACACAAACAGGCATATTAATAATTAACCTGCATCAGTGGTACTTGTATCAAATAGAATTGCAGTGAGAATGTTTTTTAGCATATTTTTTATTTCGCCATAATAACCCAGTAGCTCTGTATGTATTACAGTCAGTTACAGACCAATTAGTGATGACAAGGCTAATGTTCACTTAATACACAGAGACTGATGTGCCATTCCCTGTTAGTCAGTCTGCTGCATGCAGCTTAACACGTACCAAAGAACATCAATTTGGTGTGGGTTTGTGAGATACTCTCCCCCAGTTCATTGTGTGGCTAAGTTTTGAAAACCAGAACAAAACCTATAGATATCTGTTGTCCTGTCAGCTTGATCAAATAAATGTACCTTAGATGCATGTGAAATTTGTTTTAGTTTGTTTGAGTTTCACTGAATAATTTAAAAAAGAAAAAAAAAATCTTGGTGTTGCATTTGCTATGTGCCAAATATTTCTGCTCTTCCTTTTGCATTGCTTTTGGTTATGTGGCTTTTTTCCCCAAACCAGTTTGGTATTCAGTATTTATTTTGTGCAGTTCTACCATTGGCTTGCTAGGAGACTGGTATGTAAAGATGAGATAGTTATTACATGTACTGATGTGTGGTCATTCTGCAGAGACGCTGTTAATACATGTAGCTGCAGGTGTTTGATACTGCAGATAACAATCAAGCACGTGTGTGTCTTTCTGTTGGTGCTTAAATTTAGTTCTGAACAAAGTGATATATTTTCTATGGTTTATCAGGCTTTTACTGTAAGCTTAAGCTGTTAAGTATGAACATGTGGAAAAGTCAACACTGTGCCACATGTTTATTTGTATTGAAGATGCAAATGGCTCCCCTGACTTGACTTGCATCTTGGTAAATAGTTTGACACAGTGGACAGGAAACAGGCAAAGGTAGGAGTGATCACTATGCTGCATGTTTCACCTGAGACAAAGTTACTCCTCATCTGAGGTTTTACACAGTTTTTCAACAGCACAGTGCATAAAGTTCTGTGGTCACAGGATAAAGTCTCCTGTTTTCAGGTTTTGGGAACTTAAATATTCATATGCTGCCCAAAAACAGGTACCAGCAGGCAGCATGAACTGAAACCATAGTCCTAGTCTGATGAGCCCATATCAACTTGGCAGTAGTGCATATGGTAGATCATGCATTGCAGCATTTTGATGCTTTTGTTTTTCTTTTTTTGCTTTTTTTGATGCTGTTGCACATATTGTATCTTGCGACAACTGGTGTGGTTACAGGCTTCATCTTATTTCTACAGCAGCTTGGCTGTTGGATGATCACTTACACAATTCGTGTGAATAAGATGAGCTTTGACTAGAACTCATTGTGTACATTGGCAGCGAAGGCCTTGGTCAATGGGTTTGGATCACCTGGCTGGTTATGGCAGCTGCGGCATGACTTGCCGAGTTACCAGGCAATGTAAGACCACTGACAAAAGCCCAGGCATGTTGGCAATTAAGTAAAAGTGCCCTCGATGAATTTGAATTTGCAATCATCATGCAGGTATGGTCAACTCACCTGTTTCCAAGAATTCATCAGAGCTTTACTAAATCACACTCATAAGAAAATTTTATCAAAAATTTTAAAGACTGCTAAATCCGAAACAGGAGAAGGCCTAAAGTGTTATATTGCCGTTATTGTGTCTGGGGTAGCTAATGAATGAGTGTCCATGGATGCTGTGAAATAATCAAAGAATTATTTTGTGTGTTATGTTTTATGAATTTACCCTATCCTTAAATTATCACCTGTAATTTTTATTTGCTTGATATTGTCTTCTATAAGAATGGGTACATGTTGCCCAGTTTACCAAGCCTACCAGAAATTAGGAGATTGTGCATACATGTTAATATGCAGGGAAATTAATGACTCATATTAAATACTATGCTACGAAAATGGCTTATGTTGTGCATATGAACAAACTTCTGAGTCTGATAATAGTTCAGCTTTGTAAAGTTTAATTTTGTTTTCTGTATATTAAATGTATTGATGCTATAAGTTAATAGATGTGACTAAAAAGAATGAATTTTGATAGAGCTACACCCACATGCACAGGTTTACATATACAGATTTTGCAACTATGTAAGGCATGTAAAATTAAAACCTTATAGTCTCAAATTATGGTGAATTCACAAGTTAAATACATACAAAAATATGTGATAACAAATTCATAAAATTAAGTACCTTTATAATACATGTTGGGTTTGCCTCAGTGTACCTTCATTTTCTGGAACTTGCGGGAAAGTAAGATGGAGAATCAAAGAGAGAAAATGTTTGTCATAATTGTGTGTGTGTGTGTGTGCGTGCGTGCATGCGTGTCTGTGTCTGTCTCTCTCTCTCTCCCTCTCCTCCTAAAAAAAGGCTATTCAGTATGAAAAAAGAGGCAGAAAGTTGGATAGTGGTTCAAGTCAGTGATGGCACTGTGCCAGACACTGACCTTGAGATCAAATAATTCCTTCATATGTTTTGTCTTGCAAACACCGGTAACCTTGGAAACAAAATTACCAGATGACGTGATGTTTTGAAGTGTTTCCACAGCAGTGATTGTTTGATCCTGTCTGCTGTTTTACCTTTAATCTTCAACGGCCTGAGGCATCTTGGTTTTGGTAAAGTATGGAAGCTTGTTTCAGTTCATATGCTCAGAAAAAAAGGGCTGTGGAAGTGTTCTGTCTGGAAATACAGGAGATCATGTTTTGCCATTACCTACAGGTGGATATAGCTGTAAGAATATTAATGAGTACATTACTGTTTTTATGTGATGCTTCCCTGCCCTCCCCCTCAAAATTATAATAATTAATGTAGGAGTACATTGATTTTCAGTTAGGTGTTGATTATATTTGTGTTTAGATGAAAACATAGTTGATCTTGCATCCTGGCTGGTATTTCAGAATAAATTTCCTATTTGAGATTTGCTCATTAAGACGCCCCTAACATGGACTGAGAGAGTCGACAGAACTGGAAATGTTACATTTTCTGACCTATGTGCATAGATGTTTTATGAAAAGGAAAATGGTACAATTGTGTTGTACTGTAGGGATGAAACTACAGTTATATTAACATTTTCATATTGAAATACATGAGTGAAGACCTGTTTCTCATAAGTAAAGTACAAATTAGAAAAAGTTAAAAATGTGGTTACCATGTTAGAAGGTCACCTTTCTCCAAAAACAAAATAGAAAGATTGGGTGAGAAGGAACTTTTATTTAGAAACTTATTCCATGGTGTGTGTGAACCTAAAGAAGCACATGTTTTAAGCTACATTTATCTGTATAACCACATGGCACAAGGATATGTGACATTTGCTGGCCCTGCAATTTCTTCCACCATCACATGCCAATGTAATGTACATGTGGCTATACCAATAGGCTGATAGATGCTTCTGATGTGCTGGCTAAAATCATGCAGCAGTGCACAAAGAAAAGCCTGTGAAAGTTGTAGACAGTCTGAAATTTTTAACTACGTGCTTCCATAACCTGCATCTCATTAGCCAAAGGGGAGTATTTTAATCTGCACCCTGCCTGAATGTGAGAGAAACTGGCTTGTAAGTTGCAGGGAAGACATTAATGAAATATAGTTCTGCATTATTGTATTGAAATAAGTACAGTGGAATCAGCTCTTGTGACCACTTTTAATAATGCGACTTCCTGTCATTTGTGACCTTCCTGTTATGCCACCAAACAATTTCTTCTGTTTTTATATGCCTAATACAACTGCAACCAGCATATATACGACAATTTATATTGTGTAGTGCAACTTTTTTTTTTTTGGTTGAGTGAGCTTAATTTGTATAGTTTTCATCTCTAGTTTTTAGTCGCAAAGCAAACAGGGCAGTAACTTCATGTTAGTTTACTTACGAGCTCTTATTTTGTTCAAATGCTGCTTTTGTTATCATGACAATTGTGGGGGTTTTTTTGGATTGGCCATCTCAGGTAACGACCCCTGTTGCTTTGTTGTCAGCTTGTGGCCCCAGTTTTCAAGTATGTTTACAGTAGGCAACCCGGTACAAACCAGTCCCCTGTCCATTGCAACCATTTTTCAAATACACTAAACATGGTCGCAATACATGATTACCACAGAAGTGGAGACACATAGCGAGTAAAGTGAGAACTCCAACTGTTTCTCACTTCCCGCTTAGTTCATTTGTTTATGATATGAGACCAACAAATTTGAGGGAAGGTATGCACTGTAAAAACACATTTTTAGGTTTAAAATTGCAATTGGTTGATTGATAATGGCAATGTTTGAAAGATTTTCGGCCTTTTGAAGGCATGGGTTGCTTGATTTCATGATCGTGACAGGACGTCACATTTGAAAACACGATGGTGGAACTCAATGGGTAATGTGAGCTAAGTGTATGCCCTCCTTGTGGTTAATTTATGTAATGTGAACACAAAAAAAAACCAGGATTTGTTTACAGAGTAAGTATGCAACATCATATCAACTTTTTGTCCAATGGAAATTGTTCGAGTATTGGATTAGAGGCTTCTATTCCGAGTCACGATGCATTGTCTGCACCCATGCAAAGTACTACACACTCGTGTCAATGACTGATTGAACAAAATGCGTGCTCCTATGGGTAATAAATGGGATACTATGAACCATATATTCTACATGATAGACCTAAATGTTTCTTGTCATAGAGGTTGGATGTTGTACACTAATGATACAATGCAAAAATAAGTTAGTTGCGCATGCCTCTTGTCGCGGGTGCCATTGAAATGCATGTAGCAGTCATGGCTAGTGGTCAGCAGTTAACCCACAGTTCAAGTAATGGGTCAAAAGTGACATTAGGGCTCATGCATGAAGCAATCATGTATTGGCACGTTCCACTGTAGTATGTACCAAATATTTGTTTTATGGGGCATCTTTTCACATGTTCACTCACCAGGCATTCAGAATATATATACATACTGACAAAAAAGTTCTTGCACAGATGTTTTGTGACCTTGCTTTTTGCCTGCAGTTTTCCTGTTGCTTTACATCTGTTTTTTTTTTTTTTTTTTTTTTTTGGGTGGGGGAGGGTCCCCCCAGCCCTCAGAGGGTGGAGGGGGATAGAGAAGAAACTTTAAAGTGAAAAAAGGAGAATATATAGTTATTTAATGCCCTGGACTTGTACTTTTTTCAGTTTTTACTGGCACACATGCAAGAGTGAATGTATCATATTTGTAAAGTGAAATGGATGCTCAAATTGCCAGACATTTTGCAGTATGTAGGTGCATTTACTTGCCTGGTAACCCAGCAAGTACTGAAACAAAAGCCAAGTGAGTCATCTTGGCAGACAAAGTTGTCAGTTCCAGACAGAATTGAAAAAAGTAGCAATGAAAGAACAAGACCCATGTATTGTTGTGCAGTGAGATTGATAGCTGGCTATGGTGACAGTTGTGCCATAGTAATTAACAACAGCTGGCCTTAGCTAGGCGTGTACCCATGCACTCTGGTTGTGTGACCATGCTGCATCTACTCGTGGCCTAGTGAACACGCTCAGTCAGGCTATATTCAAGACTCGTCTCCTCTTTAATTTTCGGTCAACTATAGTCTGAAAAATAGGGCAAAGTAGTTGTTTTGTTTGGTTGACCTGGGGCAGTCATGAACCTATAGTCAGAGGTCAAAATTGTTAACCCTTTGGTATATTCCCTATTTAAAAATTTTCTCAGTGGCACACACACACACATTTGTCAAGTGAATCCAGGAAAGAATAATAATACAGAACAGAAACTCATCCTTGTGTGCAGTGATATTACCAGTTGCTAACAGTCATTGACTGTAATTTCTTCTCACAGTAATCAGAAACTTGCAAACTGCTTGCTAAAAGGAGGCCCAAACTTTCAAAGGTGAACTGTGTATGTAACCGTGGTTATTGTCTCAGGGTGTGTAAATATGACTTCATTAAGAGCTTCGCTTGCTTGTTTTTGCAAATGCATTTAAATTTTATTTGTAGCCAATATTCTTGTTTGTATTACAGTCCCATAGATGAAAAACTTTCTGTTGCGGACACATGCCTAAGCAACCCCCCCTTCCCTCCACCACCCACACCCGAAAAAGGGTCAAAGAGAAAAACATGTCAAATGAAATTGTCAAAATGAAAAAAAGTGTAAGTTACAGTCTTTACGTTGAGAATATACGTTAGGTTATCAGTGAATTTAGTTCTGACAAATACTTTCTCTATGTAGCACTGTAAATTCACTTTAAAATTGTTATGAAGTAATCATTTTGAGAAAGCATACAAACTTAAGATTTATGCTGTGACACTGTGGTAATGCTTCTTGGATGCATTGTTTTCACAGCAATAAAAAGTAGTTGCCATTCTTTGATATACATTTTCCGGTCTGTTTCTACATTTTTACTTATTTTGGCATCAAATTTGTGTCAAAATGTAGAACACGCTGCTCAATGAAGATCTGTGTATGAAATTTTGAATATTTTTTGTGATTTCTGAGGCATGTGTTGGAAGTTAGAATGATGACTCATCATGGGAAAGTTGCTTTGATTGACAAAACAGCACCAAATTTTGAAAATCTGAGACATCATTTGTGAGTCATTGCATAAACTTAAGTTTGCTGCATATTTGATGTCCCGGACTTGTAAACTGAGTGAGCTGAATCAATATTTGTTGTGAATTATGATGATCTGTTGTGCAATTGTAAACATTGCTTCCATCTAACATAAAATTGTTAATCAGAATTTCCAGTTTGGTAGCTGTCAAAAGGTGTATACGTTACCACACTTAGAATCTGATCCTACGGTATATGGAACAATTTGTGCAAGTCACTGCTAGCATAACATATATCCTTAATCCAGGAAAATATTTTTTGATGTTTTAATCTTAGATTATGCTTGCTACCCACTCTGTGTATTAGGTATGCCCCACATGTATTGTCCGTGTATAGTTGACTAGTCAAAGTGTACCATAGGTTTGGTGTGGGTTGTTGACTCAGCAGGATTACATTTGTTTGTTTACAGTGCCACTGCCTTACAGAAGAATGAGGAGCTTGAGTTTGAGAGAAACAAAGAGAGATTTGTTTTCCTCAAGGTAATGTCATATGGTATGGTGTTGTACTTGTTAAAATATGCCTGGAATTATTTGCATTTCATCTGAATGCATGGGTCTGCTCAATGTTCTCTGCAAGCCCAAGCTGCCAACAATTTCACTGCCACTACTTCATAAACGTGTAGGCCATTGACTTGAGTTTCTACAGAAGCCAGGGTATATGATTCAAAGCAAAAAAACACTGGCTACTTAACAAACTAACACACCTCGCAGAAGTTGTGGAGAACCTTGGTCCTTTTCCTTTCTATGTCTAGTATGGAAAGACATTTATGTATCGTTTGATTTTGAAACTTACTTGCACTACTATCATAAACCTGTTACATGTAGTTCCCAACAGATGATCATTGTGTAGCTTGGCATAGCAACATTACATTAACATTACATGTTTCATGTAAATATATATGTATATTTGTTCTCAGATTCATCAGAAACTTTGCTTGGGGTAGGCTGTGGTGACTAATTCTTGTTTTATTTTTCAATTCCTTGTACAGTGGGGTGCAAAGGCCCTTCGTAATATGCTGATAGTGCCCCCGGGGTCTGGCATTGTACATCAGGTAAATCTGGAGTATCTGGGGCGGGTAGTGTTCAACACAGATGGCTTGCTGTACCCAGACAGTCTGGTGGGGACAGACTCGCACACCACCATGATCAATGGACTGGGCATTGTGGGATGGGGTGAGTTTGACACTTCCTATCCTACCAATGGGTGCATCCAAAATACAAAAAATTAAAAAAAAAAAAAAGAAAAAAACTGATGTCCTTGATCTGAATTTCAGAACTACCCAAAATATAAGCATGGTTCTGTTTGTTCATTTACTTGCAAGAGTACAGAATATGAGGACTAGGATTTTGTTAGACAACCTTGTACTATATTGAATTGCTTAAATCACGCTGTACTACTGTTTTCATATATTTCGCTTATGGCACAAATCTGTGAAAATGAAAACACAGTGAAATGGTGTTTTGAACAGTGTTTGAATAGGAATTATGCCGAAAATAGTGAAATTAAAACTATATTGAAATATCAAAATACAAAAATTATGAAAATTTAAACGTGAAAATGAAAAAATCTACATTATTTGCCCCTCTTGGGAATGGGTCAACAGCATTCCTCAATGCACTGGAACCAGAGTGCTTTGAAGAAAGCTATTGACCATATCCTTGTTGATGGGAAAACAAGCAGATGACAGTCGTGACGCAGGACTATTGCTGGTAATTTTTAATGACAAAAAGCTGCTGCGTCATTAGGCTTTGGTTTTCTGAGGGTTAAAGAAAATATACATCCTGATGAGGGAAAAAAGATGAGCCATACTGGGTTTTGAGATACATATCTCTAAAGGTGTATAGACTTATCTGGGTTAAAACTTCCACATGTATTGTGTTTTTATGCTAATAAGCACAGCAACCAACAGCTGTGACTGCTCACTCACTGTGATGTACATCTGACAAAAAGTATGCAAGTGGGTGCAGTTCTGTCTGTGTTATATTTTAAGATGCGACCAACATGTGACACTGTTCTGCTTATCTACTTGTAACTGATGGTGACCTACACACATTCATTAACCTTTGGTGCATAGTCATGTTACTTTGCAGCACATGTGTGTCATCTTGACCAGTGTTTTACATTGGCTAGGTGGGGTGTCCTTAATTTATGAGAAAAGTGGTTGACTCAAACCTATCTGGAGGTCCAGCATGCACAAATCAAAATATGCTGTTGTCTGCATATTGGGCACAATATTTAGTGGTCAACATCAATTGAGTACATGCACCGCTATTTGAATTTCCGTTGAGTCACTCAGAAAGTACAGATGTAATCTGATTTCAACAGAATCATGTCACAATGGCACAGAGTTTGATGCACTTAACATGTGTAGTCACAAGGGTGAAGTACATTTGTTTGTATTTATACTCATGAGGGAGAGATAAGTATTTAGGACAGCACAATAAGTGAGGACTTTGACTTGTGTACAGTAATTAGTTTATTCCTTTCTTACAAGACTACACAAACTCCTGGTGGCTCGAAGTAAACTGCATTGGCAGTAGATTTGCAAAATGTTGTGTACTGTTGACAAGGTCATGATAACCACCCCTTCCCTCCCTCCCCCACCCCACCCCCCAAAAAAAAGAAAGAAGAAAAACAAAGGAACGAAGGAAAAAAGACGGAAGAGCATTTTATATGTATTGCAGATCAACCGTTTTTTGTGGGATGGATATACACCACACCAACATCTTTCTGTGTCATAGGTTGGGCATTTTACAGCTTTTCTTGGCACAGGTTGGAAGATCAGTGTCCAACCTGTGCTAAGAAACACTGATGACATTGACCAGCCTGTCCCAATAGGCCATTCTCTTTCAAAAATGTTTTTCAGCAATGAGAAAATTGGATGAAATCACTCAACTCAAAAAGACCAGCACATAAAATGCTGGTGTTTTGTCAGATTTAGTGGTGAGTGAATGTTTTTTTTAATAATTTGAAGCCCATTTTAAGTTTGTAGTCTGGAATGCAGGGAGAAGTTACAAGGCATCAGAGTGACCTGTTCACCTTTCATCAGTATAAAAATGCGATAAGTGGTAAGCATTTGTAAATTGTAATGAAGGTGTTTTTTATGTGCAGCATATTCTCAGAGTTCTGTTGAAAGTTACTTTGGTGAAAATTTGACAATTCACAAGTGTTTGGTGCCGTCATAAGACAAGGCAGTTAAGACAGCTCTACGTAATATTACTTTCCTCTGCACAGTATTTGTGTGCCTAGCACAAAAAAAAAAAAAATGAATTAATAAAATGAAATAAAACCCCACTAGGGTAGCAGGGAAAGATGGACATTGTGAATGCAGGGGTAGAAATCAACTGATTTTAACCAGTAGCAAGGGTTTGCTACCAAGTTTAATTTTTGGTAGCAAATCTGAGAATAGAGTAGCGAATCAGGAGGGTTTGGCGAGCGCCCACCTGGGGTGTGCGGAGGCATGCCCCCCCCCCCCCCATACGAAAATATTGAAATAAAGCATGCAAATTGATGCACTCTAAGGCACTTTTTGACAGAAACTGAATTTGTGATTTTTGACCCACAAAATTTTGGCAGCAAAGGGTTGCTACCGCACAACAAATATAGGTAGCAGATCATAAAAGTTGGTAGCAAATGCTGCCAATGCTACCCCTAATTTCGACCCTTGTGAATGTATTATCAATAATTGTGTGACTTTTGTAAAGGTTATCTCAGTTCAGTCTATAATTAGTTGTAGTAATGTGTCAAAGCAACTTAAGAAAAAAAAGTGACGTAATCTCATGGAAAGTGCCACCATGCATGTAGGAAAGTTTGAGCATGAATGTCATGAAATCTGAAGATATTAATATTTTGTAGAAAATGATATGTACCCAATGGATGCTAGCTCAAAACATGAAAAATTGTTTAAAGGGTCCAATTTACTGATGTAAGATAAATATGCACCACATTTAAACGCAACCAAATCTTGTAATTCATTAAGAACAAAACTGTGAAAATGAATACACTTGAAAATTAATGGTCACACAGTCCAGACAAGACATTTTTTCTCAAAAAAACATTACCCTTGATTAGAATCAAACTTGTTTTACAAGGCTATGTATTAGAAGTCAAAATGTCCATTAATGAAAATTGAGTTTTAGTTTCCCTATTTTGGGGAAATATTTGAATGGCTGCACGGCAGGTTTGACTATACTTTTGTAATATATAGTACAGAATGTGAAATATGTCTGTGTGTTTTGCAGGTGTTGGGGGCATAGAAGCAGAGGCTGTGATGCTTGGTCAGTCCATCAGTATGGTGCTACCCAAGGTGCTGGGATATAAGATCACAGGAAAGCTGGACAAACTGATCACATCCACTGATGTTGTGCTCACCATTACAAAGGTAACACCAGGGAAAGATACCCATCAATGCACTAACATGTGTCCCTGCTCACATAAAGTGACACCTATTACCTGTCTGGCTTTTTTGTTTCAAAACTTTTGTTATACCAATTGTGTGCTGGTGTTTTAGAGAATCTTTGATCAGTGTTTTTAGCTGAGTGGATTACATCTTTGGTTACCATGAACAAGTACTATACTGACAGAAGAAAAGTCTTTATTCTATTTTTTTTTTTTTTCGCACATATTCACAAGAGTTTGAAGAGGGATAAAAAATTTTCGATAAAGACCATCAAACATCCCAACAAAGACCACCCTCACCCCACCACTCCCCACCCCCCAGAAAACAAAACACCTGATTGCCTAAGGATTACAAGTATGTTATTAGATGACACATGCTTGATGTCATTTCTGTATACATGTTCTTCATATTTTTGCATGGTTTCAGCATCTGAGGTCTGTTGGAGTTGTTGGGAAGTTTGTGGAGTTCTTTGGGCCAGGTGTGTCATCATTGTCCATTGCTGATAGAGCAACTATCTCCAACATGTGTCCAGAGTATGGGGCCACCGTGGGATTTTTCCCTGTAGATGATGCCAGTGTGCAGTACCTCAAGCAGACAGGTAAGTACCTGATCTACAGTGCAAATGTGGAGACGTTAGACCTTCTAGCATATAGAGAGTTTTTCTTATGTATGTACGAATATGAAGTTATTTGCATGCGATGATAGATCTAATTTATTTGCAGTTAAACTTGTGAAAAAAAAAATTGATGTCTGAAAAAAACTTGTGAAATATTTGCTGTACTAAGCTGTTTACTTTGCATGTGAACAAATGTACCTCTCATTAAATATGTTATTTGTCTTTTCCACCAGGCAGAGAAGACGAAAAGCTTGAAATTGTTGAGGCATATCTGAAGGCCAACAAAATGTTCAGAAACTACAGCAACCCTGATGAAGATCCTGTTTTCTCTGAGGTACGTATGATGTATTCTTGAGGCAAGGAGATCATACATACATGCATAGGTATGTTACATATGTACCTACGTTTTTTATACTCATGGTACAAAGTTGCCATGAATTCAAAAAGGAGAGCAAACACAATGTAAAGTATAAAGATCAGTGCAGTGGAATTATGTCCACACAAAGAGAACACTGTATCCATCAGGGTTCGAAAATTCCTATGATCCGACGTTCCGGGACAAGCTAAAGCTCTTCTCGGACAAGTGACTTTCAAATTCAACTTGTCCTGCGGACAAGCTAATTTTTTCTTTTTTTAACTGGACTGAAATTACGTCTGTTTGCATGCACGGCAACATAATGATGAGCAGTCAGAGCCTTCGCGACTCTGTGTGTGTTGGTGATTACTGTGGTCCGTGTGAACAGAACATGAACACCAATGCAAGCATGTGCGTGGGGACGCCAATCCGCAATAGGTGATGATAATCCCCTGGCCTAAATTAAACAATCCAGGTTTAAACAATTACATGGTCAGCAGGTGTATTCAACAGGACTTGACTACCTACTTGATTTCTGTCAAAACAAGCTGGTATTTTGACCGTTGCGTGCATACGACGACGAGATCAAAGGTACCAGCAGTCACGCATTGGGGCGTATTGGCTTTCGCCCGAATCGGGGCAAGGTCACAGCACCTCACCATCAGTCTTATCTGCCCGAACAATGACAAAGAAACATCAAAAAATTTTAAAACTTGCATGGCGAATTCTTGAGCAAATTAGCATCAAAGACAATTTATCGGTGGGCTCTAAAAGTGTTGGAGAGATCATGTAATGGTGCCGCAAGTTGACTTCCCGGCCAAACAAAATACACATCTGCCAGTCAGTGAGTCACACGCAAGTGACCGCGTGGAGTAATCTACGGTGAACGGAGCATCATGCTGACTGATCTGTCACACATTCGGCATTTTTCTCTATCCCCCTACCTTTGCGTATTTGCCTGTGACTCCAAATAATTGTTGCTATAAACACTGGAATCTTTATTTTTGCATGCTGCAATTAAAAAAAAAAAAGCTTCCCGTTTGTGTGTTCCCTCCGTAAATTACAGCATATTCACACATGTTCACTGGGCGGAAGCCATGATGAAAACACTGCAGCACGAGCCGCTATTGGCTCATTATTGCATGTGACTCAATTGACCAATCGGGTGATGTGTTGTGCGACAGGCCACATGGCCAAAGCAGCTGTTTGTGTACAGTTGCAGGAAAGATGTTGACGGTGCGCACGCTCGATTTCTGATTTGAAATATTAAAATTTTCGTTTGAATTTGATTTAAGAACACCGTTTATTGCGGGGAACTTGCCAATACTGTATACGCAAATTTACCACGATGTACCGATAGCGTTCATGGTAGGTACGCAAACGATATGCATCCCATCACGGCATCAGAGGCAGCGAGAAAGGATCCTGAAACCAATGCAACTATTTTAATCGTTATTTAAGTTTAACCGGGATACGGCCTCCTATCGGCCCAGAAATTACAATGTATTTTTCATCGTTAGTCACCCCATGCAAGTAGCTTACTTTTTTAATTTGTATTTTTAATGTTTTGCCAGTTTCACTGTCGAACAGTTGCAGCTTGAATCGTTGTAAAATTTGACATTTTTGTGCGAGTTTGCAAGCGACAATACGCGGCAAATATATTTTAGGGTAAATGGTTTGTGTAGGCCTTAGCATTGTGTTTGAAAAAAACGATGTTTATAGAAGTTTTATCAGGACAAGTGGATTTTGTATGCGGACAAGTGGATTTTGAAATTTACTTGCCCTGCGGACAAGTAATTTTTTAAAAAATTGTCGAGCCCTGATCCATGCAAATTGTATATCTGTCACCTTGTGGCTAAAACGATTAGCCACCAAATACCATCGCTGTCAATTTAAGGGAGCACCAGTTCCCTTCTATTGGCATATCCCTTTATATGGACGATTGAAGTAGAGAAAGACTTGTTGGTTTGTTCCACAGAAACCTTACAGCTATATGCCAAGGTACAAATATTTCTTTACCTCTTCTTCTGAAAAATGCCAAAGGTAACGTTGGTAAAAAGACATGCAATAGGACTGAAATAGTCTATGACATGAACAGGCATTGGCTTTTCTGAATTTAGCTGTTGCCCAATTAACTTTTGAGAAGAACTTATGAATACTGTGGTCAGCGGACCTGTCCCAACAAATTATGTGCCATAAGGTTCCCAGGATGTATGAAAGGTAACCCTTTTGGCTTTTCATCACAACATATTTTGTGATATATGTCACTTTGCATATGAGACCTCTACTTGCTTTTTGTTGCATTGAATATATTCTACTCCTTGTCAAAAAAGGAACAAATATTAAGTAACATTTAGCTGTAGGGGACATTAAAATCAGATCCTCAGTGCCAGAGCACCAAACAAAAAATATTACTGATGTAACATCCAAACCTGATGTCTTCAATCTTAAATGCAGCTCATAATGTAAAACAAACATCAATTTATGTTTACCATTTAAAATGAGGCCAAGCAATTGAACATTTTGTCTGTGTCTGGCCATCCGTCCATCCATCACCCTTGTGGATGCAGTAACTTTTGAACGAATTGAGCTACTATCATGAAACTTGTACAGTTAAAGCATCTTATTGGAAGCTTGGCTAAGTTTAACATTCAGCGACTTTGACTTATTTTTAAGATCACTAGGGGTCATAATTTTTTACCATTGCAGACGCAATAGCCTTTGAACAAATTGAGCTCCTATCGTGAAACTTGTACTGTAGAAGCATTTTATTGGAAGCTTGGCTGAGTGTCACATTCAGCAGTCTTGACCAATTTTCATGATCACACGAGGTCATCATGTTTTAATCCTGGCCAAGGGGGTCTTAAGGTCATTCTGACTGTTATATTTTTTTACAATGAAACAGATCACACTGGGAACTCAAGGACTATTCCTGTATGAGATGCACATGTCAAACTTTTTAGCTCCCTCTTTGTGTTACATTTGTACAGAATTTTTTTTTTTTTTTTTTCATTTTTGTGAATGTGTATGTATCATTGCAGGTTGTGGAGCTGGACTTGTCCACTGTGGTGCCATGTTGTTCGGGACCAAAGCGTCCACATGACAAGGTGCCGGTAACACAGATGAAGACAGATTTCAAGCAGTGTCTCAACAACAAAGTGGGATTCAAGGCATGTGGACATTACTTGTATCAGTTATGTTTAAAAAATTAATTGTTTGTTGTACATTATACTAGTTGCTTTATATGAAAGAATTTGTTGTAACTATTACTTTTATATACATGTAGGTACACTCTCAAAATATGCTGTGCATCTCCGCCAGTACAACTGTTAAAAAATTCTGACTGAGTGTGAAAAAATGGTTACCATCAACGTAAAGGCGACAGGGGAAACTTGGTAAAACTTGAGATCAGGACACTGAGCGTCTTGGTCTCCGATAAAACTCAACTTTAGTTATATGTTGCTAAGTAGAAGACATTCATTGTTCATGTTGCACACACAATAAGCTTCATGTTGCAGCTTATTTTGTTATGCATGTTCACATTGAACAGTAGAATTGTACCCTTAAAATGAACTTGTACCACAAAGTTTGTACATGCATATTTGGTCAAAGTGGCTTCATGAAAAAGTAAATGCAATTTGACGCATGGTCCATAAATACAAAAGAGGCAAATTTGCTTCAGTTTTAGCAATACTTTTTGCATAGCTGACTGGTCAGTTAGCTGAGGGTATCATATGGTCCTTCATATGCTAGCATTCATCAATACAGTAGTATCTGCTGTATGTGACCACCCTTTTAGCCAAGGAAAAGTGGTCCTTTACAACAGGTGGTCTTTCACCAAAGTAAATTAACAAAGAAACAGCCTCCTGCAGCCCCAGAAATGTGGCCACAAACAGTACAGTGAAACCTTTCTTACTGAACACCTCTATATAACGAACACTTTTTCTCGGTCCCAATTGTATATTTTCATTATAATCAAACCTCCCAGTGCTGAACACCTCTCAATACCGAACACTTTTGTCCAGTCCCAAAGGTGTTCGGTATAGGAGGGTTTCACTGTAAATGGTCTCTTTTACGGCAGTGGTCACATATAACAAGTACCACTGAAATTTCAAATTTCGATGTCTTTGAGTGGGTTGCTATCAAGTTTGTTCAAGTGGTCACACTCCAGTGATTTTTGGATCTTTTATAAATTACTTGTTCATTTTGGCCTGGACTATAATTTGTTTACAGGTAATGTGGCATTTTTTCCATTGTTATCGTTGATATCTCTTGAGACTTTGTTAGAATTGACTTGACTTACTCTGTACTAAACAATATCTATACTGAGCCATACTTTGGTGAAAAAGTCCAGTTAAGTAGTATTTTCGGTCTTTTTCCATTGATCTGTTGGATTTTGTAGTAATTATTGGCTTCTCAAAAACTTCAATTTTTTTTCTTTGTACAAATTTTCTGAATTTATGTTATCGATAAGAATACATCATGTCAGCATGGTAGATGTAGGGATACTGGTGCACATGTGTGGTTGTGTAATTTTCCAAAATTTTTTACAAAGGATCCACTTCAAACTTGGTGTTAATGGTCCATTTTGGAATCCCAGTAAAGCTGAGTCACGGGACCAAGTATTTTGACATGTTGGTTCCTGGGTGAATGTATCTTGGTCAGCTGAGCTGAGCTGTTCGCACTGCCCAGTTATATTTAATGTGCAGCAAAAACGAAGTAAGGTATGTATTATAGTTGTATTTGTCTGTTGTCTGGAATGTTCCAATGTTGATTCTGATTGTAATTGTCAGTGCTAACAAAGAGTGTTTTTTTTTTTCTTTTTTCAGGGTTTTGCCATTCCACAGGAGAAACAAGATGTGACCATTCCATTTGTGCTGGATGACCAGGAATACACACTCAAGCATGGCTCAGTGGTGATCGCAGCTATCACCAGTTGTACCAACACCAGTAACCCATCTGTTATGCTGGGAGCAGGTACATACAGAACCCCTCTTGTGTTCACTTGTATAATGGCTCTACAGTTTCGAAGAAGAGAAAATAAGTTATCCATCATTGTTTTTGTGTGTGTGTGTTTTCTTTTGTTATGTATACATGGTTAATATGGGTCAAAAAGTTATAAAATTTATACAAGTCCTATATGAACTTATCATGGAAAAAAAATCAATTTTACTTTTTTACGTCTACAGAGGATCAAACTTGTACAGACACAAATGATGGAAGTTTGAAAGACTGTGTACACAATACAAGGTAGTTTAGAAATAAATGTTTTTGACGTTTATACCTGTGGATATTTCTTTGTGCATTCTTGTGTTAAATACATATTTTACATACACAGCAGCTCTCTGGCAAAAGAACAATGGATTGTGTACCAAAAGCTAGACAGTTGATTACCAGAGCATTCTGTATAAGAAAGTGTGTGAATGCTGCAGTGAGTTTACACAGTTGGAATGTCCTAATGGTTGTGTATTCTTTAGGTCTGCTGGCCAAGAAAGCAGTTGAAGCAGGGCTTACTGTACCCCCATACATCAAGACTAGTCTGTCCCCAGGCAGTGGAGTTGTTACTTACTACTTAAAGGAGAGTGGAGTCACAGAGTACTTGGAGAAACTTGGGTTTGTACATGTCCTGTGAATTTACTTAGCATGGGGATTGTCTTGTCTTCTTTGCTTGTGGAGTAATTACAAATACATGTATACAAGATACCTTTTAATGGGAGTGTTGATAAAACAACAAAAAACACATTGACTAATTTTGATGACATTTAAAAAAATGTACATGTATTCCATATGGCGTAAAAATAACTAAATAATTAGTAAAATGTTCTAGGACCAATGCACATTAGCCGAATATACTTTGCTGTTCATTCTGTTCATGGTCCACCTAAAAATGTGCATGCTTACAAGTAACTCACTTTTTCATTTATTGCAGTTTTGACATAGTAGGATATGGGTGTATGACCTGTATTGGTAACAGTGGTCCCCTGGAAGAGCCAGTAGCTGAGACCATTGAGAAGGTGAGGGCACCAACTTAGTCCAAAAACCCCAGAAAGAGGGCTACATGCCAGTTAAATATCTCCTATTTGGTATGAGTTACCCACTTTCTGCTTTCCATTTTGAAACTTTCCACAAAAATTTTACAGAAAAGCAATCTGCAAAAAGGCCATGTACCCAGTTTGTCTTTGTTAAATATATAATGCCCCCTGTGAGAATAAGATGGTCCCATGTTTTTGGACGAATGATGTTGACTGGAAAAAGGTCAGCATACAAGGTGCATCAGCAAAGAGAGACCCTAACTGACTGTTACATGGACAGTGTCTGCCTGTGCAGGAATTTTGTATCTTTAAGAATTGTACAACACTGATTTTACATCATGAAATAGCGAGAGAAGAAAAAAAAAAAAAAGTGGATTATTTATTTGATCACATTCTGATTGCTCAAAACCAGAGTTGCAACAAACAATAAATCCAGTCCTGTAGCATGCATGCTTGAATGATCTTGTGTAGTTAAAATGTGATGATTATAACTAAGTAGTAGGGACTGACTGACCAAACATACATTGTTTTTCTCAGAATGACCTAGTGGTATGTGGTGTGCTGTCTGGCAACAGAAACTTTGAGGGTCGTATCCACCCACTGACCAGAGCCAACTACCTGGCATCACCCCCTCTTGTGGTGGCGTATGCGCTGGCCGGAACTGTCCTTATTGACTTTGACAAGGATCCCATTGGTAAGTTACTGTAAACTGATTGTACACCAGTAGCCAATAAGTGTCCTGAAAATGTGGTCAAGTGGCCATTTAAGATCTGCAAACTTAGAAGTGCGGCTGGGCTCCCTCTTACATGCATAATCTGAGCCATATGAGTACTGTGGAACTTCCAGGCTTTACGTTCAGGTTCAGTGGTTTAGACTCTGGGATGCAAACCGTCAAGGATCACTGTAGAGTTGTATTGTTACAGGGATGGGCATATGTAGCAATTTGCCAAAAAGAATGAACCTTCATGCGTCATGAAAAGGGTGACACTTTGCTGCATAGTTACAGCACACAAAATCAGAACTCTTAAAGCCAGCTGCAAGTATGATATACATACCCTGGAAAGACAGTTGATAAGCTGCAAGTGGTGTTGGTAAAAGTAACTGCTGTACTGTAATTCTTTTGTTTGGTCAAGATTAATGTATAAAGGATCTTATACACGAACACAAATACAAGACTTTATTAAAAGACTGCATACAAATGTGACTAAACTGACAGCTGAAGGAAAAACTGAAAGTAGTGATGTACATATTGCAGATTTGTTCTTATTTAGTGACTCTTCAGGCAAACTGAAAACAAGTTAAACATATCATCTATAAATATGTTATTATTAGGAATGAATTATGTTTTAACATTTTCACATTTTAACTGTAGGTCTCAGTGGAGAAGGAAAACCAGTATTTCTCAGTGATATCTGGCCAACCAGAGAAGAAATTCAGGTGGGTACCCTTCTGAACTTGATGTGCAGGTTCAAATTATTTATGGATCAAAATTGAATTAGTTGATGGCATTAATTCACAAAATGTGACCCCCCCCAAAAAAAAACTAGTTGTAAAAAAAGATGAATGGAAGTGATCCAGGTACTTATCGTAGGCCTTGAGGCTTTCAAGGGTATTGAAAAATAACAGAAAAAGCAGAAAAGTATTCAAATTTATATCTAAATTAGAAAATTACAGAAAAGACATAAACACAATACAAAGTCAATCCATGTGATCTTGCTTTGTTATCAAGATTGATTAAAGTACCGCGTTGTGACTCCAATGTTTTGTAAATGTGTCATTTGCAACAGTAAGTGGCACACCTGTATTCATGCGGAGGGAAGGTGTGTTTAGAGATACTTACATGACATGCTTGTACCTAATTTGAAAAAAAGAGGTCAAAGTCTTTATCTTGTTAACTTTCATAACCTGTGCTGCAGGAGGATATATGTGTGCACTTGGGAAGGTGTGTTTGACTATACTGTCATACATGCTTGTTCTTGATATAGAAAAAAAGAACAGCTTTCATCGTTTTGTAGTTTTTACATGTATGTATTATGAAAATGTTTATTTCTATGGACGTACAGGAAGTGGAAAAGCAGTTTGTCATTCCAGCAATGTTCAAAGATGTTTACTCAAAGATAACGGTGAGTGGAGCTCTTAAACTTGATTATTTTTATCAAACTTGAAATATATGAGAAATTTGTACGATGGTGGAGTAAGAAGTGTTTAAATCAGATGTATTTAACAGTCA
This sequence comes from Hermodice carunculata, assembly GCA_964020975.1. Taxonomy (NCBI): domain Eukaryota; kingdom Metazoa; phylum Annelida; class Polychaeta; order Eunicida; family Amphinomidae; genus Hermodice; species Hermodice carunculata. The sequence goes on along the minus strand of OZ026629.1, from coordinate 51,682,839 downwards.
GGAGTCTTAATTTAGATAGGACAATGACAAACTACTGTCAACATGTTGTTAGCTCTACTCACTATAGGTCACAGCTCATGGCATCACTCATGTCTGTCTATACCTCCGTCTGTCATCAAAGACATCCATCCGTCTGTAAACATTTGCTTGTGAGCACGATACAGTCCACATTTGTCAAGGTATCCCTGTGTAATTTTCAGGACTTAAATCCAGTGTATGAAAAACTAGGTCAACTTCGATATTGGTGGCGCCACCTACATTATTATGTAGTAAATGGATCAAAGTGTAAAAAATCTTGTGACCATTGGGATTGTGGAGGAGGTCATAATCTTGGTTGCGTAGGATACTAGTGCCACCACCTGTACGTTGACGGAAACTATTAGTTAAAATGTCTTTAAAGATATAAAATTCCATATCTCAAAAATAATACAATTAGAGATGCCAAAATTTATAGGATATATATATATATATATATATATATATATATATATATATATATATATATATATATATATAATACAATTAGAGATGCCAAAATTTATAGGATATATATATATATATATATCATGTCCAAAGCTAATATATTATATAACATCAGTGACCTTGACTTATATTTCACAGGTCACCAGGCCTGTTAAGTTTGAAGACATGATTTTGTAATGACAGGGTGTAGTTTGGACATCAATGACAAAGAGAATTGTACCTGTGGATAAATTTGCACCTCAGTACATTGTACATAAAACTCTACCTGTTGACCTACTTTTGGGGTCACTGTGACCCAATGATTGTGTGACTGTGACCTATATTTCAAGATCATTAAGCACTTAAGAAAGGGACTTTTATTTCAATATCTTAATAAAGAATAAGGCAAATGATGCCAAATGTACAACAAATGTGTATCATGGAAGTTGGATTATACGAATGACCTTGATTAATTTCTCAAGGCCAACAAGGAAATGCTTTTCAGGAAATATCTTTTGATGATGGCCATCAGCCTATATGTGAGCAGAGCATTAGGCCTATGGGCCTCTTGTTTTAATCAAAGTAATGCACTGTGTTTACTAGAATGTCATTTTATGTGATGTAAGGGAGTGAGTGCAAATTGTAGAACACTGGAATTAATTCAGAAGTCTATTATCACCTCATATTTTTACTTCTAACTTTTTTACAAATCCTTGTATACCAAAAGTTTTCAAATTCCAGACAGCGGTATGTTTGTAGCAAGGCTTACTACATTTCTTATTGTGAATGTAAAAAAGTTGGAAGGCAACTTTATGCATAATGACTTTAACAGTCATTCATATATAACTTGGTGCAGCTAAGGGACAAATGTGACTGTGAAGAGTGTGACATGTACTTTGCAGACTGGCAATAAGCGCTGGAATGAGCTGATTGCTCCAGAGGAGATACTGTACCCATGGGACCCCAAGTCAACGTACATCCAGTCACCTCCCTTCTTTGCGTCTATGGTAAGACTTCTCTTATTTTCAGCAACATTGTGCTTTGAGACTTAAGTAGAACATTGTCTTGTTTGGCATATTGTACTCAGGATTTTATCTTGACTGGGTTATAATTTAACAACCTGCTTTATTTCTATCTTTGGAGGGGGAAGGGCTTTTCAGTTGTTGCATGCTGCATGAGCATGTGCCTGGAACTGGTTACAGTCTGATTGTCCATATGCCACAGGGTCATGATTCTCAGTTACATCTACTTCCGTTTCACATTCGTTTCCGCCCACTTTCTGTTTATTTACATTTGTATCTCTGGCCTGCTACAGCACAAACTCTGTCATCTTCTGAGTACTGCCGCTTGTACGTTTGGCAAGGAAGTTGTTGCAGTCAAGCTCAGGTGGTTTGATAGCCTCTGTGACCTTGACCTCTTTTCTTGGACCCGGACCTTGCGCTGGCATCAATTTTGAAGCTTTCATCAGGAGGTTGGAGCCTCCTCTGTAACAGGGAGTTGGTCGTCATGATCTTATAACTTACTCGGTCTGATGCAGGCAGGTGATTTATTGCTGTTTGCACTGTGACTTGCCTATACTAGCTTTTTTCAAACTTGATGGACTAGCTGTTCTATGGTGGGCATCTTTAGTTCAACTCATGGTCGTGGCCATCCCGAGAACTTTGTGACCTGACCTGCCAATCATTCTTCTGATCCAAACTCAACCAATCAGAGTCAACTTGAGAAGCTGGACATGCAGAACAAGATGACAGTTGAACAACAAACTTGTCATTTTTTGGCATAAAATGCCTCCAAGTAAAACCTGCATTTGAGTATTGATTAGAAAACTTGCCCTTGTGCTCAGCAGGTGTGGAACATGACAGATTGACAAGGTGCCACAGCAGTCAAAGGCTTCGTGCATGATATAGGTCCCATTGAACTTACAGAAGTCAACTTTTCCTTTGAGAGTTGTTTTTGTAAGCATCATTACAGAGTGCATGTCTTAAGCCAAATCTTGTTGTAATTTGTTAGTTTTGCTTATAGAAACAGATTTGTTGAACACTCATCATGCAAGAGTAAATTGCAAGTGCTTGTCCAGATTTTTTCTGTTGCAGTTTTATGGCTGAAACACACCTAACACTTGTACTTCTGTACCAGTGCTAATTTTTTTTTTTTTTTTTTCAGTTTTAAAGGTTGATAACTGTGGAAGGAAGTAAAACATTGGAGAAAAATTAGACCTGATTTTATACCCCCTGAGCCTTATCGGCAGATGGGATATTGTTGTTGCCATGTGTATGTGTATCCTTTTTTCCTTCCTTCTTCCCATCTGTTCTTCCACCCATTATCCTTGCAGATGCAAGGACTTTTGAACAAAGTGAGCTACTGTCATGAAGCTTGTGCTGTAGAAGCATCATGGTGGTGCTTGGAAGAGTTTGACATTCAGCGACCTTGACATATTTTTAAGGTCACCAGTGTTCATCCCTGGCCAAGGGGGTCTTAAGGTCATTCTGAGCACTATATTTTAGAGAAGTAGCTACACTTTTTTTTTCCTATGGTAATCAGCTTTCAAAAAATAAAATGAAAAGTGACTGTAGAGTTGGGCGAGAAGTGCCACTCTACTAAGAAACTGCAATGTGTTGTTTTCCACACAAGAGATAATGAAGCATTGGATAAACATTGTCTGAAGCCTTTTACATTTCTGTTTTGGTTTCCACTGAAGACCAGAGAGGGGGACACACACTGTACAGGCTGGTGGACAGAAGCAGCTGTCTCGTAAGATCAGCATGGACTTGTTAGATGATTTCACGATTGTTTTTAGTCCCCCGCCCACTTGGTGGGGGACTATAGGTTTGCACCTCTTCCGTCCGTCAGTCCGTCGCTTCTCCGGGCCATATTTCCAACACCATAACACCCACAGCTACCAAATTTAATGTGTTTGTACTTCCTAGGGTAGAGGTGTATCGTGTGCTAAAAGTAGGTCACTAGGTCAAATATCTGGGTCACAGAATACATATGTATGAAAAATCTTGTCCGGGCCATAACTTTTTTGTCCTTTTACTTAGAGTCATGAAATGTTACACAAATGTGAAGCTTAGTCTAAGAAAGTGTCATAAAGCAAAACTAGGTCACTAGGTCAAATATTTGGGTCACCATGATATGTAAATATACAGAATTTTCAGGTCCTGACTGTAATTTTTTTAACTTTTGGACCTCTTTTTATGAAATTTTACATGATAATGTACCTTGACCCAAAAGTGTGTCATGAGGGAAATTGGGTTACTAGGTCAAATATATAGGTCACAGTATAAAATTCTGTGTAAAACCTTGTCAGCACCAAATTTCTTATACCATAATACCTACAGCTACTAACTTTGTTATGTGCATACTTCTTGGGGTGCTGGAGTGTAGCATGGCAAAAGTAGGTCACTAGGTTCAAAATCTAGGTCACAATGTGAAATCCAGGTAAAAACTTGTGGGGGCCATAACATTTTTGTCCTTTTACTTAGATTGATGAAATTTTACACAAATGTGAAACTTAACATGGAAATGTGTCGTAAAGTAAAATTAGGTTACTAGGTCAAATATTTGGGTCACAGTAATACATAAATGTACAGTATTTTCATGTCCTTACTGTAATTCTTAAAAAATTTTGACTTCTTGTTATAAAATTTTACTGATAATGTATTGTGACCTAAAAGTGTGTCACGACGCAAAACTAGGTCACTAGGTCAAATATCTAGGTCACAGTGTAAACTCCATGTAAAACCTTGTCCATGCCATATTTCCCTTACTATAATACCTACAGCTACCAAATTTATTATTTTAATACTACCTGGGGAGTTGTTGTGTCACATGGCAAAAGTAGGTCACTAGGTCAAATATCTAGGTCACTGTGAAATCCATTCAAAATCTTGTCCGGGCCATAACTTTTTTGTCCTTTTACTTAGATTAATGACATTTTACACAAATGTGAAGCTTAATCTAAGAATGTGCCATAAAGCAAAACCAGGTCACCAGGTCACCAGGTCAAATATGTGGGTCACAGTGATTTGTAAATGTTCAGTATTTTCACGTGGGCGACGAGCGGGGGACTATGTATTGCTCTGCAATACTCATTAACTTGTTTAAGTTGGTAGCTTTGGAATACCTTTTGTAGCTATTGTTTTGTTCATGCTGTATCTTATGTTGCAGACAAGAGAACTGCCTGAGATTAAAAGTGTGAAGGATGCACATGTTCTGCTCAACCTGGGTGACTCTGTGACTACAGATCACATCTCTCCAGCTGGCAGTATTGCCAGGAATAGTCCTGCGGCCAGGTACCTGGCAGGGCGTGGGTAAGTTCTGTTCAGTTAAAGTGCACGCATACACTACCTTGTGCAAGATAAGGGAAGAATATCAAATCAGTGCTTTGTGGTATCTTAATTTGATTATGTGTACATTGTGTAGAATGATAGATCGGCCTTTGTTCATTTTGAACTGAATGTAGACCAGAACATGATGCTGGTACTAATGTAGTATTTCATAATGGACTTTCAGAACATTTCGAATCACCCCAAAATACAAACCTGCATTTATATACATTACTGAAGGTGTCTGTATCATGCTCATTTACAAGGCAGAAAGACTCCAGGCCCTAAATTTGTCATTTACATGTATGTGGTACATATGTGGGCATGACCCAATTCAAAGTCACAGTTGATCACGGGCAACTGCAGTAGCTTGACGTATTTGTGTTCTTCATTTCCAGACTGGTTCCAAGGGAGTTTAACTCCTATGGGTCGCGTCGTGGCAATGATGCAGTGATGGCTCGAGGAACATTTGCCAATATACGGCTACTTAACAAATTTATCGGAAAAGCAGCCCCAAAGACAATTCATATACCTTCAGGGGAAAAGGTCTGTACCACCACCAGTCATAAAAGTCATCAGAGTGGTGTGTTGAGAAACATGATCCTAGGTTTTGCCATGCAAAATTAACTTGTTCATGATTGTTTAGTTCCATTCTATTAGGACATGCACGCATAAAGTTTGATGTGTAGATTGTTAGCATTTATATAACAATTAACAACAAGCCACCCATACATCAGCAAAGAGTTGTTAGTTTGAAGTCCAGTTGTTAACAAATCTATCCTAAGCTTCTTCCAGATATAATAAATGACAGAAACATTACAGATTTTCTACAGAGCAATGTTGGGAATGAATATTTGAGTTATGTGATGTCATTGTACACAGTTCCTAACTCATTCCACCCTGATAGAAGACGGAGTCAACAGCTTTCCTTGGCATGCTCTGGCTGCAGTGCGCCCAGAGCATGCCAAGGAAAGCTGTTGACCATGAGCATATAATTTGGAATGATTTTCCATGCAAGTGTCAACCAAAATTTTGAAAAATAATCCCTAAATAAGTAAAATACAATTAGCAGATGATAGTAGCGGGAAGAAGCATCATGAGTACATATTTGAATACACATTCCAGTCATGATACCTAACCTTGCTGTCACATGGTACTGTTTCAGATGGATGTTTTTGATGCTGCGGAGCGCTATTGCAAGGGAGATCAGCCTGTGATTGTGTTGGCTGGTAAAGAGTATGGATCTGGGTCATCCCGTGACTGGGCTGCTAAGGGACCATGGATTTTGGTAAGATGACAGCTTGCAAATTTGACCTTTAATTTAGTCTAGTTTATATACATAATGGGATGGATGCAACGGTTGTTTCATGAATGTGCACAGGGAAACTAAGTTTGTTACATGAGTATGTTGGCATGAGTCGGAGAACAAAGCTACCATTTGGTTTTGCATTGTCCGCCATTGAAGTTGGTGAAATACACTGTTACCATACAGTTGACAGATTCATAAATTTACACAAAAAGTTCTATGATAACAGTAACAAAATTTTTATAAGTAAAAGAATAAAAACTACCAAGATGTAATGATGTGGTAATCAGCAGAGGGATGGATTGATCCATTGACTGGTGCATTGTCTGTCATTAACATATAATGAAATACTCCGTTAACATGCAGGTGTCCCAAAAAAATCCATGAAATTATACAAGAAAATCTTCTTGTAAGTTATGGTGACGTGAGTGTGACAGCGTAACATTGGCAGACATCCTGTTTATGTTATTATGCAGATACATTCGTATGTGGTCTGGCTTTGTATATCATTGATAACATGAAGTATACACTTACTATAGAGGTTGGCAGAGAAAAATGCATTCCCATGTCTAGCATGTTGGAGATTGCACATGTTAAGTCTTGTATTGCCAAGATAAAGGCACCAGGTATATAAACCAAATCCTACATTTTACCTTAAAAAACAAAACAGAAAAAAGTTTAATAAGCACTTTTATGATAGGCTAGTGTTCATTTTACCTTTAAAAAAAGGTTTAATAAACTCTTCATAATAGGCTAGCGTGCATCTGTCCATGTGTGCAAGATGAAGCTTTACAGCCCGGCATTGCATCTTCCTCCGTCAGGGATGGAGAGAGCACAGGAAGAATGGAATATCATCTGTATTTTGTGAGGGCTAAGATAAAATGACAGGGCAAAGCACACAGAACCTACTGAGTCCATAGCACCAGGTTAAGGTGGTCAGGGAACCACAGTGTGATAGTTAATATGTTGAAATATTCCATACATGTCAACAGGGATGGCTCCACAGCTGTAGTCCCTTTAATGCAACCATCTGTGGACCACGCATATGAGTAGGTCCCACAAATAAAGTACACTCGTTTATGCCTATACATTTGACAAGGGAAGGGGGCTCATCTATGCCATGTACAGGAGCTATAGAGTATATGCTTGCTCAGTGTACAGAACAAACTGAATTTCTTTATGTGTGCAGACTAATCAAGGCTATAAAGGCTTTGAAATGTTCCTTTAATTTTATTTTGTTTGGGTCAGTTGTGAATCTCCAGCTGCCTGTCAGCACATAGGACAGAACACTCTTGGTCTCCTTTTTCCCTTAAATTTTATGTACCTACCCAGTTACCTACCCACCCACCCACCTTTTCAGGGGAGACCCGGTTTTTCTAAGGAATCCAGTTCAGTTTTTATGTGTAATAATCCTGCCCTTGTCTTGAAGGACCTCCTATGGTGAGAATGTCCTATTGTGAAAGGCTACTTGTGAGGATTCTTTTCATGTGATTTATGCTATGTATCAGAAACCTTATGTTTTGGAAAAGCACATTTTGGTGATCTGTATCAGTGGTCATTCAAGACAGGTTTAACTGCATGCAAGCACGAATGATGACTAAGGATGTAACGGTATACTTTTTCACGATACAAAGGATATTGAGATTTAGTGTTCACAATACAATATATGTACATGATACAATACCCATGATTTCGAGAAGGCACTCACATAAACACGATCTTCAGGGCATCCACATGGATGAATGTTTGTGTAAACAAACACATCGTGTGTGCTCATTTCTGGTCAATCAAACTGTGTAGTTTTTTGCTTGACAAACAGTTTTGTTGCATAATTGGGATGATTTTATTCATACAGACTTCAAAATAAACATCTTATCAATTGTTTTAGATACATTTGCCGCTAAAAATTTGCAAAACAGTGGTAAAATGGTGTATTTTGCAGCCTCGAACTGCGTACAATTCTCTTGCCGGTTCCAGACATGTTTGGTATGAATGGAACTGTTAGAACCTTGTACGCTGCTTTCCTGTTGGCTTAATTTTTTATTCCCGCCCACCAAACCTCGTCATCTTGCATAAACTTACTATCTTCGAGGTAAAAATCTTAAGAATGAAAGGCAGCAAGATTCTTGCTCTGCTTCAGGGCACTGATTGGGTCACAGATCATGCAAATAAGTGTGCCAAGTCTGGGTAGTCGTCAAGCATGCACAGTGCACACTTTCTACAAACAAGCATGGTGGAGTTGATCATGAAACCAGCAGTACTTTTATGTTTTCATGCCACATAAGTACTGAAATTTAGTGACATCGACGGTAGATATTTTGAAAACATTCAGAATGTTCCTGGTTAATTGCTGAAAGAAACACAGAGTGGAAACTGCATACAATTGATGTTAAAACGGGAAACTCGTACACTGGTATGCATTGTCAATCAATCTCCGTGATGGTCCATACTGAATAAAAAAATGTGCATGTGTTTTTGTTTTTTTTTTTTATCTCACAGAGATACCGTAATATTGATATAATTTTGGCACTATTGCTCAATAGTAATAGTGGAAACCATTTAATATGTTGTGCATCTGCAGGAGAACGCACCATGTTGCCATATCTCGGTAATTAAGCACACTGAAAGTTGATCTTTGGCATGTACTACAGTGGGTGGATAAACTAACCCGCATCATAGGAGAAGCTAGTATCGTTAGTTGGGTTTTCTCGCCTGCAGCAGAGTAAGGCCCCGAGGTGAAAAATAAATCTCAGTATAGTGATTTTGTGATAGCCCATTTTGCTATTCAATACACTGTATCATGGGCCTTTGTACTGTGGTGCATCAGTGTATCGTTACATCCCTAATGATGACACATCTCTTTGTTCATTGTGACCAAGTGTCAATGCTGTTATAGATGAGAATTCAAATACCAGAACAAATGATGACGCATGTCTTTGTTAATTGTGACCAGGGTATCCGTGCTGTGATAGCTGAGAGTTATGAGCGTATTCACCGTAGTAACTTGGTGGGTATGGGAATCATTCCACTGCAGTACCAAGAGGGAGACACAGCCGACAGTCTGGGACTGACTGGGAAGGAACTGTACACCATTGACCTGCCACAGGACCTCAAAACTGGACAACTAGTGGATGTCAAGGTATGTTGATAGTACGGGCAAGTTCAGTGTTGCTTCCTTGGAAGGGAACTTCTTCATTTCAGTTGCATATTGGCGTTATAGAAATTTCTGCACGTTTAATTTGAAACAGATATGTTTGTCTTAACCTTTTAAACTTTGGGATACTGGGAGGTCACCATGGTAACACATATCCATTTGGCATATGTACATGTAAATTATGATTCGCCTCTGGAATTGACTTAAAACATATAGCATTATATATTTTTGCAATCCTCAGACTTAAAACAACATTATTATGTACATAATATAATTCATTATTTTTCAGTATTATACAAGCTAATTAGCATTACATGTATATTTGGTATTCAGCATGGCTGCAATATAATTTTTGAAGAAATTTTTCATGTAGGGCTTCTAGTTTTTCAAATAAATAAAAATATTAATGAGATCAGATAATAAAGGCAGAGGTCCTTAGCTACATTTTGATATACATTATGTTACCAGTTGCATGTCATACACATGTGTATCATAATTATGACTGATAAACAACCATAGGCATGCAAAACTATATGCGCCATGTTGGATAAAGATGGAAAGCACACGACCTTTGACCCCGTTTCAAGGTCATTATCCACCTGCTGGTATCTTTCCACTTCTTAAAGCATAAAGCGAGTCATAATTATCAAATAAAATAATTACTAGACCAAAACATATCATTACAATATATTCCGTGCTGTTCAGCCTTTTTTATGTTAACATATGCAAATTAGATATGTGTGAGCAGAAATTTTGGCCTACGGGGTTCATAAGGTTAAATATAACGTGCATGCTTTTTACCCCTCGGCCCATAAGGCCAGAGGGGTATTGTCATCGCCTACATGTCCGTCCGTGTGTCTGTCTGTCTGCCCATGCCTTGTTAACGACCTATCTCCAAAAATACTCTTTTTACAGACACCAAATTTTTATCACACGGGGTTATTGAGGTGCTTCAAGTGCCTATTGAAAAGTAGGTCACTAGGTCTCATTTTTAGGTCATTGCAAAAAAATGGCGTTAACACAATATATTAAAAAATATTGAATGTAGCTTCATCAATTATTTATGAGAGTTGGACCTAAGGATATCCCAGATGCCTATTGAAAACTAGGTCACTGGGTCACAAATTTAGTTCACAGTGCTACATTGAAGAAAAATGGCCTTGCCACGCCATATCTCCAGAAGTGCTCACTTTACAGAGACCAAATTGTTATCACAGAAGGCCATTGAGGTATTTCAAGTGCCTATCGAAAAGTAGTACACTAGGTCACATATTTAGGTCACAGTACTGTATGGAAGAAAAAAACACCATTAACACAATATCTAATAAAATATTGAATGTAGCTACATCAATTATTTATGACAGTTGGTCCTAAGGATGCCTCAGGTGCCTATTGAAAACTAGGTCACTGGATCACATATCTAGGTTACAGTGCTGCATTGATGAAAATGGCCTTGCCATGATGTCTCTGCTCATTGCATTTGCACCAAAGCTTTGTTATTAGATTAAACAGAAGTAACCTGACCTACTGGAGGAGTATTGTCTTCGCCTACACATCCGTCCATCCGTCTGTCTGTCCCTCTGTCCTGGCCGAGGGGTTTTGCGGTCACTGATAGGCTTCTAGTTAAAGTTAGATTCTGTGTTCATATTGGCTTGATGCAATTTTGTAAATTTCAGTCAGGAAGGCTTTCCCGGTGAAGTTTTTTGTCATATATTACCATATGAAGGACACAAATGTTTCATGTACAAAGGTTATTCACATGTATGATGTATGTAGAGTTTGTGTAAAAAAAAAAAAAAAAAAAAAAAAACCTACTTGACTGTTACTTACCAAGTTAGGCTTATACATATGCAGTGTGGCTTTTGCCAATAACAATGAGGTGTGCCAGTACCATGGCAACAAGCTCACATGCTTGTACATATGCATGTGAATTCCACAAAATACCACTTGCTTGTGTTTAGTGAAGCATGTCCCAAGTCATACTTATGGTGCCAGTAATTAATCACATATGTTTTACTGCAGTCGTCTAGACAGATTGTCCCATTCATAAGCTGATGTTACCTAATGCAGTGGAACCTGTTTTCAAAGATACAGTGGTACCTGCTCTAAAGACCACCTCCAATTTAAGACTGCATGTCTTTTTAAGACCACTCTTTCAACACCCTCTGCTGTATTTACATGTTAAATATACCTTCAATTTAAGACCACCTGCAGTATGAGACCACTTTTTGTTGGCTGTAGGGGTGGTCTTAAAGAGAAGGTACCACTGTAACCCACTAAAACCCTCATGGTTAGAGTCCCCAAACACAATAGGTATACTTCCTTTTCAAGTGTTTCCTATGCTGTAAATCCCTGCTGTGTACTAACTTTTCTACTTCAAAATACTCATTTAATAGATATGCCCTGTAAAATACCCAATGACTAATTGTATTTAGTGATGCTGCTTGGTCTCACCTGCACTTCCCGTTGATGTGATTAGACTGGTGATGCTATATTTATGTCCCTACCCACAGCATCAATCTTGCCTGATGTCACACTGTTTGAATCTCACAAGTGTTCCCACGTATGTCAGAACTCTTGGTCAGGAAAAAGGATCAAATCTCTCTAAATTACACTGATGCTATCATCTTACCAACTGTGCATATCAGAAATGACTATCCCTGCTGCCTGCGCAGAGATTTGTGGCCAAAAGGTGGAGAATAGGTCAAATAAATGCTGAATTTTAAGTTTGTACATTGAATTTAATTGAGCATGAAACTTTTCAGAACGACTGCGTTCAAAAACAAATTTCTGTTTGGTTTCAATTCTATATGTTGCAGGTGATCATTAGCACATCTTCCAGGTTATTGACAACTTGAATCTGTTTTTTTTTTGCCTATGGTAAAACAGATAAACATAGATACATTGTACATGAATGTTTAAAGTGGCATCAGATTTGATTCCATTTTTCCCCACCAAAATGTATTTATGAAAGAGTTGATTGATTTTAACCCACATCAAAGCAGGTTTGATATTACATACACAGAACATGAGCTTAACGCAATGTCCAACCTGGAAAAGTGACTTCACTTTTAGGCCAAATATCACAGATACATGCATCACTGACATAACAAACCTATATACTCGATAACAAGTCTTGCAGAATTTGTCTGCACTAAAGATGGAACTCAAAATTCAGAGTTGTATAAACACAAGCATTCTGGGTAAATGTGTGTTTTTTGTAAAATTTTGGATATTTGTCAAAATATATTCATTGGCCAAATTTCTGATATTGTAATCTCAACACATATTTTCAAAAAGTTATGATGGAGTTTTCATAACTGTATCTGTTTGTTCACAATGGTGATTCAAAGTTTGGAAAACGGTGGTTTTGTGAAATTGCAACCATTCAGTTTTGATACTCATTTTAAAAATGACTGATACAAAATCCCAATACATTTTTGGTGTAGAGAAGTTTTAGAGAAAATCAGGTTTTATGTGATTAAAATCAGAGAATTTATTTGGGAAAAATATCCATGAAAAGAAGACAGATCTGCTGTTAGTAGTCAAGATCCAAATGTTTACATGGTTCATTGACAATCATGTTAGCATTCAAAGCATTTTGTTAATTTCTTCTAATTGTATTAAGGATAGAATTACTGTATTTGGACATGTGATAGACAACATCATTATATGTCTGCCAAAATACCCCCCAATCTCGAAATGAACAGAATTATCCAAACTGGGTTGGACGTTGCCTTAATTTAATAACAATACAGGTACAATGTATGTATGTATATGTAGTATCACAAGGATGGAATAGGACATGTAGCAGACATAGTGATATACATTTTATGTATATATACATATATACATGCACAATTCGCAAATATTTTAAGTCTTTTTCTGTTTCAGCTTGACACTGGGCGATCCTTCAAAGCAATTGTTCGCTTTGACACAGAAGTAGAGATGATGTACTTCCGCCATGGAGGTATTCTCAACTACATGATCCGCAAAATGCTGAAAGTCACATAAGTGGCCTCATTCTGCAGTTTTGCAGGGACAGTGGGTCATATAAGTGGCCTCAGTGAGCAGTTTTGCCGGGACAGTGGGCTGGAGCTTGCCCACCTGGGTGCCACACACTGCATGTAGAGGATATATCATCAGTCAACAGAACAAAGCAGACCAGTGCATGATTAACTATTTGGACTATTATTGAATGGATGGAGTGGGAAAGTGAACAGGGTAAATAATACGGGGTAATTGATTATTAAGCATAAAATAAAGTGCCGGACATAGTGGAATAGACAAAAGTTGTGCTTATGTGGACAAGTCAAGGGAGATCCACTGTATATAAAGTGTTTCTGAGATTAACTTGTACAGGGGCGCCTTCAAGAAAGCCTGGATGGTAGCAGTCATCATCTTATCATGATGCACTGGCCAATATATTGAGCTGTCGCAGGCAAGTGGAAAACTGATTAAATGTTTGGAAGTCTGCAAGGCTTGTACACCATCATGTAAACCTCATATGACCAGCAAAAACCTCAAGAATGAAGATGTAGATCCTTGTTAAAGATCTTCAACTTCATTCACAAGTTTGATCTAATTTTTTGATGTTACTGGGAGATTCATTGGTGAAATCATAGTCACATTTTACATATTTGATGACAGAAATTTGAGTGGGACAAGGAAGTGATGAATAGAACCCAAACCCTTTCCTGTCAGCAAACAGCCCAGGAGGCTTGGATGCTGCTGGCCAGTGGCGGCCCTCAGTAAAAGCATTCTAGGACTGCCCATTTTTACCCTTTGCCCATTTTTGTTAGAGGTGTATCTACGGATAGACCAAGTATCTCTTGAAATTAGTTTCTAATCAATTTTGTATTTTTTATGAGTGTCTTAAAATATCATTTGAAAGCTGTGAGAGTGGCGCCCAAGGGGATTACTGTTCTATTCCTCAAAATGGACTGGCCATAGCTTCACCAAATTTTTGTTAGGGATGATCCGTGGGATGGATCAGATGCCTATCAGAAACTAACTTCCTGTGACCATTTTTGTACTTATTATGAATGTTGCAAAGTATTTATTCGAAGGAGGTGTGAGTGGGGCCCAGTAAGATGTCCATACCATAATATCTACAGAAGGATTGTCCATAGCCTCACCACATTTTCACTGGGGATAATTGAAACCAGCTGCCTCCAATATTATTTTGATTTTTTTTAATGAAATATTCAGTATCAGTAACTTGTGCATCCCCTGACACAGGATGTGTGTAGTCTTAAGGATATTTGACCTATTGGCTTATATCTTGGTAATAATGAGTCTTAGGCCCATGTTTACTGTTAAACATTAACAGGAAAGTGAGTTGTTTTATTTTGTTTTTTTTCTCCTGGTATTGTTAATTTTGACCTTGAGTAACCTTGATGTACTATACCAACAACCTTGATGTACCACACCAACAACTTGGTGAGGATTGCAGATGGATGACTTTGACCCACGGGTCTTGACCTAATGCCCAAAGTCACAGGGGCAGGGTCACTTAAACTCAAGAAGGAAATTTTTTGCAGTACAAATGAATAAAGGAAAGAAGGATCAGAATGGCTGAGGGTAATCCATTCTGTGAACATCATTATTTTAAGATGTTCTTCACACCAATTAACATTTTGATGAAGGCATGTAGAGAGGATGCACGAGAATGTGCTGTTGATCAACAACTCTTGTCACTTTTGAAACAAGAAGAGTTGTCAAACATCATATTCTGTGTAATGAAAAGTTCACAAGCAGTTGGTTACAAGATAGAAGTATGTTCAATGAATCATATACATCACTACATATTATACATCCCCGTCTCATCCACTTGCTCAAGCTCTATAATTTATGTACGCATGCATGCTGAAAGGTCAAGGGCATTACAGTTATGATGTAAATAATCAAGGAAGCAGGTAATGGGATTAACAGCCAAGTGTACTGCTCGTTGCATGCAGCTGGAACAGGAAGTTAAGTTGGGTGTGCCATTGCTAAAGGAAGCATCAGTTGCTGCACGAGAAGGTGGGACCTCAAGTTTGCATTCAAAGTGATTTTGACATGCAAGTGACAGTGGACTGGTTAGAGTGTTGGGAAGTCCAATAGCCAACTTTGCTTTGATTCAGTATGATGTTCATATGAAATAAAAGTTGGAGGGTAGAGAGTGATGGCTGCTCTAAACAAGTGTTGTCTTTCAGTGGCTATAAACAATCCTGAACAAAATGTGAATGCATATTTTGTTACAAATAGTAAATAATGTGAAGTTGTGAGTGGATCCACCATGAAACACTGCATTTTTCTTGATCAGTGCTCCTCCAAATTTCCCATTCCCTTTTAAACACATTTGAAATTGACATTGGCATGGTCTTTGCTACCTTTTTCTCTACTTTTTCTTTTACAATGTTTGTTTGTTTTTTTTTTTTTTTTTTTTTTTTGTGAGATAGTGTGACACAGGGCCTCTGAGGTGCTAGAGTGTAGTTGTGAATTTTATTAAGGTGGTAATGCTGGAGAACATGGCCTGGAGACTGCCACTGTAATCCTCTGAAGAATTTGTAAATAATATGCATAAAGTGGCTAGTTGAACAATGCAAAATGATCAGTGGGTTCAAGACTCTACTAGCAACTGATTGGAAACATTTGATAGTTCCCTTGAAACATTTTATTTATCACTATTTGAAGGTAATGAAGGGGGTAGCTGGGACTTGCTCTGGCTGCTGAATTCAAGGACTTTTGTCTGTCATCCAGTCTCAATTTTATAGCTGTGTAGTTGTGGCGTAGAGTGGCAAGGGGACAGTTTCCTTTTAACAGCTGAGTTTTGTCACAGATTGCATCATATATGGTGTGCTGGTAAATGTAATTGTCTCAAAAGTCCAAAAATATTATCTCGTCACAGATTTATGCATTATAGTGTTTAATGGTGCAATAGTGCTAGAATATTTAAAAAAAAAAAAAAAAAAAAGTCAACACCAATATAAGGAGCTGCTGTATTTTGGTGAAAAACAAAAAAAGACAACAATAAAAACTACAAGGAAAAAATGGCTGAACACAAGTTTAAGGTACTGCTACCAAGAACTTACATGTGCACTTACATTGCATATTTGTTGCTCCGTGTTCATCAGATTTCATAATCATGTTTCTATGAGCTTTATTGTCAGTTGAGGTGATTGGAAACCAGATGTTCAGAAGCCAGTGACACAAGAAGTCATGAGTGACCTGTACCATCTATTACATATTGCCAGTTAACTCAAAGGCAAGACTGACAGAGAGGAATATTGGCCAGTGTAATGACACTGGAAAGCTACATTGTATCGGTTTCAGGTGGTGACTGCTGGCTGCACCACACCTTGGATACAGGAAGGAGGTACAGTTCCTTGTGAAGATTAGTGTCGGGAAATGTGTCAGTCCAATATTTCATTAGGTCATCAAGCATAGACATGGTGCAGAAGTCTCATAAAACTAGATTGACTTTTTTCCTGTTGTTGGCCAGCTTGGTAGGGGTCAGTGAGTGGATTGCAGCTGCCCTGTGTGGCAGTCACTGCATCGCAGCTAAACAGTCTGATTTGTAAGAATGAAAATAAAAATATTGAAAAATGACCAGTTTCTTGCTTCTAATTTTTCAAAAACCACCAGAGAATTCTTCACTGAAGAGTGGAGCCCTGTCCCATGTACATATCCCCTAAAAGGCAAAATGACAATATGTGGGAAGGTTTATCATTGTAAGAATACTTGGGGGGTATTGGAGTGTGACATAAAAAGTAATTTTTAGCTCCGCTGACTTGTCAGTCATTTGAGAGTATAGGAGGGTCCATCGTCCATCATCCATCCTTCTGTCTACAATTCACATTTTCGACTTCTCCAAAACGGTCAGCCAGATTTACTTCAAACTTGGTGGCAATGTACCTTGGGTGGGTCTCTACCAAGTTTGTTCAAATGGTCAGGCTTCATTGATTTTTAGCTCTGCTGACTTGTCAGTCAGCAGAGCTTATAGAATCTGTTTGCGTCCGTCGTCTGTCGTTAGACTTTTTATATTTTCGACTTCTCAAAAACCGCTATATAGAATGTTTTGATTTTGCACATGGATGATCCCCAGGTGGACCTCTACCAAGTTTGCGAAGGAGACGATGATGCAATAATTTTTCTATTTTTTATGAATTTTTTAATTTATTTTTTGAAAAAAAAAATTTCTTCATCTTAAGAACTACGAAGCCAATTGCTTTGATATTGCACATAGGGTCATCTGGGGTCAACTAGTTGTTATTTTGGCCACCAGGTGGTGCTGTGATTTTTTCCTATTTTTTTATGAATTATAGCCTGTTAAGGCTATTTTTGACTTCTCCAGAACAGCTGAACAGAATTTCTTAAAATTTTACAAGAATTATAGTTTGACATTAGACAATGAAAGTTTGCGAAAATAATATGGATGTGTTAATTTTAGGCAAAGTTATGGGATATCAAACTTCGCAATTGTAAGGAAGTGCTGCAGCTGTGTATATATATATATATATATATATATATATATATATATATATATATATATATATATGTATATATATGTATATATATATATATATATATATATATATATATATATATATATATATATATATATATATATATTGGCAATACAGTGCATATATTACACTAATGTATTTACCCTTTTGACTTCTTCTCAAAAACCGCTGTATGGAATGTTTTAATTTTGCACATGGATGTTGCCCAGGTGAAGCTCTACCAAGTTTGCGAAAGAGATGATGATGCAATAATTTTTCTATTTTTAATGAATTTTTTAATTTATTTTTTGAAAAAAAATAAAATTTCTTCATCTCAAGAACTACGTGGCCAATTGCTTTGATATTGCACATAGGGTCCCCTGGGGTCAACTAGTTCTCATTTTGGCCACCAGGTTGCGCTGTGATTTTTTCCTATTTCTTTATGAATTTTTTAGTGTTAAGGCTATTTTTGACTTCTTCTCCAGAACAGCATGAAAGAATTGCTTAAAATTTTATCAAAATATAGTTGGACTTTAGACAATGAAAGTTCGCGAAAATAATGTGGATATGTTAATTTTTGACAAAGTTATGCGATATCAGACTTTGTGACTGTAAGCGAGTGCTGCCACTGTACACCGGCAGCCATTGAAACAGCAAGGTATGTCAATTGATAATACATATACTACCATCAACAGAGCTTATAGAATCCGTTTGCGTCCGTCGTCGGTCTGTCCGTCCGTCCGTCCTTCCGCAAAATTTATTTTAAGGGACAAACTTTGCTACCACTTTACATACATGTATATAGCTGTACAAATCTAGACTGCAGTCCATGTGTTCCAATACTGTAAAAGCAGATCCCAGTCAGCAGAGCACAGGATCATCATGATCCTCTTGTTAGATTTTTTGTATGAATTTTTTTTTTTGGGGGGGGGGCAAATCTTAAAAGAATCTCTGAAACCACTCACCCAATTGCTTTAGTATCACACAGGGATACTCCTCAGGACTCTTAGATCTTAATTTGTTCACCGGGTGGTGCAACAATTTTATTCTACTTATGATTTTTTTGTTTGTTTTTGCTATAATGGCTGCTCCAGAACCATCGTCCAGATTAAGCTGAAACTTGTGGATGTGTTCCTCCTGAAAAGGTCAAACAAAGGTGTTCACCAGGTGGCACTGCTGTGGATTTCTGAGTTTTAACGATTTTTTCAATTTGAGTACTGAAAGGTAACTTCGCCTTTCCTATTGATTGCTATGTACGTCAATGGGCATTCTAATGCTAATTCACACTTTCGATTTCTCCAAAGAAATTGTCCGTCAGATTGACCTCAAACTTAGTGGCAGTGTACCTTGGGTGGGTCTCTAGGAAGTTTGTTCTAGTGGTCATGCTCGAGTGATTTCTGGATTTTTTTATGATTTTATTTGGGGGGGGGGGATCTTTAAAAAAAATTATCAGGAAAGTTTAACGTGGGAATTTCTTGTAATGGTTATAACTTGAATAATTTTGGCCAGATTTTGTGTCAAACTTGGTAGGGATGTACTTTTGATAAGTGTCTACCTATTTTGTCTTATCCCAAGTTTGCAGAGCCACAATGTGTAATCTGTAGGTCAGCTGAGTATTATGGGCTGTTCACACAGCCCACCTGTATGTTTTTGAAATACTGGACCAGATTGGCCACTTTTTTCAATAGTTTGACATTTAACACTTCATTGATAGGGTGTTGACAGTAGGCAACATTTTGTGTTAGGATTTAGTATCTTGTCTGCTCAGGGGAGTGCAGACTGTAAATGCGCTCCAAGAGAGTAAATGTTGCTCAAAGGTGGGTGTTGTTGGACGGTTGAACCAATGTGTTGGAATTTAAAATTAGAAGTAGTAAAAGTTGTTTACAAGAGGTCCTACTGCAAAGGTAAGTTCAAGAGGCAGTGAAGTAATTCGCTTTGCCACCTAAAAGTCTCTCTAAACTTCAATTGCTGATAATTAGCTTATTTCATGTATATCTTTTAATCTGTGTTCAAGACCACATATTCATTGAATGCACAGGTAACTCCCCCTTGTTGCAAGCATTTGGGGACGAAGGTATTTATTTTGGTGTTGAAGATATTCAAGATTTGTAGCTCTGCCGACTTAAAGGTTAGTCAACAGAGCTATTGAAATCCATTTGCGACCGTTGTCCATCTTTGGCTAACTTTTTATATTTTCGACTTCTCACAAAATACTCCTTGGAATGATTTGATTTTGCACATGGATGTACGACAGGTGGACCTCTACCAAGTTTGCAAAGGAGATGATAATGCAATAATTTTTCTATTTTTTATGAATTTTTTTATTGATTTTTTGGAAAAAAAGCATCTGAAGAATTACTTGACCAATTGCGTTGATATTGCACAAAGGGTCACCTGGAATCACCAAGTTCTTATTTTTTGCCACCAGGTGGTGCTGCGTTTTTTTTCTGATTTTTAATGATTTTTTATGTGTTAACGTTATTTTTGACTGCTCCAGAACTGTTTAAAATTTTATCAGAATATAATTTGGCTTTAGACAATGAAAGGTTGCGAAATTGATATGGATATGATGATTTTTTACAAAGTTGTGGGAAATCATTAAATGATACATTGGCATCTTCGTAATGGTACATCATGGGTCCACTGTTCCTGTTAGACATTAGTAGCAAAATAACAATCGGGGGTTTCTTTTCGTGATGTTACCTTGACTGAGTGCCCTTGAAAGGTCAAACTATCATATTGGCTAATCACAATACATGTATGTCTCGGTAATGGTGGATCCTGCGCCCATTCTTCCAGTTAAATATCAATAAAAAATTGCAATGTGGGGTTTGTTTTGGTATGGTCCCTTTTGACCTTGCAAGATCAAATTGAAGTTCAGTAACATATAAGCTCATATCTTGATAATGATGGATCCTAAGCCTGTGGTTACCATGTGCAGTCACAGGCCACATGAATTATATGTATTATTCCCCACACCCACAAAATGGGAGCAGGGGATATAGTAACAAGCTCCCTTTGTCCAGAACATGCATATGATCATCATGATTCTCTTCTTTGAATTTTTGTGTCTTGAGGCTATTTTTTACTTCTGTTACGATATATCAAACTTTGCTACCACGGTTCATGAATATAGCTATACAGACTACAGTGCATGTGTTGCAATACTGTAAAAGCAGATTCCAGTCAGCACAGCACAGGAGCACCATGATCCCCTTGTTAATTTCCAATTATTGTTAATTTACATAATTTGGAGAATAATCACTATAAAAGAGGCTTATAATTGCCCATAGCTGTTACCCTGCACAGAAAGAGGAAGAAGAAAACCAGTGCTCTTCTGCAGTTTGAAAATGATTTTTCCCTTTCCTTCCCTCCCCCCCCCCCCCCCCCATTTTAAATCACAGAGGAATTGTTTGGGGGTTTACAAGCATGGTTTATGTTGAAATGGGTTACAGATGGCCATACATGAACACTGCTTATTTCTTAACATGAGCATCAATACATTTTGGGTGAAATGTTATTGTTTTTTACTTTCATTTCCTTCACTGCCAAGGGGAACTTGATAAAACATCAAACTCTGGAAAACTAACATTGAACAAGTTCATCAGGTTGGATTCACACAAATGAATACAGTTTATTTCTTTAGAAGCCACCCCCTTTGTTTAAATGCCTAAAATGTAACTAGTAAAAAAGTTCCAGGTTGTGAAGAGAGACAGCTCTATGCTTATGCTGTTCTGTTTACCTCCCTTCCTCCCTCCTCCTTCCCCGCCACCCAGTGTTTCCAGTCTGTTTGTCCTTTCATGTGATCAATTTTTGTGACCAGAACCTCAAAATTGAATGGACAGATTGACTCATTGGTTCACAAGTCTCTTGTTAGGCAGAGATGAACTGATTGGTTGTGACCTATTCAGTAATGATCGAGTGTGCATCAAGATTTTAGACAGTTTGGTCAAAGTGCCTTTGGACTGCAAAAATATCCTTGGACTAATAATAAACCTGTTATGAATTTGCGCACCTGTTATTATATTAATGTCTGTGATATATTTTTGAAAGGTCATGGTCTGCTTTACTCAAAACTTGTTTCACCGCATAACTTGGAAAGTTGAGTTCTAATATATTTTGTGGCCAGAGATATTTTTCTCTCAACACTTTGTCCCTCAGAGTTGAAGGTTAGGGTCATATATTTCCTGGTCCATGACCTACTTCTCTGAAAATTGATGCCACCCCTGCACCAGAGGACTTTTAGTTTCATGAAATTGAGCTCAAAAGATGGCTTGTGGATAGAGGCTTTTTTCCGGTCCTCATGAAAGGTACTATGTTTGGGGTTTGTCCATGCTTACAACTGGTCAATGTTTTTTCCTCAATAGCTCAAAATGACTGCACACTCACTCACTCACTCACTCACTCACTCACTCACTCACTCACTCACTCACTCACTCACTCACTCACTCACACACACACACACACTCACACACACGTGTATATATTTGGCATTCACAACATTCAAATCTAAGCAGTGTAAGTCTACGTTTTGGCCCTGTTTCTTTATCTTGAGACGCCAGTGAATACAAGTATCATCTACAAGAATGAAAAAAAAGTTATTGTATCTGTATTCCTTGAAGTGCCTCCAGCATTAAATTATGTATTGAAAGCCAAACCATACAGAGCCGATACAACCAGTTAGATTGTCAGATTAAAAACAAGTTTTTTTTCAAACGTTTTGGCCCCAAACCATGAACAGTTAGTTACTAAACACACCACTTGGGGTGCTGTTTGGTTGCAATTTGAGCGATCGCTTGGCCAGTGCAGGTAACATACACAATGTCAATTATCATGATATACAAAGTCTGTTGTGAAGAAACTCACAATGTACATTTTTTTCCATATAACCACATAATACTTCACATATAGATGTTGTCTTTTGTAAAGCATAAGAAAATACATTTTCGAAGTATTCAGTAATTTCTTAAGATAAATACCCCCCCCCCCCCCCACGTTAATCAAACAGTAAAGGGTAGGACCTACTCAAAAAACATATGTTTTAAAGTTATGAGACTTAACTTATTTTTTAATGATCTATGAAGATTTTCCGCGTATGATTTTCATGCAGACATTACTCGTTATAAATTGTAACAAATAATTCAGTTTTTAAAAATTTAGGCTTTCTTTAAAAAAACGAGTGTAGTAGGTTCTATTCAGTACATCAGAATACATCAGAAGAAGCATTCCAGAAATTTAATGTTTGCAAGTCATGACACCAATGCGGCTCGTTAATCACAACAGTTATGTGACTGCTACTCGTCGCGCACTTTGTATACTAAAAATAAGTTAGCCTAAATAAGTTTTGAATAGAAATCTTTCAACGTTCCTGTTGCCCTATTGAACTGCCTTCATGTTAGGAATGTGGAAATTAAATTTAGCATAATTTTAATTTACTTGCAGGCGAATCTGCAAAAGTTCATTTTAGAAATGTTTTAGGTTCAAATCAACATGTCCTTACTTACGGTCCATGAGAAGAAGATGCAAGCAGCTATGAAGAAATTCCGAAAACTGTGGTCAGATGCAAATAGGACAAATGCATACAATTCCGTAAAGCATGACGGAGTGTCAATAAGTGCAGCTGCTAAAGCATATAATATTTTTCGAGTGACTTTATCTGACAACATGAATGGAAAAGTCGGACTACATGCTCACTATGGTCGGCAGACAGTATTATCATTAACAAATGAAGCCTCTATCGTAAAATACATAACATACGTGCATCAACAGAGATTTCCCATCACAAGAACGCAAGTAATGGGACTAGCGTGGTCAAAAGACATGGGCAAGGAAAGGGATCAGCAAGTCTGGAGAAAGTGGCCCATCATTTAAATGATGGAGAGATTTCAGGGAAAGAAAAAACGGTTTTGAGTTTGAGGAAACCTGAAAGCATTGATAGAGACCGTGTTTCAAATGCTACAGAAAATGTCATTGAAGATTATTTTGATGTTCTTCAAAGTACCATGGAACAACACAACCTGGACAAGATACCTCACCTTATATACAACTGTGATTATTAAAGCAGCCGTTTGTTTGAATAAACCATTACAAAAGGTAGTGGTCCCGAGGAACAGTAAATACTACCACAGTCTTCCAAAGGCACTTCAGAGCACATATCACTACTTTGTTGTGTCCAGGGCCGTAGCCTCCGGGTCCGACCGGTCCGACTTGGTGGTACCAACTTTTTGCTTAACAAAAAAGAAATCTATACATTGGAAGTTAAAGTCCAACCGATCTGTTGGACGAGCACTTCGTTGCGTGTGTTCAGAACGGAGAATTAATTATACAGCGTTCACACTATCAAAAATCACCGTGTTTTATTCGCACAAAATCCAAATTTAGTTTTGGACAGCACAAGTCGACTAGTTCTACAGTCAAATTAATGTTCCCTTTTTTCTTTGAATGATAAGTGGTTTGAATTTACTTGGTGCTCATTCTTGACTTCACTCTACATTTCATGATGATCCACAAGTTTGAATTTTACAGGCAAGCAAGTAAAGTTAACAAATTATAAACTTAAAGTCTCCATTCTTGATCATGAAATGTAACAAATATTGTGCCTCTGAAACGTGGAAACAAATGGTCAATTAAAGTCAATTTACCAGTCAGATACTGGCCATATAAAATCAACCAATGCTACTTTTACATGCATGTACTTCACAGAAAATTTGTTCCATGTTTCATTATGATTATGGATTTTCGAGGGGAGGGTACACATTATTGATGTATGCAAGATCGGTAGTGTTAATAGGTTTTTTTTTATCATTTTGTACAGTGGTAGACATTTTCATATAAATGTTATTACATACACTAGTCTGAGGTAGTTCTGGATTAATTTTGAAACAGGAAGAGTCACGTGATTTTTGTGTGTTCATGTATCCTTATGGCATTTAATGTTTTAAAAAAAGCCACCGCAGAGTGATATCTCCATTGAGAGAGTGCTGGTTGTCATGGCACGATTCAAATTTATTCTTTTTAACACCCCATACAATTTTTATTTTGTATTTAACCATTTATATATTTATGTAAACATATTGATGTGGTGCTAATCATGCATGCTGATTTGATGCAATTTTGAAACTTACAGTCAGGGGAAATGCTGTGTGCTTGTATGTGACACATTAATATATTTAGGCCTACTGTGAACAAGTTTACAGACAGAAGAATCCAATGATCAGGTGCTGAGATTCACCATCCATGATATCTTTTTCGTGTCTGTTTTTTTTTGTTTTTTTGTTTTAAATTTTAATATTTTGGTGTTCACTATTCAATGTGATGCAGGTGCAAGTTTGAAACATGTACAGTCACAAACATTTCTTAGTGTATCACTTTGTTATCTAATGTAAACTTACACAAACTGAAGTATTCAATGATCAGATGCTGGATGTCATCAATTCTTACAAAATTCAAGTATATCTGGCTCCATATAAGACAAACACATTGTATTTCAATACAGGAAATGTAGTAACTACATGTATGTCCGAACAAACTTGAAATGTTTATTCCACATATTCCACATACATGTAATATGAAGTTCTGTACATTAATAAAATGTATGTATGTATGTATGTATGTATGTATATGTATGTATATATACATATATATATGTATATATATATATATATATATATATATATATATATATATATATATATATATATATATATATATATATATATATATATATATATATATATATATGCGTCCTGGAGCCTAGAGATGGAGTAAATCTTCATTGGCTATTATTACTTCCATGCAGTTAAAATACACTGAGCTGTACTGGAACATCAGATTCTGGTTTTCCTACAAAGCAACACTACACACATTTGTTTACACAATGTCGACACTGGGTAAAGGGGTTATCTGTATCTTCAGTCTCGACTCTTTAATTTTGAACTTAAATTTCCACATCATAAAGTGTCAATTTTATGTATATTTTAATTCAATTTCACAGAAAAGACCTTCAAAAATTATATAATTTCAAAGTGACATCAGTATATACGATGTATTACAGAAAAGTTGTTCACAAGTATGCCGATGCAAGATCACCGTACGTTATATTCAAACGTAACGATTATGAAGTCTGTCTCTGTTGTTGTCATTGGCATGTAACAGCGCGGTTGATGGTAGGCATTTTCCATGACGTCGCGATAGCGACGTCATGAAAAAAATGCCTACCAACAAACGCGCTGTTACACAATACATGCCAATGACAACAACAGAGACAGACTTCATTTTTTATATTTATATTCATATTAACATTAATACTAGAATTAAATTTGTCATGAATATTTGTGCGTAAAGATTTTGATAGCCGCTGCGAAGGACCTTTTATTTATCCGTGGGAGGAGCTATTGGTGTGGCCAGCCGCTTGTTACGTAGCAGGCACGTGTCGGGCTGTACATGATGTTACCATCGACTGATGAAAACAAAATTTGTCCCTATTCTTTAAATGCTAACAAAAACTCCGAATGTAAATATGAAAGTATGAACAGTTTAAAGATCATAGATGTTTAGATATACCTCCAGATAGTAAATTTAATTTTGAGCGGCGGTTGTAGGCCAAGCTGTTTGATTTTATCTTCCAATGTTTAACTTAATTTAATTTTTAATTTTTAATTAATTGATTACATCGCAGAGGGGGGTTCGACCGAACCCCCCGAACGGCGTACATACTATTCTTGATATGTTCCTATTGCCTACCGTATTTCACTGTTATTATTACTTGCTAATCTATCTTTATGTGTGATGAGTTGCCGGTCTCTGAACTGTGAAATTTGGTGAACGATGTCCAGCTCCGTTCCCCAGCGTCTCAGTTACGACTAATACGAGGATGAACGCATATTTGGGTTCATTATGCTATTAAATCCAAAAGCACACTTTTCAGAGAATGCACACATTTTATATTTTAATTATCACAGAGACTCTAGCTTTTTATATTTTTCATAAACTGATTTCATGTTTACTTATACCAAAAAAAAAAAAAAAAAAAAAAAAAAAAAAAAGGGGGGGGGGGGGGGGATATTTATCCCGCTGGCCCACTCCGAACTGTATCTGTGATGTGTGAGGAGTTTTTAGTTGCTAATATATTATCGGATTATCGAGAATAGGAACATTGTTTTCACAAACTCGTCACTAGAATTGATGACGATGTGACATGTCTTGCACAGACCACCTGCGTTCGTCAAGAAAAGACAACTTTGTTGAGGTTTTACGTTGTCGTTTATCATTGAGGTAGAAAAAGGCCATGGTTTTACCATGGGAGTACAGCTTAGAACTTGGGGTCTCTGATTGACATGTATATCCCTCTGACTTAATTATAACAATACTTTTCCTGTAATCTACTATGGAGTATGGTCAGCGACGGTTCAGCTTATCGTTAACTGGTACATTGTGTATACATACGCGTGTGTGTGTGTACGGCCTTTTTGCATATCAGCCCGTCTTAATATGCATCTCGTGATGCCTAAGGTGATTATGTGTCACGAGTTCTTGCAAATTACAAAATGCAAGAAAAAAAATGGACGACTCCGGTGGGACTCGAACCCACAGCCTCCGAATTTCAACTCTTGACCTATTAGAAGTCCGACGCGCTATCCATTGCGCCACGGAGTCGTTGTGCTTGTTATGGCGCTTTTGCAGAAATCTGTTCAACGAGGGCAGCACTGTCTTACATAATATTTTTTTTTGTCTGTTTTGCACACTGTATACTAGATGGCGCTGCATACAAATGCATTAAAACGTCATTCTGTTCTGACCTAAATTTGCTAGGCTTTAATTGCCATGGATGGAGGAAGAAAACTTGATTCCTTCCTATATCAGAGGTGCCAAGTCTCCCGATTTGGCGGGAGATCTACCGTTTTTCTACTGACATAAATCACCTAAATTTGTCTATCTATCTCCCGCTTTTTCTCTTGTTTCCTCCATAATAATATAATTGGACTCCCGCTTTTTGCAACATTTTTCAGCTTGAGCACCCGTTTTATATTGTTGGGCAACTTGGCACCTCTGCTATATGGCTTTACAGACTAAAAGCGGACAAAATTCTGTATGGTTGGGATGATTGAAAACAATGAGTAAATATGAAATGTTTCTGTTTCAACAGAAAGAAAGACTGTGGTCAACGAGAGACGTGCTATACTATGGTCTATAGACTATACTATTATTACTATACTATACTCATGGAGGTATAAGAGGAGCTCCATGCTATACTATAGCACGCCCCTGGGTCAAGAAAAGTTTTCCAAACGTTTAAAAAATTGAAAGAGGAGTGGAAATGAACCTCCGTCTATTATGTAAAATTTGGGACAAAAGGCTGATGGACATTGGCCAAATAGATCATCATCAATCATCATCATGAAAATTATTTGAACTAACTTTCCCTTAACCCATATAATATCGGTCTCTCGAGCGCCCTGAACTCAGGGGCGCTATTTTTCAGAATGCGGCCAAAACCCGTGAGGTTCAGTGGGGGACTCCCAGATCTGACAGAAAAGATGGAAGTTAATTCTCACTTTTCTGCTTTGCCTTTTTCTTTACTTTTCTTTTAGTTTACCACAGAATAGTGTAGTTTTCGTTTTATTTTTGAGGAAATGCCTCTTTTGGGCATGATCAGCATGCCGTTAATACTCCCTTTTCCTAAAAATAAAACAGAGTTCAACGCATTGCTTGTCCACACCTGAAGTACGGTAGGCCTAGATATGATCATGGAGGAAGGAATCTCTTCCTTCCTCCATATGATTTATGACATGAACAAAGTATAGGACATGAACAAGGTATGAGATGCCTTGCAAAAAAAGAAAAAAAAAAAAAAAAGCCTCTGAATTGTACTTACACACACGCACGTACATGACCAAACCCAAATTTACTTTAAAAAAAAAAACACTTACGCAACCAAAAAAAAAAAAAAAAAAAACTAAGGAAGTCTAAACACATCAAAGAGACTCCCATAACACGTGGTAAAACTATAAGACCATACATTAAAACAAACAAACAAAATAATTGATTAATAAAATTGTAACGTGATAATTAAAGCTTCAAATAGGCATGTATGAAATGTAAATTTTAACTGATGTCCATTGGCTAACTCTGAATGACGAATACCACTTTGATAGGACCAGAAAGACGGTATATATATAACTTCGCCACTTAGGCCTACCTTCAGACTCTAACTACAGTCAACCGCGCTACTTTGAACTGGGGGGGGGGGGGACTTTGAACACTTAAATTAAAAGAAAAAAAATATCTAATACGTACTATTAATTTGCAGGTGTTTTAATATGTCAGGTTTTATCATAGGTCTTACAGATTTTATTTAAGGTATCCTCTTGTTGCTGGTCCTAAGCTCCTAGTCTTGCAACAAATTTAAACGTGGATACCGCTGGTAAGTAGATTTGCCATAGCAGACGAACTTTTGTCATCACAACAGTAACTATACACTCATATAAAACGTCTTCAAATGCAAAATGTAAATTGACATCCAAAGTAAGTTTTTGTGCATGAGGGATAATTTTTTAAAATTTTATTTTATTTTATTTATTTTATTTATTTTTTTGGTCAGTGCCCATCAAATTATGGGGGTTACTTTGAACGTTGAATGTTGTACCAGACCCTGTTTATTTAAGTGATATATCCTGGTATCAGTGGATAAATATAAAAATGTCCCTGTCCAAAATGGGATATAAATCACCTTTCCCTAGCTCATGTATGTGTTTTGATGCATGCATATGTGCATATAAAAAGGGGGCCTGGCATTATTTGCAGGGGGGGGGGGGGCGCCCGCGGAATGGGGGGGGGGCAAATATTGTCATCGCAAAACAGGTGAGTCATAAAATTTCCCCATCTCCACAATGGGGGGGGGGGGGGGAAGGGTGGTCACAAAAAAAAAAAAGCTCAGGATACACCAAAATGCACCATTTCATACCCCTCAAATCCAAAATTTCATAAAACCACCAATACAGCTTTGTACAAACTTAAAAATTTTCACTTTTGGCCCATAGAATATACTGAAAGCACGTTATTAAGTTTACTCAGACTAACAAATACCAACTTAATGAAATTTAGTCATATATCCAACATTCAGTTGCAGCGGGGTGTTTCACGAGCGATGGAGGGGGGGGGTTACGGTTTCAAACCGTGTAAAAATGGGGTGGGGCAAAAAACAGCCGATGTATCCTCATCCTAATATCCCCCCCACCCCCCGGCAAATAATGCAGCCCCCCTGAGTCAGTTCTACACCATTATAGCTCTAGAAACCTTTCACAATGTCTGTTTCGATTTCATTTTAAGGGCAGGTACAAAACTATTTTTAGGGATCTGATACCTATACAGTCTCATAGAAGTTTGGGCTGCAAGTACCCATAAATTGTTCTTTATAGGTTTCTTACTGTTTTCAGGTTTCATTGTTAGCATAAATGCGTAATTCAAATAGTCAAAATGGAGACAAAGCAATCTTCAATCATTCCCTGTTCCATTATAATTTTTGTGAATACTACTCGCATAATGCAGCTCTATTGACATTTTGCTGTTTGGTAGCATATTGTATGAACATGCCATATATCCTTAGATGTTTCATAATTTGAAAGTATTGATGGTTTGATAAACCTTAAACGAAAATTTGGTTGCAGAAGTATCCATAAATTATACCTAATAGTTTTCTTACTGTTCCCAGGTTTTACTGTTCCCAGGTTTCATTGTTAGCACAAGTACGGTACATAAGGTAAACTGTCAAAAAATGAAAACAAGGCAATCTTCAATCTAAAACAGCTTATTGCCATATTGTTACAAAACTTTGACAATGTATTTCAAAACTAATAATAATAATAATAATAATAATAATGATGATGATGATGATGATGATGATGATGATAATAATAATTATAATAATAATAATAATAATAATAATAATAATAATAATAATAATAATAATAATAATAATAATAATAATCCAATAAATACCTTAACTTTTGTTAGTGGTGTTCTTTTTGATCTGATTCACTACATGCAATAACTTTATTTTTTGTGCTTTAATACACCACATATTGACAAAACCTTTCATTTGTGAAGTCTAGGGTACTAGCAATATATTAAACTAAAAAAAACATATGATTTTTAGTTTAACTCATCCTCATATTGATTTTATGGATGGAAATGATCTGCATATATACTGCGTATATTATTCAATACTCTTTTTGCTGGGGCTCTCGAGTTTCAACTTAACTTGCTGAAACGTATCATTACATATCTTTGTCTGTGCAGATGTTCTATATATATAATGGGTGCATTTCATATCTTTAACAATAATGCTGATCTTCAGATCGTGGTACAAGTTCATATCATGCTTATTATTCTTAACCAGGAAACTATTATACCTATTGTACGTGTATTATTACAGAACCTAAAATGTTACTATATATCCTTCGCGTGCGATGGTTAACTGTTATTTTGGAACAATCTCGATGAGACTTCATCGTAACGATATACTGAAGTTTCAATGCATACAGGAATATCTATATTTTGTTCAAGGTCTGATTCAAGATGTCATATATTTCATAGTACTACTCGTAATCAGAGTAACATCATATATAATACCGATCTTCAATTTTTTTATTATTGCTGAGTATTACGTAGTCTGGTTTAAAATACTCCAAATTCTCTATTTATTTTTTATTACTGTGTGCCTCGGCGCAGGACCCTTATGTGCTTACATTGGAACATGTTTCTTAATTACTTACGCAAAACCTAGAGTTCGCAGTAATCTATAATGGTTGCTTGCTTCCTATATAGTAAAATCTACTACAAATTAGTTATTCATAGTTATATTTTGCTGACATATTACAGCTGCACACATACTTTATGGCTAAATTACTTGTTATGCATAGAAAAATTTGTTCAAAGCTTTGTCCATGGACTGGATATATTTTACATGTTACTTATCACCATGCTTGTGCTTATATACCTTGTTTTTGTACAGTCATGCTTCCCGACAGCTTTTATTCCCTCCATCTCGCCTCTTACTTTTGGACTTGTCTAATCTTTCTTTTATTTTACCTGTTGTTGGCAGGTGAATGTGTTAATATGTTTCACAGTGCCCACCGCTGGCAAACGCTAATCATCTATTTTCTTTATCGTTTACTACCCAGGAAAAAAAATCCAACTTTGATATTTTTTTTTATTGTCACCCCTCTTCTATTATCATCATCATCATCATCATCATCATCATCATCATCATCATCATCATCATCATCATCATCATCATCATCATCGTCGTCGTCGTCGTCGTCGTCGTCATCATCACCACCACCACCACCACCATCATCATCATCATCATCATCATCATCATCATCATGATTATCAGGTGATACTCACTTAAATCCTGGACGACCCATCATGTTTTCCGACACGACCCCGTGTGACATCAATGTTCGATGCTTGTCCCGGGAGAAGCTTGGATGCATAAAAGCTGATGTTGCCCCTTACCATGACATTATAACCCTGTCTGAAACATTCTATCTGCCGAGAACCCGGATACAGACCTTAGTTCACCAGGTTTTCATGCTTTAATGCGCAAAGACCGACAAATGGGACCGGGGGGGGGGGGTTGTTGGTCTTTGTGTATCTCAACAACTTTTAGTTTCAAAACGTCATGATTTGGAAGGAAATAACTTAGAACTAGGAAAGAAGATTTGCTTCACAGCAAATCTGTCTGTGTGCCTTCAAAAGTTGTAAACATTAAATGCTACAGCTTTTATCCTTTGGTACTTCACATCTCATTAAGCTTATGGCTGGATGCAAATTTCAAAGTCCAAATGACCTTGACCTTTGACCTTTATAGGTCACATGTAAAGTGCACGGTGTTACAATACTCTCAATTTAAGCCCAACATGAACCAAATCCGATGAAAATTGACCAAGTTATGGCAAGATGAAACTTTCAAAGGGCCAAATGACCTTGACCTTTGCCCTTTTGAGGTGACATATTCTTATGAAAACGTACAGTGTTGCAATAATTACAATTTGACATGATTAGAATTGGTTGGAAATTGGCCTGGTTATGACTGGACAAAACTTTCAAAGGTCCAAATGGCCTTGACCTTTGACCTTTAGAGGCCACATGTAAGTTTCAAAAATGTGCAGTGTACAATAGCTACAGTTTAAGCCCAACATGATCAAAATTGGATAAAAATTGACTGAGTAATGGCTCGAAGAAAGCCACCACCAAAAGTGACCTTTGACCTCGAAATTACCTTTGACCTTGAGATGACCTCTACCTGAAGCAAATCTTGACCTCAAAAATGACATTTTGGCATAAAATTGCCCTTTGCCCTTGACATGACCTTGACATTTGAGATGACCTTTACCTTGCTATGATCGAACTCCTATACACTCGGAACCACATCTGCTATAGTACTTAAGATATTGAAGATTTAAAACTTTAATTAGCCCTTATTTGCATTTGAAAAACAGGACTTCTCATTATAAAAAGGCCAGATTTCATCCATAGAAGTATAATTATGCCAAGTTTTGAGTTTCTACGTGTAATACTTTTCAAATGAAATGTCGGACAAATTTGCCTGTAAAGAAAAAAAGAAAGAAAGAGAGAAAGAAAGAGAGAAAGAAAGAAAGAAAGAAAGAAAGAAAGAAGAAAGAAAGTAAGAAAGAAAGAAAGAATTCCTAGAAAAACAGTATGCCTGTGTTGGCACATAGACATAATTATTGTGGTCCGAAATTAAAATTAATAATATGTCGTTACTTGGGGTAGTCTACAGACCACCCGACTCTCTTGTGTCATTTTGGGACGACTAACAAAGCAGTCTTGATCAAGTTAGAAATACCGGAATCCAAAATATCATACTAATAGGCGACTTAAATGCCGACTTCACCCCTCCCCCCGGAAGAAAACTCGATCAAATTTGTTATACTTATACAAATTTCTAGTCTCCCATATCCACGAGCCTACTCGCATGACTAATAATACATCCAGCTGTTTAGACCAAATCATTTCCAATATGTCTGCTTATGTCCAGGAACCGCGGGTCTTGCCGCCAATCGATAATTGTGATCACTGTGTAATATCTGCTAGTATTCTTTTCAAACATAAAAAGGAACCTGCTTATAAAAGACTAATTTGGGACTATGGCAAAGCAAATTTTGATTTATTTCGGTCTAAAGTTAGCCAAATTTCTGGGGAAAATGTATTCTTATCTGATGATATTAACCAGTGTTGTACTGCTTGGACAGAAACTTTTTAAAAAAACAGCAAAAGGGTGTATCCATAACAAAGAAGTAATTATTCGCCCTGACGATCTACCCTGGTACTCATCAATATTACGTCACGAGAGGCGTGAGATGATGCGATTGTACTATAAAGCCAAGAATTGTACTAACATTCTTTTGCCGCTGAGGAAGATTACCATGGTAAATTGAACAATTCTTTAAAAATCGCCCCCCCCCCCAATAAAATAAAGCTTGGTGACGCACCGTTAAATATATATATATATATATTTTTAAATCGTAATCAGCGTCAAACAATACCATCTTTACTTCATGATGGTAAGCATGTATCCGACAGTGCTACTAAAGCTAATACATGTATATTCAACTCATTCTTAGATCAAATGAATATTGACACTTGTCTTGCTGAGAATCTTGCAACTTCTGACCATTCTCCCCCAAGGTTCTGTTTAAGGATCGCTTCTGTTCCTGATATATATATATATATATATATATATATATATATATATATATATATATATATATATATATACATGCTGTTTCCCACGCACGGTTGCGTATGGGATGAAGCAAGCTAAACTCGGATCTGTTCAAAAAAGGTCTTATAGACTCCCCTCAGTGTGCCTGTGGAAACGGAAAGGAAGATGTTTTTCGTTATCGTTGCGAGTGTCCTTTTCATATAACTCAGAGAAATACACTTCAGAACAAAATTATGTCCTTTGCACCATCTACGGTTTCAACGTTATTATTTGGGTCCAAAACATGTGCCTCCAAGCAAAATAAAATTATTTTTGACGCAGTCCATAACTTTATCAAAACAACAGGCAGACTGGGAGCTGTGACGTAGTTCATACCACAGTCAAAATCTTGAAACCAGAAATGTATCGTCTGTGAAAAGTTAGGTGAAGGCGGACTTTATATCCCTACCCTCTATCTGTGACGTCTTGTGTCGTCCCGCTTATGCTCGTGTGGCGCCGCCACTCTGTCTGTCCTCGTCTTGTGGCGTTCTTCTTGATAGTGAATTGTCTCCTAACCTGTAATACGTGACACCTGTTCTTTAATCTTTTTTCATGTGCAAGAGGGATTTATATAGGGCCTTGCCCTGTTTCCCAATTGTATCCTTACGGAAATAAAAATCTATTTAAACCAATTCCTGGCCATCCTCCTAGGACAACAGAAAATCTGCATACATCTGAACAAAAAGTACTTGACGTTCTGAAATGTCTTGATACTTCCAACGCCTGCGGTCCGAATGGTGTTAGCCCTAATCTTTAAAAAGAAGCCGCGTCTATAATTTATGAACCCTTGACATTATTATTTAATATGTCATTGAACCAAAAACAGTTTCCATCTATTTGGAAAGAAGCAAATGTGACTCCATTGTACAAAAAGGTCGAAGAAAATCTCTGTTCTAACTATCGCCCTATATCTCTTCTAAGCTGTGCAGGTAAAGTGTTTGAAAATGTGGTCTTGAAACATGTATTTAAATTTTGAAGAGATAACTTGCTCATCTCATCAAATCATTGTAGCTGGTTTTATACCAGGCGACTCCAAAGTAAACCAATAACTTTCTTTACACCATGAATTGTGTCTTGCTGTAGACCAGCGAAAGGAGGTGAGACTCATGTTTCTGGGCATTAGCAAGGCCTTTGATGAAGTTTGGCACTCTGGACTTTTCTACAAACTAGAAAGGAATGGAATAACTAATGATTTGCTATCGTAGATTCGTGACTATCTCCATGATCGCAGGCAACGGGTAATTTTGAATGGTCAATCCTCCAAGTGGGGCTCAATAACCCAAGGGGTTCCCCAGGGTTCTGTACTGGGCCCCCTCCTCTTTCTTATCCACATTAATGATATGGTTGATGTGTTCAACTCTAAAGTCAAGCTATTTGCTGACGATACGTCCCTTTATCTCACTGTAGATGACCCTGAAGTTGCTGCAACTGGTCTTAACAGGGATCTTTCTTCACTCGATGTGTGATCCAAGGAATGGCCTATTTCTTTCAACGCCCTTAAGACCGACTCCATGCTTATATATCGCTAAAAGGTAATCCCGGAGACCACCCACGTCTTGTTTTTTAAGGACATCAGTTGGAAAACATTCCTAGTCATAAACACTTAAGCCTTTTTTTAAAATCCAATTTAAATGGAATGTATATATTAACCATATAGCAACCAAGGCTTCTAAACAGATAAATATCATGAAAACATTTCAGTATCGTCTTGACCATGCAACCTTAGAAGTAATGGATTTTTCCTTTATTCGACCAATTTTAGAATATAGTAGTGCGGTCTGGGATGGCTGTAAACAAAACGAAAAAAGACTCTTAGAGAATCTACAATTGATTGCGGCTCGTATTGTGACGGGAGCAATGAAAACTACCCATGGTGAAAAACTCTATGAAGAAACCGGCTGGGAGACCTTAAGTAAACGTAGGTAGAGATCTAAAAAGATTCTGATGTACAAAATAGTTTACAAAGTACTCCCGACTATCTCTCTGACATTTTTCTGAGGATAACTTTCATCGTAACATCAGGGCGCGCCTCGATCTTACGAGACGCCCCAACTTACCATCTTTCGATTGTAGAACTGTCCGTTTCGAGAAATCCTTCTTTCCTTCTACAACTACTCCATGGAACCTCATTCCTTTGGAAATTCGTAATTTATCTACCTTATCTCAGTTCAAAAATAAAATATCTAGTCCCAGATTCTTACCGGTCAAATTTCCAGAACTTCTAAACGTTGGCAAAAGCCACTTGTCTATTTCACATTCTCGTTTACGTATGGGCCGCAGTCAATTGAATGAACACCCTTTTAAGATAGGGGTGAAGGAGTCTGCAGCTTGTTCATGTGGTGCAACTACTGAAAATGTTTGGCACTTTTTTTCTGAGCTGTCTTCGTTATACAGGTGTCCGTGATGTACATCATACCTTAATTAGTCCCTTGACACCCTTCTCTGTAAATACTATTCTGTTTGGCTGCAAAACCTGTTCTTTAGATGATAATATTTCCACATTTTTGTCAGTCCACGATTATATAGACAAAACCAAACGTTTGCAAGGCGAATCCATAACTTAGAAATTCATTACTGCTTATATTTACATGGTAATATTAAGAGCCCACCCCCATCTGTTCTTGTGTCAGTTGTGTCTTTTCTACTTTTCATGCTTCTCCGCCATACACTGATCATCGTGTCTCCTTGTCTGGGCATTGGTGTATCCTGGTACATTCTGGAGACCAGCATTCCAATTTTAAACAAGTTTTAGCATATTCTTACTTCCCACAAAATCCCCCCCCCCCAAGAACTTACTAATTATATCCTATATCTCCAGCCTATATCCAAGATCTGTACATTTGTTTGAAAAATGAATAAGACATTCAGTTCACTCAAATAATTGTTACCCCTATCCTAATCCAGCTGTGTATATGTATATATACATATTTTTTTTTGGGGTGGGAGGGGCTTTTCTAATCCTGGGAGTAATGGAAACAGGGCCTTTCCAGCAGCACATACCCAGCACAATCCTACATGGAAGTACCCAAGGGAACTTGACAAGAAAAAGTATGTTGGTGCCATTCTTATGGATTTACCCCGTGCATTTGACTGCCTACCTCATGGTCTGGCTTTGGCCAAACGTCAAGCCTATGGATTAAAAAGAGAGGCCATACAACTAATGGCTAGTTATCTACATAACAGAAACCAGCGTGTAAAAATTGGACACTTCAGAAGTGAACGGCTAAGAGTCTTTAAAGGGGTGCCCCAAGGCTCCATTCTTGGCCCTCTAATTTTTAAATCTTTTTTTATGATATGTTTTATAGCATCTTTGGATGCACGCTTTATAATTATGCTGATGACAACACCCTGTCATACAGTCATACAGACCCTGAAATTCTGCAAACAAATCTTGAACAGAAAGCTGGGGAATCCATTGCATGGTTTTCTGAAAATGAGATGATGGCAAACGCTGATAAATTTCAAATTCAAGCTCTGGTGATCTTCCCCAATCGTAACAATTCTTGTAATATCAATTTTGGCATAAGGGACTGTGTCATCAAGTCCGAGGACCATGTGAGACTCCTGGGTATTGAAATTGATAGAAAGCTGAAGTTCGACATACATGCTTCTAATCTTTGTAAGAAAGCCGCAAGGCAACTAAATGCACTAAAAAGACTTGGTGGATTTCTTAATACCACCAGTCGTCTCCTGGTTTTCAGATCTTTTATTCTCTCAAACTTCAACTATTATCCCCTTGCATGGCATTTTTGTGGAGCTGCTCTGGCGGGCAGATTAGAGAAGCTGCAAGAAAAGGGCCTCCACATCGTTTATAATGATCATGAGAGCAGCTACTCTGCCCTGCTTACCAGAGCGTCCCTTTGTATTCTGTCAACAGGTAGACTAAGAATCTTAGCTACCGAGGTTTACAAGGCCTTATCACGTCTTAGTCCAAGCTGCCCCCAACACATTTTTACCGAGCTAGTATCAGAAAAGAATTCTCGCTCTGCTAAATATCTGAATCAACCCAATTTTAACCATATTACTTTTGGAAAAAAAACTAACTAAGATACCTAGGTGTTAAGATATGGAACGGGCTCCTAAACAATATTAAAATGCGGTTACATTAACTGAATTTAAAGGACTTATTTCGGTGTGGCACCTCCATGAGTCCTGTAACTGCGTCATGTGCAGAGAGTAGATCTTCCTGCACATGGTACATGTGCAACATGATGGAGTCTGTATAGTTCTGTCTATTTTTAATAAATTACTCGGGCTAGCCATTAATCATGTACTGTGATTTTAAATCTGTATCATCAGGTGCTAAACTATTATTTTTATCTTTATTTTGATTTGCTATGTCTTATAATTTGAGTCAGTGTATCATGTTATTATTAATGACAAGTGTCTCAGTAACTTTGACCTACTATAATTTTATGTACTCATTATATGTATTTTATCCCCCTGTTTGTAAACTGTATGTATACTTTTTAACAACAAAATTTGTATTTATGTGTCGGTACAATAGCCTATGGCCAATTTTGACTGTTTGTGCTAGCCGGCGTTAAATAAAGTCTTATATCTTGAACCCTCCCCCGGGTGGGGGTGGGGGGTGGGGTGGGGGGCTCGATTAGCAGTGCCTGGCGGAGCCGTGTTCGTAACGTCTGACCTGTGACCTTGTCACCTCTCCACAAGAGAGATAAGTATAGGCCTTGGCCCTCCTTCCCAATTGTTCTTCATTTTAAAATAAAATATGTTTAAACCAATGATCTGCACATGCTCCTGCACTTTTGTAAGTGTACCTTTTTCAGGTATAGCTGAGACTACTTACTCGTTAATAATGGCAAAAATTTACAGTGCTCAAAGTAGCCCCTAAGGTGGGGTTACTTTGAACACCCATTTAACCATATATATATATATATATATATATATATATACATGTATAAGTAATGCTAAGTACTCAGAAAGTTTTAGGCTGCGGTATCACAAGTCCTTTTTAGGGCCCCCTAATACAAACAAAAAATGTTTGCTGTACGTGTAAAAGCGTTCAAACAGCATAGAGAAAACAACAAAAACGTTCAAAGAAGCCCCGGTTGACGGTACCAGAGTTTATATATGTTCTCTTTCCACATCCCTGACATATGTGTAATCACATCACCCTTTTACATATTGTTTTTTTTACAATCATTATAATGTCATGCCGCTCATCTTGCCATGGTTTTACCATGTATGGTTCAAGACCTGGAGGAAGATCAGTATTGTCACACTGAACCAGTGATCCAGGTAATGATATTAAAGAAGAAAGAATTCAAATCAAATCGATTAGCTTGCCTGTGAAGTGACCTTTTGTTGCCAGAACCTGGGTCCCAATAATCATCAGCGGAAGATCTATCGACACATGCAAACCCTCTCAGATTGCATCTGCCAGGGTAACAAATCATTTCTTTTATGACAAAGAACCAAATTTGGTGGGGATGTCCTTTATAACAGACCTTTCCGTTCCATGCTATGAAACTC
This sequence comes from Hermodice carunculata, assembly GCA_964020975.1. NCBI lineage: Eukaryota > Metazoa > Annelida > Polychaeta > Eunicida > Amphinomidae > Hermodice > Hermodice carunculata. The sequence continues at coordinate 51,642,815 of OZ026629.1, read as the reverse complement.
ACAAAAAGCCAACACATCAAGTGGAATTCTCTGTTGTTTTTATTTTGGTGTGAAGTTTTGATATTTTATTTTTTTCTTCAAAAAGCTCTTTTACTTCGAATTTTATCCACGTGTCACTGCTACATAGCTCTTCATCAGGCAGTGTTGCTTTTATTCCTGGACTTTTTTCGAAAAAGAAGAAAGAAAAGGAAGGAAGAAAAAAAGAAAAGAAAAAGGAAGGAAGAAAAGAAAAAAATCATCACCATATTTAAGAAAACTTAGCAGTTAGCATGTTAATTTTAGGTGACTCTTACCCTTTGATAACGGAATATGCTCGCAATATTAGGTCTGCCATATTCTGTGCTTTCGTCAGACATTGGACAAGCTTAAATAGCGCCTCTAGATGAGTACCTTTATAAGGGACTTTTTAAAATCATCAAATTTCAAGGCAATCGATTACAACGGTGAAAGTTTTCGATAAAAGGACAAACATATGAAAACATTCACAAAAAATAGGCAGACAGACCGACGGACAGACAAATAGGTAGGTAGGTTAAGAAAAAAAGTTCCAATCAATGAATTGCAATTTTTTTCTAGCTGCAAACTCAAATGGAAAGATATATATAGTAAACTACATCGCCACTAAATTTGGTGCGTTTATCACATTTCGAATGATTTATAAAGTGCATATACATTGCATTTACTGTTAGACAACTTTTTGTTTTTCAAAATTCATTGAAAGTTGATGAAATGAAACATGAACCAAAGTTGTAACACTTTAATTTTTGCAATTACGCACAATTTAAATCTGGAATAACTTCCAATCTATTACAGATAGGGGTGCCATTCCAACTTCTATTGATAGATTTGTGACATAGCCGCATCCAATGAAACATGAACCAAAGTTATATCACTTTAATTCATGCAAAATAGGTGATCGCACAAAATTGAGTTCTTGAATAACTTCCAAACTATTATAGACTGAGGTGTCATTCAAACTTCAATTGATAATTTTGTGGGATAGCCGCATCCAATGAACCATGAAACAAAGTTGTAGCAGTTTGATTTACGGAAATTAAGCAAATACACAAAATTTATATCTTGAATAGCTTCAAAACTACAATCGATTGAGGTGCTTTTCCAACTTCAATGTATAGGTTTTTGACATAGTCAAACGTAAAGATTATTGCTGCAAAAAGACGATCCTCAAGTTAAAATTACATACCAGTTTGTCTACATTATGCCATATCTGAACTATTTGATTTGTGTGTTTTTAATCCATTGTACGATTTTCTGACAAGCCATAATTTATTGACATATTGCAATTCTGGGTTTAGAAAAATGGGCAACACTGTAAACCAATTAATTAACATCGTCCATGAACTGCCAAGCAGTCGATAAGGGAAAATAAGTTGCATGATATTTGTTAGACATTTCAAAGGGTTTTGATTGTGTTTGGCATCGTAAACAACATGTAGGTGTACTTGACCTACTTCTTTTATGGATTAGATCACATATACAATGAGAGGGCTCAGGACAGACAAACTTGCCGTGTGTGCGGAGCCAATAGGGGGACATCAAGCTCCACCCTAGTGATGTCAACAATCGCCTTGAGGAACAACGAGACAATGCCATGATCCCTGAGTGGAACCATCATCTAAATGAAGGACCAGCCAGTGTGCCATTACTTGAAAAAAAGAATACTTTGAGTGAACAACTGGAAAACATATATGATGAAAAGGCAAATGGTATAAAGATACGCGCAAGGGTAAAATGGGCAGAAGAAGAGGAAAAAAAAGAACAAAATACTACTTGAGGTTAGAGAAAAAGCATCAATGTTTTAATGTGATAAAAAGATTGAAAGATGGTGATCTCATAGTGCATAAAGACAGTGAAATTCTTGATGCTGCAGCGAACTTCTATGAAAAATTATACGCCAAAGATTGTGCACTAGTTGATGTGGACAGATATTTACAGAAAGTAAATGTTAACAACACTTTGTCTGAAAATGAGAAACAGTTGTGCGATACTGATATTTCTGAAGATGAAATATCAACAGTGATTCATGAACTTAAAAAGAATAAAGCACCAGGCTTAGATGGTCTGACACCAGACTTTTATAAGAAATACTGCAATGTGCTTAAATCTCTTTTTATGCATATGCTAAGGGAAGTTTTCATTGAAGGTGAACTGCCTGATTCCTCAAAAAAAAAAAGCTGTATTAGCTCTTATTTTCAAAAAAGGTGATAGAGTTCTATTAAAGATTTACAGACCAATAAGTCTAATGAACCATGATTATAAGATAATTGCCTTTGCTTTGTCTAGAAGGCTACAGAAACTTATACCAAATATCATCCATACTGATCAAACAGCATATATAAAAAAGCGATTCATCTGATGCAACGCAAGATTAATACAAGATGTTATGGATTACTCAGAGTTGTACAAAAAGAAAGGTGTCATGTTATGTTTAGATTTTCAAAAAGCATTTGACACGGTTAATTGGGAAATCATGACTAAAGTTTTAGAGAAATTTAACTTTGGACAGGACTTTATAAAATGGATTAAGATCTTGTACAAGGATCCTAAATTAGTAATTAAGAACAATGGATGGTTATCTAGAGAAATCAATCTTAGCAGAGGTATTCGACAAGGATGCCCCTTTTCAGCGCTCTTGTTTATTATGGTAGTAGAAATAATGGCAATAAATATAAGAAATGATGATAATGTAAAAGGCTATAAAATATACAAAAAAGAGAAATCAAGATCTCACAATATGCTGATGACTCTACAATTCTATTAAATGATGTGGATGCTATTCCATATGTACTAGACATAATAAAAGAATTTGGTGATGTTGCTGGGACTAAACTAAACTTAGAAAAGACTGAAGGGATTCTATTAGGTTCTCTTAAAGATAATCTTACTGAGGTGAATGGTATCCGTTTCACTAATAAAGCTATCAAATGCTTAGGTATATACATCGGGCATGAAAAGAAAGAATGTCATGAAAAGAACTGGTTAAACAGAATAAATAAAATGGAACTACTGTTAAAAGACTGGAAAAACAGAAAGTTAACATTATTTGGGAAAATATTAATACTTAAGACATTAGCTTTATCACAGCTAACATATGCATTTAGTATTCTTTCAGTACCTGAAGAGGTGATTATAAAGGTTAAACAATGTCTTTTTAACTTTATATGGAATAAAAGAGACAGAATAAAAAGGGACACCTTAATCGGATGTACCAGTGAAGGTGGACTAAATATGGTTGATATTGAAAGTAAAATTGCATCATTTAAATGTGCATGGATCAACAGATTACTGTTTCAAGATGGAAATTGGAAAGCTATTTTTGAGGATCAGATGGAGTTAGCAGGATTGGATATACATGTATTGTTCCATAGCTACTACAGGAATGTTAGTAATTTAAATGATAATCTTAAAATTAACCATTTCTATCTAGAGATCTTCCAAGAATTTAACAAATGTAAAAATACAATAAATGTCCTTAAATTTATAGATGATAAACCTTTTTCACAAGTAATTTGGCTAAATGGATGTTTCATGAATAAGGGTAAATGCCTATATTTTAGTAATTGGATCAAAAGTGGTTTTGTGTATGTAAAAGATCTTTTTGATGATAAAGGTGAGTGGTTAACTCCACAAGTTATTGTAAACAAACACACAACCAAACACAACTGGTTATGTGAGTTCTTACTTATTAAAAGATCATTGGAAATGCTGTCAAAAACTTTGACACGAAGAAAGCTTGTTATATTAATATTCCACAGAGACATTTTTTGTTCTCTCATGATAATGTTCTTTGTAATATTAAAGACAAAAAATCTCGCTATTTTTATGACATATTAGTTCAGAAGAAATTTAAAAAGCCTTCATTTCAACATAAGTGGAAAGTAGAATATGAGTTAGCCAATCTTGAGATTAACTGGACAAATGTATATCAGCAGAAAATCATATTTTTTAAAAAGTATTGTAAAAAACTAGCTGAATTTAATTACAAATTATTAAATGGCATGATCCTCAGTGGTAATATATTGTGTAAATGGAACACAAAAATATCTAAGTTCTGTAGCTACTGTGATTATGAAGAATCAACTGAACATCTTCTTTTTTTCATGTCAAAGAATACAAAGGGTATGGAGTTTGTTCTCTGAAACACTTTTATTTGATATTGAGTGGAAACATATTGTGCTTGGGTCGGCATGGAACTGCAATACAACAAGGTTTGGAAATTTCATTTTATCAGTTGTTGCAAGAAGTATCTTTGTTGAAAGAATTAAATGTTATAACTCAGCTAATGACAACTTTAACCAAGTAAACCTTCTACTAGTAATTAAAGATTCTTTGTTAATGCACCGTAAAATTTGTGAACTGTCATTTCCAAATAGACAGTGGCTGAATATGTTCGATATGGTAATAAGAAAAATTTCAGTTATTTAAGCTAACTGTGGTTCTCTCCACTGTATGAGCAATTCAAATCTATAACAAGTGGATTACTAATAAGTCTGACTGTGACAATCTTTACCAAATATGTGCTGAAATGTAGACTTATGTTTAGAAAACAGATTTCTGTCATTATCTACTATCTGTTATTTGATTTACTTTGTATGTAATTATGATTTATAATGTATTTATCTGCATTAATAAAAGAAAAAAAATGATCCCTGAGTGGAAGACATAGTGGTCTTTTGAGCGACTCGGAGAAAGCAACAACCAGTTTGACCAGGGAGCTAAGCAGTCAACTAGAGGGATGACCACAATGATGACAACACAGAAGCCGATGGGAGTACTGACGCGGAGAGTCTTGAAGAAAGTGCTTGGGAGAAGATGGCCCAAGAGCCTTTGCCCCCTAATGGTTACCAGTGTCAGTGACCAGTGACATGCACATGAGCACACAAATCTCGGTGTTACCTTGTCTGAAAAGTTGTGTTGGGACAGCCACATCTGTGATAAGGGCATCATCTCGTATAGGGCACATCAGATCATGTTTATTTCATTTGCCCTGTAATGCGTTGGAGTGCTGTGGAAATGGGTTACAAATACACATCTTTCATACGCCCTATACTTGAATACGCTTCACCTGTATCAGGCAACTGCTCTGCACGCGGTAGAGCAATGCTGGAATCCGTTCAATATAGGGTATCATTACTTGTCTCGGGTGTAATGAATACACCAAGCCAGCCAAAAATATTATCGTGTCTTGGCCGGCATGGCCTGGAAATTAGACGTAAATATCATGAACTGGTTGATTTAAACATATTTTATTTCACCAAGTGAAAAAGGATTGCAGAAAAAGTGCAGAACAATTATATGAACTCCTCTCCGTGTACATCAAATGAATTTCATAGTTTCATCAACAAGATGGTGAACAATATATACTCTATATACATTGTCATGTACAATAATGCTACATAAACTGGTTCTTTACTCTAAAACATCTCGCGGTACTTGCCCTGACCACTTGAGGGCTCTGATCCCCCGACTAACAGTGACAGGGTCAATTACCTGTTACGCAATATTCACGGACGCTCAGGTTAAACGCGCATACTTCATTATTTAAAAAGTCCTTCATTCCATCATGTACCCGACTTCGGAACGCCCTTCTTAACATCAGAAATTGCCCTTCTGTCGACTTATTCAAGGTGCATCTTAAGCGTTATTTGTTTCCCTACAGGCGCCGACAGTTAAGACGCGGCCCCAGAGAGTTTAATGTTATGATCACTTGTCTTCGAGTTGATTTCAGAGCACTAAACGCCAATCTATTCACCTGATTGAAAATCCCTGCTGCTCCTGCGGTTGTCCCCCTGAAACTGTTATCCATTATTTGCTGCAGTGTCCACTTCATAACATTCCAAGACATATTCTTTTGGCAAGGATTTAAGACTTTATCATGAATGAAAACCAAAAGCTTAACTTTAATCGATAACGGAATTGTGAAGAAGTGCATTTACTATTATTTAAAACTCACATAGCATCATATGAGTGTAGCTGTTACCTTGTTGAGGCAACTATGCAGTTCATTAAAAGTTCCAAAAGATTCCCAGCAAGTACATAATGTAACCGTATTCATGGAATGCTAAACTTGTGTAACATATTGCCAAGTGCATGGTATCACTGCATTTTCTACTGGTTATTTATTTATTTATTTATTTATTTATTTATTTATTTATTTATTTATTTATTTATTTATTTATTTATTCATTCATTCATTTATTTATTTATTTATTTATTCATTCATTCATTCATTCATTCATTCATTTGTTTGTTTATTTATTTATTGGGGTTTTTTTGCACTATGTCTTCTTTCTATTCATTCTATCGCTATGTATTTGTATTTACTCGAGGAGATGGATTTGTACAATATATTAGCCTGTGGCTATTTTCCCGATCCTCATTAAAGAAATGAAGTATCTTATTATTATTATTATCATCATCATCATCATCATCATCATCATCATCATCATCATCATCATCATTATTATTATCATTATTATTATTATTATTATTATTATTATTATTATTATTATTATTATTGATAAGTCCTAAAAGTTATATGGGGTTTACTTAAAAACCCTGACTTTATAGCACTCATTAGCAAAAACTTTACGGACGGACGGACAGACATGAGGGATCGCATAAGCTCTGCAACCTTTGGTCAGCAGAGCTAATTTGTGAAAAGTGCTTTCTTCTCCCGAACCACAATAGCACTTTAGAAAGTCAAGAATTCCAATCCTAAAAATTAAAAAAGATGAGGATTCAACCTGTTGCAGCCCATGCGCAGCCTAGCGTGTCTCACAGCTATGTGACGTTTGCCATAGCAATAAAGTGCTTTGTATTTAACAAGTCTTCTTGCGACAAATTTTAATTTATTTTTAAATTTATGAAGGGATTCAGCCGCTCGTACATCGCGGAGCAACTGGTTCCAAAGTCGCATAGTTGAGGGCAAGAAAGATTATCAATTCGAGATGTTCTAGCTTGACAAGGGCACAAGTCAGAGCGCTGACGAATATAATAATTTCTTGCGGTTGGTGGAGTTTCAGGTTTTAGATCTAGAAGATATTTAGGTGTTAGATTGATAATAATTTTGCATATCAGAACTAGTTTTGATTTTTCCTTCGTTCGCTCAGAGACTCCCATCCGATTTCTTCATAAAATTTACTGCTAGTTGTACCTTTGATAGCACCTGTCACGACATCAGCTGCAGCGAAATGGACTATCTGAATATTGTTTTTGTCAGCCTGACTGCAACGGTCCCCAAATGGGACTGCCAAATTCAAAAATTGGGCGGATAAATTTTATATATTTTACGATTCTCAGAGTTCTCCTCTCTAGACTACATTGAGGACTTTTCAACCTATTGACCAGCTTATTACCTTTGGAAACTGGTGAGAAATATTTTTCTTAATCTAAACCACTTCACGTCACCCAGCTGGTGTCCTCAACGGTCAGACATCGAAGATGAGCATTCAGCCCGCACAGCGCATGTACAGCCTGGCGTGTCCAATAGCTAGAAGACTTTTGCCACAATATAAGTTCATCGTATTTAACAAGTCTTCTATATTTCTTGTTATCAGATAAGACTATACTTTAACATGTTCATGAATTCTCAAAATTTTGTACCATCTTTGGAGTGACTGTTGCTTCATGCGCTCGTTGTATCTCTGCATGGCTTCACTTATGGCACCAAGATTAACTGTTGATACTTTATATAGTAGATCATTGATACTTTCAAAGTAAGTAATGTGAGGGTAGGTATAGATGTCAGCTTGCTTCAACCAATAATACAACGCATCATAGTCTGATTCATCATTGGGATCTGGCTGATCGATAACACCAGAAATTGTTTGGGAACTGGTAGCACTATGTGTGTAAGCCAACGGCCCATCACGACGCACAAGTCCATACCGCATATGCCACTCCATTAGCAACTTCAGACCTGGTGTAAACATTGGAATATTCAGTTTGTAAAATTCGTAAAAAGTCATGGACGTAACACTCTGTGGTATAAAAACTATCCCAGGATGCGATATAAAATTTTTATAGCCTGGCTCTGGGTATAATGTGTCCATGTCTTTAAATTGTAGATCTATCCTTTTCCGTAATTTCGACTCATTTAAGGCAATCCAAAACAACTGTCTTATTGCGGGATGGAGTGTTGCTACAAGAACATACTTGTTTATTGGCTTGTAGGTCTGTGTAATGTAAGAGCAAGTAGGGTAGAGTAAGGTTGCATGTATTCCAGTGAAATGGTGCATATATTCCACATCATAAAGGCTTGAAGCACTGACTATGTTATTGGAGTCTCTTGATATATTCTGCAGCAGCTGGTTCCAATCTTGCCACTGACCAGCAGATTGTTTACCTACATTATAGCGAGAAAATGTCAGAATAATCAGTCTTTTTCCAAATTTCTTAAGGTCACCACAAAGCGCTGCAGGATAAAGGCAGATGAAACCATCAACTTTCGTCACCGACTCATCATATGTATACATTCTTGCCAACGACCTCCAGTCATTTTCAATGCTTCTTTTATACCCGTGTAAACAGGTATCAGAGCTGCATTCAGTGCCCACATTGCCACTTATGAACCGGACTCCAAGCGGTTCAAGAAGACTCTTAATGTCTTTCACGTACATTGAGTTTAAGCTGTGAATCCAGAAAGTAAGTTGTTTAGGTAAAACGGCTTGTGTTGTGGTCGGTGGTGGTAAAGTTGATTTCGGAACTTGGGGAACTCGATCAACTGGTATCAAAGGTTGCCCTGGACTCTTAATCTTATCAAGAGAAATACATCTGAAGTTCACTGGTTTACTCTGCAGAATGTCAATATCCCCTTGTCTGGGTTGATCATAAGCGTCAAACACTTGTCCAACGTGTTCCAGTCCATTGCGAGCAATAGGGAATGGCAACGATCCTGGCCATTTATCACAGGAAAAACTGTCGTGACACATGCAATGAGCTGATACCACTGGCCACACATGATTTTGCAAAAAATACATATCCTGCAGGTACCCGGAACCATAGCCTGACATCATGGAGGCCCACGAGTTAGAAAACAGCTTTTTGAGTTCTTTGGGAACACCCCCAAACATGCCTCCACTCATAGGAAAACTGGAATGACTGGGATGATCACGCATACAGTGACACGTCTTATCCGATTTTACCCACTGCTCGACTGCAAGAGCCTCCCGATCCGTCAGGCGACTGTCAACATCACGTACCAGAAAATGATCTACAGATAGATCGTCTGCAACAAGAAAACGCCACATCATGGGTGCCAGATTAGTCACGGTCGTGTCAATAAAGACAATCTCTGCATCAAAGATTCGTAATTTCTCAATTATTCTCGGGGGCACAGGCGAATACTTAGCTTGTTCGGCTTTCTCTAAATAAAATCGAAGTTTCCAGTTCGGGTAAATTATTTTTGCCAGTTGAGCATTTCTGATGGCCCCGTATGTATATTTTGGATCGTTCCCATATAAAGAAAAGACAATGACATTATTCTCTGTGTCATTTGATCTAGCTTTGGCAGCAGTTTGTTGAACTTTTATCCACCTATCTAAAATTACTTTCGTACGTTGCAGTTCCGCCGCATATAAAGCCGCAATACCACGCTTAACCAAGTATCGAGTTCCGACTTCCATAGTATGCACTATTCTAATGTTTGATAACTTGTGCATATTAACAGGCCTATAGACATCAGTTATCCATTGATCTGCGTACCAATCTGTGAACAGACGAGGATAGTAAGTTCCAAAGATGTCAACATGAGTTCTGTGAACAAAGTCGTAAGTTAGGATAGCAGTATTGCCACCGAGGTGGTTTGGTCCCACTACTCCAACGTTGACGGGATGCATATTCGACAAAGCTTGAATGAAAGCTTCAGTCCAGCCGCTTGTTTCTAAAACGGTATCGTCATTGATACGATAATAGTATGGCATATTATCTAAATAAGCTTCCATCATAGCATCGTTTTGAGCCCATGCTGGTTTAGCCATGTGGTTACAGTCAACAAAATGTAATGTCACGGAAAAAGTTCTTGGACACAACCTGTCCATCGCCTTAACAAACTCCCTTTCAAAAATGAGGTGCGAGTTATGTGATCCAAAGAATGGGTCGCTGTGATCATGTGATACATAAAAATGATAGTGATATCCTGGACTGGCAGTTTTACAGAAAGAAGGTATAAGATGTCTAAAGAAGGGATGAATGTTTGATAAAGTTTGCTCAGACAACCCTGACACCCCTCGGCTTGTAATGGCACAACCCACAGCAACATGGTTGTCAGTCGTTTGCGTAATATTCCACCCCATCTGAGATTTTGACTGCCCATGATAATGTCCTGAATCTCCATGGTGCCTCAAGTTTTCAATATAACTTTTTGAATGCCATCTGAATAACAGTTCACGGACAATCCCATCCAAGACAAGGAAAGCTGAGACCAGCAAGCAGAAGCGAAAGATGGATGTCCAAGGCCTTTGTGTTGTCAGACCCATCCCGAAAGGATATCTTCCTGTATTGTCATAAACTTTCTTTCAACGCAAACATCCATAAACATGTACTACAGTCCCTTGACACAAATATGAAGTATAGTGTATATTCCCACTTGAAGCTACGTCAGTTAAAGAAGTCATTTCGCTGCAGCACGAACGCATGGCTTCCACGAGGGCGAGGCTGCTGATCTTACTGTTGCAGTTAATGGTTATTGGTAAAATATATTAATATGCGGAAAGTTGCGAACATCGTGTGCGCATTGATTTTCCACAATGCAATCAAATAGCTGTTTAGCTGAATGCCTGATCGACTGCTTCGTGATGAATGGACAGCTGCTGTACTCAAATAAAGAGATTTGGAAAAAAACTACTGTTAAAGTACAGACACAACTGGCAAACGTTCCATATACCGTACATGCCCATGTACTATACAAAATGCATATGAATTAAGCACAGTTGCACACAACCGTAACAGTATTATTGCTCTGGAAATTTGTATTCGGGCAAATTGGGAGAATTTTCAACGAAATGGGGTTGTACATGGAATATTTTAATAATTTATTTCGGAAAAACTACCCCTTTGACACGGGGGCACCGCAGACCGGGGTATGTCCACGATGCGTCCATGATAGCATAAAATGATAACTATATGTACAAACCAACATACATCTAAGACATCCATGACAATATACAATAAGAAATATATAAAATCTAAAATACATCTAAGATAAATGTTCCACACAGATACCAGCCTGATGTGTGAGCAGTCCGGAGACGATGCAACAAGAACACGCTCCCGTGTGTTAAAAGTGATGAAAATATTTACATTGTGAGGTACCATTATGTAGAGTGTCCGCCGCTAACCATATTGTCTAGATACTCTTTTCGGCGGGACCATGCATCAAGCAGGAATTTTTTACATACAGTGTCAAATTCAGAAATGGCGGTTTCATTTATGTGTGAACTATTGTGTCCCAAAAGCATGCATAGTTTGGAGTATGATGAGCCGTTCATGAATCCTTGCCAAATATATGTATTGTCATTCGTGGTTAGTCTGGACTCCAGTAATTTAAAATACTTAATTCACAGGTCAGTAAAGTTTAGGCACAGAAAAAGAAAATGTTCCAAGTCTTCTGTTCCGGAACCACATAAAGTACAACAATCATGTTCCGATGTGCCCCATCTATGCAAGTCCGCCTGTAGACCGAGACACTTAGTTCTTGCTTTGAATTTTAACCTGGCGCCATCAAAACCATTGTAATTAAATAGATAATTTCTCTAGTAGAACGGACTTTAAGATATTTATACAAAGACAGGGTACTTTTTGCTTCAATTTCATCGACAAATTCCTTATTGAATAGCTGCATTCTTAATTTATGATACACATCTGGCAAAAATTCATTTTGTCTGTAAACTGCCTCGTCTTGACCGACATTGACGAGTGTTTTGTTAATCTCATTTACGTAAGACCAACAGGATGGCGTTTTTTCTTTAAATTTACATAATAATTCAGAGAATATCTGTTTACAAAGGCGTGTTTTGTCAAGTTGACATTGTAAGCGGTAAAAATATTGTACTCTTTGTCTGTCCAAATACATGCTAATAGGTAGCCATGCAGCCCAAATCGCCGAGTGTAGCTGGGATGGCCGGGGTCGCCTTTATGCGTAGAATTGCCCGAGCAGCAGAGTATTGCATTGATTTTAAAAGGTTCGTGCATTCTTTTGTGTTGTGCAGCCAAACTGCGCACCCATGGGAAAGTGACGGTGGCAGGACGCTTTGCCATAAACTATCACCAAAACTGATTCTATTGATATTCTCGTGTGACGCCAATATACTGCACATGTAACCGTTGAGCCTTACGGCCTTTGGTTTTAAGTGTCTCTTAATGTGGGCAGAGTCAGTTAAAGACTGGGAGGATAAGATTCCTAGATATTTATAGGTCGCACATTCTTGTATGGGCATGTGACCTAACATCCATGATTTTTTGTTTATCCGTACGTTTACCGATAACCATGACTTTGGATTTTACGTGGTTAAATTTCATACCCCATCTTATGGCAAACTGGCTGGCTACCGTTAACATCCTGGATAGTTGTACGTCTGAACTAGCCATTAACACAATATCATCGGCGTACAGTAAAGCTGGTATGGTCTGCTGATTAAAAATGATTCCTAGTTTTTCTTTTTGTAATAAAATAATTAAATCCATCATGGCTACAGAAAACAAAGTCGGCGACAGAATACATCCTTGTTTTACACCATTAAATATCTGAAACCAGTCACTTTCAAATTGTCCAAAAATGGAACCTGTCGATAATTTCATCTTTTCATTGAAGTCAGTGACTATGGATATACGTGTAAATTTTAAAGCTTGCCCTCCGTGGTTCAGTGTCCATGGTAAACGTTAAAGTTTTGTTCTGGTCTAACCGATAAAGTAACTTTTGTGCTGCCATTTTTTTGCAGTCTATTGGATTGATTGATCAGTATGGCCCATAATTCAACTAATGACAATAAGTGAAAAAGTAATAAATTCACTTCATTGTGGCGTGGTACAGCAAATCCTAGTCTGATTGAAAGATTCTAGGCAAAGTGCATGTAGTGGATATATATGTAATATGAATTACCTTGAAGAGAACGAGATCCTTGGTGAATTGCATGGCGCTTACCTAAAAGGACGTAAGCTTGAGGATCATTATCTTATACTGAAGGGAATACGCAGTTAAAGGAAACGTCAAATTTCAAAACTTGAATATCATTTTTCTATTTCACAAGCTTTCGGTATCGTAGACAGGGGCATGTTATTCATAAAATTATGGAAAAGGGGTGTCCAGGGTAAAGCGTGGCGAATAATGATGAGACTTTGCAACCAAGCATATAACAGTTATTTTGGGCCATTCGAAAGCATCTGGTATGAAGCGTTAAACAGGGTAAAACAAAGATGTATTTTGTCACCTACTCTGTTTTCTCTGGTTATGTCTGACCTTGTGGACATGCTTGAGAAGCAAGGTCTGGGCATACCTTACAAAGATCAAACTACCATGTCTATTTTCTGCTGAAGATATCGCATTACTAAGTGATAGCGCAGATAATTTACAAAAAATGTCAAATGTACACATATTTTTGTTTTTAGATTGGGATGGAATTAAGCTCTGAGAAATCTTAAGTCACGCATGGTCATTGGAAAACGATACAATAACTCTAAACAAGAGCCCGTTGGTCCTGGTGCTCTGCTGTCACCATGCTTATATTGAAGTTTTATCTTCAATTCAAAGCCTTTTGTTTCAAGCTGAATGACTTGAGCACGTATGGCTGGGTCATTCATATTTATACAAGAGCCCCATAGGTGTAATGCTGGGGCAGATCTGGTATTTTTAACAGGGGGTTCGAATGTGCATTAATTGTAATTGCGATGTCCCGCAGCTGCCAAGGGGAGGGGGATAAGGGAGGGGTGCTGTCCCCTCACACTAGGAACTTTTCGCAAAATAAAAGGGAAAATTGAGTTCTCATGATGCATTCTAACGATCAAATTTATCTTAAAATATAAGGTTATAAAAACTCACTTTAAGCCGATTAAATATATATTTGCAACCACGATGACATATAATTACTACCATTTTATTTCAAAATTTGATCAGTTACAGTACTCTTCTCGCCACATCTGAAAGTCCCCAGGCCAACCGCTGTATGAGTAGGAGATACAACGAATAGGAGTGGGTTCTTGTATTCAATTCAGAATAAACCGCGAGCGCACGAAGTGCGCGAGTGATTAAAACGTGAATCGGATACAAGAACCCACGACTGTGATTTGTATCTCCTTCTTAAACCATGTCATCTTTCCAACGATTTTTATGTTGTATTCCCTTTTTTACCCAGGGTCTCGGTACAGAACTATTTTTGACCCAGCGATGATTGCGGTGAGTTAACTGGATAAACTGAAGAATAAACCGCTGGTTGTAACAAAAGAAGCATGGTGTAAGTGCCAGACAACGGTTTGTACATTATCCTTTGTCCTAGAGTGTTGTACTGCAAAGTAGGCCCGGGAAAGTAGGGCACAAACTTTTCTACGTTTATTGGCTTCTGTCGATATAACGTTATTGTGAGTAGAGCAAGTGAACTGAGTCGGTCAGTGGACATAGAGTTTTTCAGGTAAGTCTTTAGCCTGCGAAGGACGTCGTTTGTCTTGTATATTTGTTTACCTCAAATTTATATTCGTTCTATAGACCTAGGCCAAGGGTTTAATTTTCCTGTTTTGAAGAAGACTGAATGTTGTCCACAAAATTTATGCCCAAAAGTTTATTATGCATGTAGATAGGCATGCTGTTGATGGAGCTTTATAAATAAATATTAACTATTATGCACATTTCGATGAAAACTGCTTCAGTTTATAAAAATCAACTTAACTATTTGGGATAGTTTATATTTGTTTTATGCAATACTGCAAATGTTTTCAATTGTCGGTACATTTGATCAGCATTAAAATAGTTTATCAAGAGCTAGTCTGTCCGAGAATAAATATAGATAATGGCAATGGAAACGAAAAAGTAGAAACATTTTATTTTACTATTTATTTGTCACATTTACCCAGACATCCCTTCAATGTACGCTGCAACAATGGCAAGCCATTTTGACATTTAGTTCTATTTGGCGATATCACCAAATCATTTAGTAATATTGCCTAATTATTTGGCGACATCGCTTAACAGTCTCATTTACAGATAACCCTAAATCATTTAGTGATATCCCGAATTGCACAAGTTGAGACGTAATTACCATCACAAAAAATTATTTCCTGAAGCATGTTCCCTGCGCCACCCTAAGAAAGTACGTCAAGGTCATCCATATTATGCAATATAAAACCTCTACATTATACACGTGTCTGGTACATTTGGTATCATAAGCATTATTTTGTCTGAACAAATCTATTGATATTTATGTACCATCAATCTAGTTTCACACCTGGAGATTCAACTGTTAACCAACTGCTTCTCCTTTATAAGGAACTGTGTTTGGCTATTGATCATCAGATAGAAGTCGGCATAGTTTTCTTAGACATTAGTATGGCATTTGATAAAGTTTGGCACTCAAGCCTAATATATAAGTTAAGGAAGGCTGGCGTTACTGGAAATCTTCTTGAATGTTTTTTTTTTTTTTTTTTGATTACCTAGGCAATCGCTACCAGCGAGTTGTAACTCAGGGTCAGTCCTCCGGGGAAAAAAAAGGGGGGGGGGGATTAATGCCGATGTGCCGCAAGGATCAGTGTTAGGACCACTTTTGTTTTTAATCTATATTTATGATATTGAAGACATGGCCCGTTCAAAAATAAAAATGTTCGCTGATGACACTTCTTTATATCTCATAATTGATGATCCAATCGCTCCAGCCAATATTCTCAACTCAGATCTCTCTGATATTGCACAGTCGTCCAAAGACTGATTAGTAACTTTTAACGCGCTAAAAATAACTCCACGCTTATATCTCGGAAAACGAACCAACCAAATCACCCTCCCTATAATTTCGAGGGTCACATTTTGGATAAAGTGTCTCAACACAAGCACCTTGGGATCACAATACGCATGACCTACGTTGGTCTGATCACATTAGGGATGGTGCAACATTATCATCATTTTTGAATAGGTACTTACGATACTAAGTTTCATGCCCCCCCTCCTTCCCACCAAATGAGTACTTCAAAAATGTTGATTTTCCCCCAAAATCATAGCAAAATTGCACAAAACAGGCCAAAAATTCATCATTGTCCATATTCTGTGAAATTGTACACAGCCATTTAACTCCCCCCCCCCCCTTGCGTACTAATTCAAAAATAGTTAAAGCCACTAAAATGATCAATATTATGAAGAGTCTAAAATTCACTTTAGACTGAAACACTTTGGAAACAATCTATATTTCTTTTATGAGGCTTATACATGAATAGTCTAGTGTGGAGTAGCTGTGCCGCATCTGACGAGGAACAGCTTGGAAAATGTTCACGTGAATGCAGCCCGTTTCGTAACTGGTGAAATGAATTGGGACAAGCAACGCTAAGCTATATGAAGAGCTTGGCTGGCTGACTTTAGCTCAAGTCAAGGTAGGAAAGTAGCAAAACTAACTATAATGTATAGGCCTAATTAGGTGAATAAGCTTGTGCCCGAATCTCTATGCTGTATTATTACAAATATTACTAACATCAACATCGAACTTGACTTAGACTTTCATACCCTTGATACGTCCTGAAAGTAATGGGCTATGGGGCCAACTTGAAAAGTGGACTGTATCACGTCTAAAGCAAAAGTTTGGGACGGGCGAACAGACATGAGTGATCGCATAAGCTTGGCGACCTATGGTCAGCATAGCCAAAAATAGGGGAATGCATTTATAATGGACTGCAGAGAGAACAATTAGGCCTGGGCAAGGCCTACCTGGGAATATTGTTATCCCATTCACGTTGGGACTCAAAACATGTTCATTCTTCTGAAGCCTAAGGTAGCTCATGTGCAGCATCCTTTGGGCCCATGAAAACGTTAATCGTATATCATTTGGTAATAATATTTGGAAAAAAAATATCCTCCTCGCTATTTCTCAGGAGTCGCTCAGTTTGGCCAATGGCAGTAATGAAAGCAGAAATACCACCAACACAATAACCAATATTCCATGGTAAAAGTGATCATGGTCATTAAATCTTTTGCACTGTCGGCCGTTATAGCGCAATTGGTCTAATTTGGGATGGTTACGCCTTGAACTTATCCTTTACAGGATGCATATTAAATTGGTGTCCAGGCTTCAAGATGCCTTGGGACTTGGGAAACATCCTGCAGCTCTGCGTTTCGCCTGTGCCATTGGGGAAGTGCATGAGTACACTGATAGTTTGTGTTTAGATGGTGAAGACACAGCAAGCATTTGATAACCCATCTTGTTCCAGCTTACCGCAGGGTGTTAAGTACTGTGTAGCTGTGGCTTGTATTTTGAACTTCTTCCATTGCTGTCAAAATGTGAAAATAAGATTTGGCTGTTTCAATGTTCAGGAGTAAGATGCCAATTTATGCCATGGAGACATTTCTAAGTGACTTTTCATCCACAAAGCACGACAAACTACAGCCTACATCATATGTAACTGGCCCCTCTCTGTTGGCGGCCACCATACATGCAGTGGGGGTATACAGACATTAACGTGTATTTGTTCCTTAAGTTGCCTGTTTTGTTTTTCATACATATGAAGTTTCATGCTCAACTCAGCACTTCAAAGGTTAGTACTGACTTTTCCAGGTCTTACCTTGCTCTCAACTAACAGAGAACTTGTTGCCCAGCAGCTTTCCTATACCCTGAACTGCACTTTTCAGCCATCAGATGTCACTAGCTACCAGACCAGACCAGTGTGTTGTCGGGCAGGTATGACACGCCCTGAACTGAACTTTTTTGCCATCAGATGTTCCCAGCTACCAGACGCATTTTTTTTTTTTTTTGGTGGGCTGTGAAGACTATTAATTGAAGCTGGAATGGCACTTCTATAGCTATAATAGTTTTGACGATATTCAACATTTAAACTTTTCAAGTGCCCCTAATTAGCATAAATTTGCAACTTTTGTTTGTGGTTCGTTTCAAGATTTAAAAATTTCAAATGCAACTGATTTCCATAATTTTAAATGCACTTAGCCATCTTTGTAAAAAGACATGATTTCATGTATGGATCTATCATCACACCACATTTGGAAAAAATTGTCGGACAAAATTGCTGGTAAAGAATAAGAATCGGAAGAAAGAAAGAAAGAAACTCAACAAAACAGAATGTCAGTGGTGGCACACAGACATAAGTAAAGAAACCCGACAAAAAACAAAATATCTGTATTGGCACACAGATATAATAACCATATAATGATGTATAACGTATCCGAGTGGCGACGGTGTAAGCCGATATTTAAAGTTACGATGCAATGTGGGCGCAAGCTTCTTGACTTACCGGTACCGAGCTTTCAGTCCCCCCCCCCCTTACACACACACACAAGCTGTTTGTAAAGAGGTTCAATAGTGTTGAAAATTATGCAAATTAGGGTCATTTTAAATTTAAATCCTGAATATCTCAAAAACTATTATAGGTACAGGTAACCAATCCAACGTCAATTCACAGGTTTGTAACACTGCACAGTTTGTGTTTTATGACTGACCTCTGAAGGTCAAAGGACAAGGTAATTTTGCCATTTGAAACTTTCTTCCACCCACAACTCAGTCAATTTTTATCCAATTAATTTTGCTCACATTGTAGACATTGTAACACTGCACATTTTTGTAATTTACATGTAACCTCTAAAGGTCAAAGTTCAAGGTCATTTGGACCTTTGAAATTTTCATCTAATTATCACTTGGTCAATTTTTATCGAATTCTAATCATGTCAGACATAAATTGTAGGTATTGCAATTTTGCACATTTTTCTAATTTACATGTTACCTCTAAAAGTTAAAAGTCAAGGTCATTTAGACCTTTGAAAATTTTTATCCAGCCATCACTTGGTCAATTTTCATCTAATTTCACTCATGTTGGTCCCAAATTGTAGGTATTGGAACAATGAACATTTTGATCATTTACATGTGACTTCTAAAGGTCAAATGTCATCACTAGGTCAATTTATATTTAATTTTAGTTATGTTGGGCTCAAATTGCAGGCATTACAACATTGCACATTTTTGTATTTTACATGTGACCTCTAAAGGTCAAAAGTTAATGCCATTTTGCCATTTCAAATTTTCTTCTGGCCATAACTTAGTAAATTTTTATCCAATTTAGATAATGTTGGGCCCAAATTGTAGATGTTGTAACCCTGCACATTTATGTTATTTACATATGACCTTTAATGGTCAAAGGTCATAACATGGTCAATTTATAGATAATTTCAATTATGTCAGGCTCGAATTGCGGGTATTGCAACACTGCACATTTCTGCAATTTATATGTGACGTCTAAAGGTCAAGGTCATTTGGACTTTGAAATTTTCATCTTGCCATATTTACCACTTTTTGAAGGCACGCAGATTTGCAAATTTAAATTTTGAATATCTCCAAACTATTATAGGTACAGGTAGCCAATCTTACTTCAATTAATATGTTTGTAATGATGCACATTTTCGTAATTTACATGTAAAATTTAAAGGTCAAGGTCATTTTGCCATTTGAAATACTCTTCTACCCATAATTCGGTCTATTTTTTATCCAATTTTGATCATGCTTGGTTCAAATTGTAGATATTGTAACAATGCACTTTTTTTGTCATTTACATGTGACCTCAGGAGGCCAAGGTCATTGGGACCTTGACATTTTCATCTAGCCATAACTCTGTTTATTTTCATCCAATTTCAACCATGTTGGATTCCAAGTGTAAATATTGCTACACTGCATGTTTTTTGTACTTTACATATAACCTCTAAAGGTCAAAGTTCAAGGTCATTTGAACCTTTGAAATTTTCATCTAGTCATCACTCTGTAACTTGTTATCCAATTTTGATCATGTTGGGCTCAAATTGTAGATATTGAAACATTACACATTTTTAAAAAAATTACATGTGACCTCTAGAGGCCAAAAGTCAAGCTTACTTGGCCCTTTGAAATTTTCATCTGGCCATCACTTGGTCAATTTTCATCCAATTTCAGTCATGTTGGGCTAAGATTGCAGGTATCGTAACACTGCACATTTTTGTAATTTACATGTGACCTCCAAAGGGCAAGGTCTTTGGAGTTTGACATTTTCATCTACCCATATTCACAACTTTTGAAGGCTCACAGATTTGCTTTCAAGCAAATCTTCTTTTCTAGTTTTTATCATTACATCTTCAATGCACTGCATATACATGCGTAACTTTATGGTTTTGACAAATGGTAAATATAGTCCTTTCTGGTGCATGTTCCCCACACAGTGTTTGCATAATCCTTTACATGGGGAAATGAATTACTTGAATACTAATTGTAATGTTTCTTAGTGCAAACAATTGACACTTAAAACCCTTAAAGACAAGGAGACAGAAAAGAAGTGAAGAAAATATAGGCTTGCAGTGTCTAGCAGTGTACCTTATTGTGTCATGTGGTTTCTGTTGTTGTGCAGTGTTTACCAGTGTCTTGTGATGTTCAGTGTTAATTAGACATGCACGGTATTTGATAAATTTGTTTCCAGTAAACTATACATGGTGCACTCCCATCCTCTGTTCACAAAACATGTCATTTACAAAAGCACAATTTCCGATTCAATTGTAGGGATAGACCTGTTTGGTTTTCTACAGAACACAAGATGTTTTGAGTAAAATCACTGTTAGTAAGTATTGTTACCTCTCGACCACCATTTGCCTAGACTTCTGTGTCTAAGTCGAATGCTCATGAAATTGAGTTGAGTTTCATTCACTTGATTATGAAAATCTGATGGTCCCATGGCGCCATCTCTTGATCCCTTTGGGACTGGTAGTGATTCCTAGTGCACACGCTTCCAAAATCACCGTTCCTCTTTTGGAGATTGGTCAGTTGATGTCAGCTTTAAGAGTAAGTGGGGTTGGTCGGGTGGGCCTGTCTGGTGGTTGAGAGGTAAGTACACTTACTAATACTGATATTACTCAAAATAGCTCTTATTAGTTATGTAACATTACCTCTTGACCACTCTTTGCTAACATACAAACGTAAAAGTGGAGAGTTTAATGTTACTGGCATACTACCCAATGAGACCAGCAGCTTGGGGGTAGCCATCGGTCCAAGTCATGAGGTCAGAATGTCAACAACCACAATGGCTCACACCTCATGAGCTCTGGTTGAGACAAGGTGCAAGGCACTAGGCCTTTCCAGGGAGATCTCATAGGCCTTAAAGATTTGTCCGCTTAATCCACAAAGAAATCATGTTTCTGCAAACTTGCTTCTTACGTAGGTTACTCAGACATAGGAAGAGGGCTGACCTCTATCCTCTGAGGCCGTCTGTGCATGATAGGTACCAGCAAAGGGCTCTCACGGAAAACAGGCCTCTTTTCCTGAGAGGCAGAGCAGTATCCATAGCAGGGAGGGTAAAACCCTTGCAGGCCATAGCCAGATTTTGAGCCACTTGGTTCTTTTCCAGGAAGCACAAGTGACCTGGGAGTGATCAGGCAACCATTGGACTCAGTCAAGAGTAGTGGGTTTGGGAGAGATTGGGAATAGTTTGGGATGCAGAGTTCAGAAGAGCACATCAAATGTTACTGAATGGAACAGGGTCACAGCTGCTGATCTTGATGTCTACTGCACTGATGTATTGAAGAGCAGAATCAATCCCAGTTACCCTGTACATGGAACTGGAAGCCATTTGTTTTTCACCACTGAGAGAACTTACACTCAGCCAAGCCTGGACAACTATTTTACGAGTAAAAAACATGTGTATTATTGCTCAGGACTGGAGAACAGTCAGCAGCATATAAATATCCGAAGGAAACACCTGGGCATTTTACAATAGGTTACAGGGAGTGGTTTTTCCCACTGACATCATCCCTGTGTGACAACTGCAAATTATGGAGACAAAATGTTCATAAACAAATTGCGAATGTGAATAAATAAATTTCACTCCCGATTCGAGACAGGCACTCACCCATAAAAGGCAGCTGGTGGCTTTAAACCAGTCCTCTCAACCTCTGAAATATTCATCAACTACAGACTTAAGTTTTATCCAAAATATATCAGCCCAACTACTTGAATGCAAAATTTATCACTTGTGCCAAAGACAAAAAGAGACAAGGTAGACCTGCCACTTTTTGGTTCTCCTGACTTTTCAGTCGGCTTAGCTGACAGCAAAGGATGAAAGTAGGTCTACATTGTTTTTGTGACATTTATAGATCTGGAACAATATAAGAATGCTTTACATCCATTTTAACTCTTGGTGAGAGAACACAGCGCAGAACAAAGCATAACCAATAAAGTATTTATCAAATAGTTCAGAAAGACGTTACCCATATTCATGAATTTCAATCCAACTATGAGGGCAAAGTTAAATACATGTACATCAAAAGGCAGAGATTCCAAAAATTACTAGAATGTCATTAATCTTCCAAGACCAATGTGAAGACATAAATTTCACTCCCGACTTGCGACAGGCAGTCACCCATAAAAGGCAACTGGTTTTAAAATAGCCCTCTCAACCTTTGGAATATTCATGGACTACAGACTAGTTTTTTTCCCCCAAAACAGACAAGCATAGCCACTTAAAACCAAAATTTATCACTTGCCCCAACGATGAAAAGAGACATGGTAGGCCTGCCACTTTTTGATTCTCAGCTGAACTGGTAGCAATGGAAGAAAGTAGGCATATATCATTTTTGTGATCTTTATGAATCTGGAACATTATAAAATTGCTCTACTTCAATTAGAACAACCAGTAAGAAAGTAAGTACGTAAGTAAGTAAGTAAGTAAGTAAGTAAGTAAGTAAGTAAGTAAGTAAGTAAGTAAGTGTTTATTTTCATCAGAGTTACAGAAAAAGAAATGTACATAGAATAAAACTGATGAGGGATGGCATGAAGGCAGTGCCTTGTGCTGCCACCAAATAGATTGTAAACATAAACCAATTACCATATCAAACTAAATCAATTACAACATATTACACAAAAAATCAGATAAACTTATAACACAAGATATACAACGAATAAGTTAAACTAAATTAGTACATCAGGGCTAACTTGAATTAGTACTTGTTTCTCTATGAGGAAAAATCAAAGTATAAATATCAATATGTCTATCTTGTAGCCAAATAACTAATCTTCTTTTAAAGGAAATAACAGAGATGGCACTGTTAATATCCTCGAGTATATAGATATAAAATTTAGGTTCAATATGTAGAATACTCTGACAAAAGTAATAACTTTGGTGTTGCAACTGAGTCAATTGATGTCTATTCCACGTACCATAATTATGAGTTAAGCCTTGATGTTGAAAACCAAAATTCACAGTGGATGTACCACTTTATTCAGAATAAACTAGGCGACAAATATTAAAGAAATATAGCTGATGGAATGGAAGAATTTTTATGAATTTAAACAAATTTTCAGTATGACAGTTGGAGAACACAGCCTGCAGCACAATATAGCCAATGAACTATTTATGAAATAGTCCAGAACTAGACATACTTTCAATGCAAGCATTGACTGAAGGGTCCATCATTTGCTTAAATTAGATCATGGTGACACCAAAATCTAATCAGTTCATCTTGCCAGGTAAGGCAAGCATATTGTAAAATCTGAGTAAAATACATGGAGGCATTCTGCAGATATCACAGAAACAAGAATGGGGACATCCAGACCACGGATGAAAGTGACTTTGCTTAAAAACAAGAGGGCTGTGTGAACAGCCCATGCTCAGTAGACCTAGACATTCATCACACCTGTAAACTTGGGATAGGATCAAGGTCACCAATGTACTGAGCAAGTCCGACCCTTATAGAACACTAACATGTGCAACATCAAGGTCCCAGTTCAAGTAGTTCTCAAGTTATGGTGAAAGTTAAGTTAAGTAAAATTCATGCATGTTGCATTGTGACACCAGAAATGAGGTCAAAGTCACTCATGTACTGTCTAAGCATGATCTTCATAAAGAAACATTAACATGTGCAACATCAAGCTCCTAACTCAAAACAGATCTCAAGTTATCAAGTAAATAGTAAATTTCGTGTCAGTTGTCCTGTGACCTTGGGAATGAGGTCAAGGTCTAAACATTACTGCAGCGTCACCATTAGCTCAAAATAGGTAGCCATTTATAAAAGGTACATCCCTACCAAGTTTGGCACAAATCTGACCCAAATTATTTCAGTTATAACCATTACAAGAAATTCCCATGTTAAACTTTCCTATTAAAACTTTTTAAAAGATTTTTGAAAAGAAAATATGAAAATCCAAA
Source organism: Hermodice carunculata (assembly GCA_964020975.1). Lineage (NCBI taxonomy): Eukaryota > Metazoa > Annelida > Polychaeta > Eunicida > Amphinomidae > Hermodice > Hermodice carunculata. Next base: position 51,618,452 of record OZ026629.1, on the reverse strand, counting down.
AATCACTTGCGCATGATCATTTAGACAAACTTGGTAGAGACCCACCCAAGGTACATTGCTACAAAGTTTGAAGTGAATCTGAAAGACAGTTTCTTTAGAGAAGTCCAAAATGTGAATTAACATTAGAATGCCCATTGACTTGCATAGTAAGCAGCAGAAAAGGTGCATTCAAAGATAAGTACCTGAATTGAAAAGAAATTGTTAAAAATCAGGAATTTACAGCAGTGCTACCTAGTGAACATCTTTGCTTTACCCTTCCACAAGGAACATATCCACAAAGGATCAACTTAATTGAAGAGATAGTTCTGGAGAAAATGTGACAAGTAATGAAAACAAAAATTCATTAAAAAAAATTGCAAAAAAAAAAAAGAAAAAAAAATTTAGAACCACCTGGTGAACAAATTAAAAACTAGGAATCCCTTGGAGTGCTCTTATGTAATATCACAGCAATTGGGTGAGCGGTTGTGGAGAAGAAGATTTTGTGAAATTTGCCAAAAAAAAAAAAAAAAAAAAACACAACAAAAAATCATAAAAAATCCATAAATCACTGATGCGTGACCATTTGAACAAACCTGCTAGAAACCCACCCTAGGTACATTGCCACCAAATTTGAAATCAATGTGGATGATGGTTTTGGAGAAGAACTTGGCAATGTGCATTAGAATTAGAATGCCCATTGACTTAAATTGTAATCAACAGAAAAGGTGCATTGACCGATAAGTACCCGAATTGAAAAAATCATTAAAAATCAGGAATCAACAGCAGTGCCACCTAGTGACCAACTTTGTTTGACCCTTCCACAAGGAACAAATCCACAAAGTTTCAGCTTAATCTGAGTGATGGTTCTGGAGAAGAAGTTGAAAATAGCAAAAACCCATTAAAAAATCATAAAAAATTGCAGCGCCACCTGGTGAACAATTTCAGAAATAGGAGTCCCCAGAAGTGTCCCTTTGCAATATCAAAGCAATTGGGGCAGTTGTTTCGGAGAAGATTTTTTTAGATTTGCCTGAAAAAAGAACACAAAAATTCATAAAAAGTCCAAATATCACTGGAGCGTGACCACTTGCACAAAATAGGTAGCCACTTATAAAAAGTACATCCCTACCAAGTTTGGCACAAATCTGGCCAAAATTATTTCAGTTATAACCATTACAAGAAATTCCCATGGTAAACTTTCTTATTAAATTTTTTTTAAAGATTTTTGAAAAAAAAAAAAAATACAAAAATCACGGGAGCATAATCATTTGAACAAACTTGGAAGAGACCCACGCAAGGTACATTGCCACAAAGTTTGAAGTGAATCTGACAAACAGTTTCTTCAGAGAAGTCCAAAATGTTAATTACCATTAGAATGCCCATTGACTTGCATTAGTAAGCAATAGAATAGCTGCACTAACCGATTAAAAAATTCATAAAAAATTTGAAAAAATCGCAGCACCACCTGGTGAACAAATTCAGAACTAGGAGTCCCTCGGGGTGTTCTTATGATCAAAGCAATTGGGTGTTCGGTTGTGAAGATTTTGTAAGATTTGTCCAAAAAAAAGAGCAAAACAAGAGGCCTGTGTGAAAAGGACATGCTCAGCTGACCTAGAAATTGATGACACTAGTGACACTGTGGCACTGGGAATAAGTTTGAGGTCACCCACACATTCTGTGTCTGCCCTTAGCACAGGACCACCACCATGAACAATATGAAGGTCCTAACTCAAATAGTTATCAAGTTATCAAATACAGTTAAACTCAGGAAAGTGGACCTGCAATCTTGGAAATAGTGCAAAAACCACAGGAAGTCTACTGTCTGTGTGTGACCCTCAAAACTGGGTCAAGGTCACCCATCTACAAACTCAAACTAGCCCTTATAGGCAAACATAAAGCTTTGCAATGTAAAAGTGCTACCTCTAAAATGCAAGTTATCATGCAGAACCAGTATTCAACCAAGTGGCTCTGTGACCTTTGAAATTAGGTCAAGGTCACCCATCTTCAAACTTGACCTAGCCCCAAACACAGACAATTCTCCAGTGCAATATAAAAGTCCTAGTTTAAAAACCTCTTCAGTTATCATGTGGAAGCCAAAGTTAACTCAGGTACCAATGTGACCTTGGAAATTAAATCAAGGTCACCAAACTTTAAAGTTCTTCTAGCCCTTAGCAAGAACTATAGATCTGTAAAGTATCCCAGTCCTAACTTAAAAACTTCTTGAGTTATTGTGCAGAAACCACAGGAATTCTACAATCTCTCTGTGACCCTGAAAACTGGGTCAAGGTTACCCATCTTAACACTCAACCTAGCCGTTAAAGAGAACCATAAAGCTGTGCAATATAAAAGTCCTAGCTCCAAGGTATAAGTTATCATGCAGAAAGCATGAAACCATATTCAGTTAAGTGGCTCTGTGACCTTAAAATGAGGTCAAGGTCATCCATCTTCAAACTTCGCCTAGCCCCAAATATGTGCAATATAAAAGTCCTAGCTTAAAAACCTCTTCACTAATTGTGCGGAAACCAAAGTTAACTCAGGTACCACTGTGACCTTGGAAATTAGGTCAAGGTCACCCATCTTCAAACATTGCCTAGCTTTTGACTAGAATGATACACCTGTACAGTATCAAAGTCCTAACTCAAAAACTTCTTGAGTTATTGTGCGGAAAACACAGTCTACCGACAGACTGACCAACTTACCGACATGCAAAGCTATATGCCCCACCTTCTTCGAAGGGGGGCATAAAAATTCATAAAAAATCCAAAAATCACTGGAGCGTGACCATTTGAACAAACTTGGTAGAGACCCACTCAAGGTACATCCTTCCCAAGTATGAAGTGAATCTGGCTGACGGTTTTGGAGAAGTCAAAAATGTGAATTACGGACGACACACAACGGACAACAGACAGACGACAGATGGAGGACCATAAGATAAGCTCAGCTGACTGACAAGTCAGCTGAGCTAAAAACTGATACCATACCCCACCCTTCATTTTTTAATCAGATTAGGGCTTTCCGGACAAAAAGGATGATACTTTTTACTTTGACTTTTGGGAAAACAAACTGAATTCCGGAAAAAAAATGACGACTTTCATCCCTGCAGATGGACGGACAATCCATGGGGCAGACCCTTAAAAACATTACCGTCACAATTTCAACCCAAGGACACCAATTTTAATGCAGCAAAAGGCAGGGGTTCAAGGATTACCAAAACATTAACATTAATCTTCCAATACCAATGTGAAAAAATTAACTTCACTCCTGACTGGAGACTAGCAATCGCCCATAAAATGCAACTGGTGGTTTTAAACCAGTCCTCTCAATGCAGCAGGGAAACTTGTAGGTCACGCTTTTCTATGCCTTTGCGTATTCTGATACACTTCTCATTCCAGTCATTTCAACAAAAATACATGGACATTTTTTGTTTGTTTTCTTCTTTGCTTTATGTTTTAAAATAAATAACACCACAACACAATTTTCATAAATCAGGGCGAATTAAATTCTTTTTATTTATAAAATCTAGATGCTGCACAAATACATTGGTTAACTCTGTATGTGGCCATGCATGAGATGCAGAGAGGAGAAAGTCCTGTCTCAACATGCCCCGCCTTGCTCTCCCTGCAGACCATCTTGTGGGTGAAGCGAGACAAACTGCTAGACACAGGTCAGTGTATCAAAATGTTCAGCAGTTTCCAGTCACTAAAATGTATCTCTAAAATTACAAGGCCTCATAACTGAGCTTTTGTAACTTAAAAGATAGTCACCAGGGGGAGCACAGGCATACAAGACAGCCTGCAGTTGTCTGCTATTGACATGTACATTGTACAAAGAATTACAAACTTGGTCAATTGAGAGTTCATTTGTACACCAGAAGACAATAGTCCCAAGTACAATTTTCAGTTTGTACAACAAAGCAAATAATAAATAGACCTTTTCAATCAAAGCTAGTTTTATACAAGGACTGCACTTTCTCACATAGAGAAAAATCTGCATATACAGCTGATAATCTTGAATACAAAAAGCACAATGTACTACTTTAATACACCTCCAACTCATTTCTTACAGCGCCACCTAGTGAGATCAAATGTCATGAACTGGTGCAATATTACGTGAGTTGTATAGAGGTGCTTCTATAAAATGCCATTCAACTTTTGAGCAACAGGCATGTGACATTTACTAGATATGTTACAACTCCACATGCCAGGTATACCTTTCTTGTTTTCCATTTTAATTTCTCTCTGCAGCCAAGGTTTGTCAAACAAACAACTTTAGTAGCAAATCAACAGTTAACATCAACAAGAGCAAAAACAAGGGTGGGTAATGAATGGTTATTCACACAGGCTACCATACCCAGTCCCTACAAGTATCAGTACAAACTCTTTACTTGTGGAAGCACACACGGACATGACAATATATTTTGCTGGTATATAAGCTGGTACAGCATCAGGGCTACAAACAGGGCTGCTATGCCATTAACCCACACCCAAATGGTGGTGTGCTGTTGGATACAAAGCTTAGGTACAGCACACCTATGGTCTCTGTGCAATTAACAGCGCCACCTACAGCCACATAAGACGTGAAGCTGCCCAGAATTAAAATAATACCCTTCAGGTTTCATTGAACGTGTAATGCACTCGAGACAAGACACAATGAGTGCGTATCACAGGTCTAAACTTATTTCTTATTTACTCTCTTTGAAAAAAATACTGTTTTGTCTGATTTGCTTCTTGCACTTAATACAAAAACAGAAATGAATTTTGCAGGACTATATAACAAAATGCCCATTGACAGGGGCATATCTGAAAACACAGGGAATGACTAATGTACAGAGAAGTTTACATGTACATTGTATGCAGTACCACTTCCATCTATGTCATGTCACTAGGTCATCCCACCAGTCAATTATTCCAGGCACTCTGATGTGTTTATGATAGAAAATTCTGCATCCAACATACTGGGATGTACAAGCTTTGCATAAGGTCTTGAAAGTGCAGTCAATACCATGTAATGTAGCATCAAACCCCTTACCATTACCATGACAAAATGTGACACTGTTCACGCTTTTATAAAAATAAGTTCATATGCAAACATGGAAATGTCACAGTTCAAGAATTCTGGTGATATATATTTATCACAAAAAACGCAAGTCCAACTTGAAAAGTGTTGGAACCAAAGACAAGACATGAAGTATACACGTCACCTCTGTGGTCATGTGACTAGAGTCTGGTCTAACATATTGGTACACTTGCATAAACAAATCCAAAGGCCAAGATTGTATTTGTAAAATGAACAGACCAGTCACCTTGATGAACATACCTCATTGGTGGCAGTTCATCTAATTGCCATTTTGATACATAAAGTATCATATAAAGCATGTTGAATCTTGCTCAACGCAGAACAGCTTTGACAAACATACATAGCCACTCGTGTCATTAGAATATTTTTCACAAGTAACAGAAGCTTACAATTCATTGTTGTGATTTCATTCGCATTTTGATATTTGTAGTTTCTCACATCACACCAATATCACTGAAACATTTCAGTTTCAAGAGGAAACTAATGCATAAATATCCAACTACATACAGACAACATGGTAATTTTAGGAGTTGTATGAAACAGTGCCCCTATCATACCCCTTTCCAGCTGAAGTGTAATGTTGTTGCTAAGTGTGTTTCATTATGTGCACATTCACTCAACCAGGCCTCCCCAACAGCTATCAGTTATAAGCCAGATAAACTAAATGTGAAAATTACTCTAGCAAGCAATCTTTCTGGGTATAGTTCTGGTTCTAGTGGCAAGAAATGCGATATGTAATTTATTTTAACATAGATATTGCAACATGCTTAGACTATGATACCATCTAGATCATATTCGGACTTGTTTTCCTTTATTGGCTTCATGGAAGTACATGTATGCCAGCTGACCCACTCCAACATATGCAAAATATTTCTACAGCTTGGAAAAAAAAAGATCATGATGATCTTGTGCTCTGCTGACTGAAATCTGCTGCTTCCACTCTATTACATGTACAGTATCAGTGCTTACCAATATATGATCAAAAATTTAACACTACCAAGACACAAGCCAATATGTCAGTTTGACTTCCAAGGTCACTCAAGGTTAAAATTACCACCACCAAAGGAAAAAAAAGCCGCAGGTACTTCTAGTAATATTTAATGTAATAATGGCCTAGGATCCACCATTATTACCAAGATTTAAGTTGGTATGCCGGTGTCAAATTTGCTAAGTCAGCAAAATGCTTCAATTCTACTCTATGTGCGGCCCCTGTCAGCGAATACGAAATTATTGCATCATCTCCTCCTTCACAATTTTGGAGATGGTCCACCTGGGTAACATTCATGTGTAAAAGCAAACTATTCCATTCAAAAATTATGAAAATATTGCAATACATGCACTGTACTACTGCTGAATACCTATATAGTATTGGCATTAACTGACACATGGTCCTAAAGTTTGATATCCCTTAATTTCATCCAAACTTCACAGAATCCCATCATTTCCTAAACTATCATCTTTACCAAGATTACATTCCAATAAAATTTCATGCAATTCTGTTCCGCTGTTTTAAAGAAGTTGAAAATAGCCCTAGCACACACAAATTTTTAAAAAGGAATACCAGCACCACCTGCAGGCCCCAAGTGACCATGTATGTTGTATCAGGGGCGTGCTATAGATGACTACCAACGGCGGGACCCCCTTTGTACCATCTATGTTTCCGCTGCTCAAGTGATCAGGTGTTTGAGCGAGCACCTTCAGTGCTGAACAAACACAACTCCACGGTCCGCGCTGGCCGCTGGCAGTCTCGTGGGTCAGGTCACACGATGAAAGGCGAGAATAATCGCGTCAACGACTGAAATGTGCAAAATTTTTCACCGTGTTCCACATTTTAAAGTCTAAATTTAGCGTTACACCGGACTCAGCTACAAGAAATGAAACCACCATCATGATTCTATTGGCATACACTATCCATCTAAAACTACATTTTTTATTGCTAAGGAGTTATTATGCATGCAAGTTGTCTAACTTTGCATCATTTTGGACAGAAAAATTGCAAAAACTTTCCCTTTTATCGGCCGATTTCAACGAAAAACACATCGATGGACTCGCACGGTTCTGATTCAAACGATGAGACTGGTTGTGCACGCATGAAACTCTCCGTTTTTAAACTTGGTACAATAGCACACCCAATGTAAGCCTGATGTAAGTAACCCGATACAACCGAACGCGGAAAACATAGATGGAACAACAATCGGACTGAGCAGGGGGGATTAACTTGAGCGGCGCTACTGAACACGCTTTGTAGTCGTCGCGCCCAGTTGACCACTAAAGGGATTAGCGCTCCCGTAGGCAGTCCATCTATAGCACGTCCCTGGTTATATCAATCAGCCCAGCAGTTCCCATGAAGAAATCCCCCCCCCCCAAAAAAAATAATAAAAAAAGGAAAGGAAGAAATGCATCATCTTCACAAAAGCTGACAAGAGGCCCACATGGGGAACTTCCATGTAAAATCAAAGCATTCCGTAAAACCTACCCGACAATATTGCAATATATGCACTGTATTGCTATATGCATGTACAGCAATTAATGACACATGGTCCCAAGGTTTAATACTCCATAGCTTTGTCAAAAAATTAACCTATCCTTATTATGTAATTTGCAAACATTCATTACTTTTAGGCAAATCATATTCTGGTGAAATTTCATGCAATTCTGAGCTGTTCTGAAGAAGTAAAAAATTTAACACACAAAAATTCATTAAAACAAAAAATTTCAGCACCACCCCATTGCCCAAAATATGCACTAGAGGACTGTGGATGACCCTGTGAGCAATATTAAATCGAAGCAATAGGCAAAACAGTTCTTCAGAAGAAATTTTCCTTTCTGTTCTCAAAAAATAAAAAATCCATTAAATGGTAGAAAATTATTGCATCATTACCTACTTTGCAAAGCTCACAGAGGATAACTTGGGAAACATCTGTAGGTAAAATCCAAGCATTCCATAAAACCTATTTGATAGTATTGCAATGTATGCACCCCACTGCTACATGTATGTACAAGAGCAGCATTTAAAGACATGTGATCTCAAAATTCAATATCCTATAACTTCATCAAAAATTGACATATGCTCATCATTTTGCAAACTTTTGTGCAATTCTGTTTAGCTGTTCGGGAGAAATTGAAAATGGCCTTAGCATACACAAGTTCATTGCAAAAATAAGACCAAAATTATATATATATATAAAAAAAAAATACCAGTGCTATCTGGTGGCCAAAATATGAACTACATGATGCCAGATGACCCTGTATGCAATATCACAGCAACTGACAACATAGTTCTTGAGAAGAAAATTTCCAATTTTTTTTTTTTAAATATTGCATCTTTATCTCTTTTGCAAACTTGGTATAGGGCCTCCTGGGGAACATCCATGTGCAAAATCAAAACATTATATGCACTAGTTTTTGAGAAGCCGAAAATGTAAAAAAGACTAATCGACAGTTGGACGATGGACGCAAGGAGATTCCACAACCTCTGCTGACAGACAAGTCAGCAGAGCTAAAAAAAATAGTGAAGTATAACCTACTCACTTCATGCTCTGAAGACCAGACACATACATCCTCGCATAACTTTGTGAATGTAACTATCGCATACAGGAGGCCAGTTTTGTGGTAAGTTCAAAGTTTTTCACCCCCAATGAACCTACTTAATTTTTTCTCTTAACAGTTTTGCTACTATGTAAAGACTTCTTGAATATGCATACATATGCCACTGTTCTAAAATTATGACAGTGCAAACTGCTGGATTTGCAGTACCTCTGCATTGTATTCAGTGCTAATTATCACAAATCACAAACCCGAAGCAAACCTGGGATATAACTTGACACCATTAAATAATATCCTTAAAATCTTAACATGCTTTATTTCATTTTTGTATTTCCTTTACATTGTCATTTTTTTGTTTCTTCATGACAGGGACTCCGTTACCTAGGTGATTTGTGCAGCCACCCAGCAGAGCTCAGCCTCCTCTTTGCCTCACTGATGACCCTGGTATGCACCCTTATCAATGTGTGTATTCTACACCTCTGTACTATACATTTGTAAAATCAGACATTTAAATATCAGAAAATGCGCCTTATTGAATTCTATCAAGCCTTCAAAAAGCCAGAATTATGTACACAGAGGACTGACGAACCTGTACATTATAAACACAATATGGTGTACAAAGTTGCTTGTACCCGGTGCCTAACTACATGTATACACTTCCTTGTTTAAATTTTTGGCAAACATTCGTGGTCAATGATTTGTACAGATGAGAATTATGATCACCATCACTTTGAAAGCAAAAGAAATAAAAAAATAAAAGTGGAATTATTTTGCATACAAGTCTTGTCTAGTTACAGTTCAGTGTTCTCTGCAGCTTATAATAGAAGAGAGATTTACCCTGCCCTCTTTCTTTGCTCCCTGCTTTTTTTTATTTTGCTCCCATTTTTTCTGATATATACATCATGTCTCGACAAACTGAAGCATTTGGTTTCACTTTTAAGGGCATAAAATATAAACTGAACTCAAACAGATATGTAAAAAGCTTTCTTTCAAAAGTGCACCCCTTTTCTGGAAGCTTACTTTTGAAATGCCCTCATGTAGTCCCCACCCATGTTAACAATTGCCTTTTTTAGATTAAATTGCCCGTCCCTAGTAAAAAGCTGCAGAGACCGGTGTGAACTTACTACACATGCTGCGAAATGATTCTTAAGTCTAGAAGGCTGGTTTTATTGATACATGCCTGGTGTACAAGGAATCCCCTTACCAGCATCCCAGTTTACAATGCACATCTCACTGGTATGCTGTGGGCCCTAGTCTCCCACCGAACTGAATTTTGCTACTTCATTTTTCCATATACAAGCAAAATGAATGACATGGTATCTGTGTGTACTCTTTTTGGCTTCAACAGTGGGATCAAAAAGAGGAAGCGCTATGTCTACAGGGTCTTGTTGACACAATAATTACATTATAATGACAAAAAAATTCATGCTGGTTCTTTCCATTATGATTCAGAAACATAGGCATTGGGCATTTCCACTTTTCCTCACAGTTAGACTTTGTGGCTCAAGATGCTCAGTTTTGTATTCCATGCTTACACCAATCAGCTTTATTGTCAAGTTTCCTTTACTTCGTTAAACAAAAGCTTACCAAGGTGTACCCTTCTCTAAAATTATTATTCTGCTTCACATACCATAAATAGTTACTCAAAATCTGGACTTCTGATTTGAACAAAACTTCAAGGATTATTTACGGTAATCTTGGATTTTTTTTATATTTCACTTACCACTTCAAGGATGACTTCTGTTAGGTTTTTCATTCTGAACTCCTTAAGTGCCAAATTTTGGACTGAGTCAACAGATTTTCTCTGGAACTACAGGCATGCTGGTACTTGAATGAAAGGTCTTTTATGAGAAATATGAATCTGAGATCCTGATGACAATTCAGACTAGTTTCACTTCAGTAGATTGACTTTAGACGTGATTGGCACCAAAAGAGTTTAAGGTTGTATATTACTGTTTTGAGCTTTTGGTATCCATGTGAATTCTGTGTGACTGAGTCTCTCAATACATGTCCTCAAACTACCCTTCCGACACAAACCATTTGGCATAAATATTTTTGACGAAACATCTGAAAGCGAAGTCTGTGCACAGCCACTCACCAGAGGTGATTAAAATGCACAGCACTAAGTCACCAGGCTTTTCATTCAGAACTTCTTATTTAAATCTTGTGGTGTCTAACACCGTGGTTATAGAATATTTATAATTATGTCATGCTAAGTAAATTCCATCTTTCTTCTTTTACAGGCAAATTAACTCATCAACAGAACAGTGTGAAATTGATCAAATTTGGCTGCTGAAGTATTCTGATTTAACTTGTAACAGTTCATTTTGATTCATATAGATTCACAACATATATCTGTACCTGCACATTTCACTTTTACATGCAGTAATCTGACAAACCAGGACTTATGGAATAACCATTCCAACATTCTGATATCTTGGTGTAATAAGCATGATAAAAACCTGGTCTCAGAACTTGATTAACACATGAAAAACATAACAAAACTTTAAACTTTGGTCATGTAATAGTTGGCTGATTGCACAAAAATACTGGGATAAATTAATATCGGAAAGATTGAACTTATACAACTGTATTTTCTACATTAATTTTTGTCGATATGTGTACTTCATGCTGTACAATGAAATATTTTATGACACAGGGATCAGGCCTACCACATAAAAGTGGGGTTTTAACACACTGATTGTGATAACATGTATTAACAGGATCAAGACCAAGTTGGGGCATATGCAATACATTAGTGACATCTGTTGGCATAATTTTGCACTACAACCAGATGAAGCATCAAGTTTAAAGTTTTTTTTGTTTTTTTCAATGCAGACTAGTCCTCTTTCGCCTTTGTTTCCCCAATGTATGGATTGGGGTGGCATGAGGATACAAGCCCTCGTAACTCATAATCATGACTCCCACCTCCAACATACCCTGACCAGCTGGGAAAACCACTCAAGTCTTGCCTTTCATCCCCAAAAAATAATTTTAATTAATTTACTTCATTCATTAAATCATAATCTACATTTCTGGTTGTTTAAGTGCAAATAAACAGTCAAACCAGGTAAACAATCTGCAAAATTTCTAAACCTTAACATGCATTTTACTCTATGGTGTCTAAAGAGTACATGGTTCATCAATCAGTGTTTTGCCTCCTGTAAATCCAGGGTCCCTGGAGCATTGTTTACTTCAGTACTGCATTGTTTATTCTATTAATTATCCATGTGAATCAGTGTCATGGTTTAATGCGCATGCAAGTTGAACGAACTACACATACTTCTTGTTAGCGCTCTGTAAGTTTGTTGCACATATATGCATTCACACACATTCAATGCACCCTGATTCTGCCAGTGCACATCCAAGTTGCTATATAATAGAGCCTTATACACATATATTTATCTTTATATTTCATATGTACATTTACATGTATAAGCTGGGCTTAGTTGCCCAAATTGATCCAGAGTCAGTTAAATTGACATCACTCTGAGGTAATATTTCACATCACACTGATGAAAAATTGCGTATCACTACAGTGTCAAAAATTCCAAACATTTAATGCTCAAAGACAGAGATATCTGCAGCCCCAAGACGCCATCTGGTGCAGGATTATGTAACCACCGGTAACGGTTGGACATATTATTTTCCACACTGCATCCACTGTGTGTCACAGCCACAAAGAAAGTTTAAGTCCGCTTGGCACAGGAAAAGCACCTTTGCATATTCAATTCACCACACAGCATGCCGTATAAAATCCATTCTGTAGTTTCCATGTAAATCCACATAAATCCAGAGAGGTGTATGTGTGCATCATATAGAGTGTGTGCCTACAATGTTGATGTAATGGCCACTGAATAGTCACTTCCAAAACTAACTTGTTTTAGCATCACAGATGGTACATGCAGTGCCTGAAAAAGAGTTACACATGTTCTCATTCAGCTTGTCTTCCTCTTTCTTGTTTCCACTTTCCCCATCAGATGGTGCATCATCTTCATGAATGCATTCCAATGGTGGAGGCGTGGGCGATTCCTTAACTGTCTGACTTTTGCCGTCATCTCGAACATTTAACTCTTCCAGTCTGTGCTGTGTATCTGCCACCCAAGATTCAATGCGTTCCTTGTCGATTTGTTTGACTTTGTGTGTCCCCGCAATATTGTTCTCATCTCCCTCTAAACAGATATCCATGCTATGTTGTTTGTCCACAGCCAGGATTACTGGTTCTCCTGTCACTTGAGAGCCCCCATCACCCAGAGTTTTTGAAGAGTGTGTTGACATGGCTTCTGCATTCAGATCTAGAGTTTTGGAAGAATGCTGTGACAGTATTTCTGCACTGAGATCTACTGCAGAAGAGTGGATGGAGTCAATATGAGGCAGCTCTTGGACAGTATCCTCACTGTGCTCCTCATCGCCCCCTTGACCTTTGTCCACAAACACAAGTTTGTCACTTCGGTCTTCACGACGTGGTGATGGCACCACCTCATTCATGTCCTCCACATCTGCCTCGTGACCCTCGTCAATCTCGTGGATTGACTCCACAATGGTAACCTTCCCATCTCTCCCAGTGCTGCTCCAATTGGGACTATCAGATCTTGCATTAGAATCTGGGCTATCTGCCCTTGGTTTCTCTTCACAGATCAGTAAAGAATTATCCAGTTTTTGTTTGATATCCTTTTCATCCTTATTTTTAATAATTTCATATCCTCTGCTATCAGTTTCTGGTTCAGAATAAGGATAATTTTCTGAGATAGGTTCCGAGAGAATACTGCTGGTGAAGGAGATGGCACTGCAGGCAGACGGGGTCCGTGAGTGACCCATGTGAGCAAACATTTGCGGCATGGAGGTGGGTTTGTTGGGGTTATCCACCATCTCTTTTTCCATAACTGACACCAGCTCCATGTAGGCACTGCGTGCCTTTTCCGTAAGATCTATCAGATTCTTGAAGTGCTCCTGTCAAAACCAGAAAGTGTCACTGTGTATAGAACATCAGTATAGACCCAAATAAGTCACTGTTAAATTGGCCACCGTCTGCTATCCTTACGAGTGAACATTAACATTCTCATCTAAACTCTCTTACTCAGTGCCATAGTTAAACCTATCTGATTATGAACATATGCAAAGGATCAGAATTTTACAATGCAGATTTATATAGTAAAGCAGAATCAGTGGATTATACAGTCAAATTTGCACAGTAAATTACAATGCCACACCAGTTATTCCATGTACTCTTATCTTAGGCCCCCCATTTTGTTCCTCCAGAAACACATTTCAGCTGACACTGGGGCGCCTTCACACTATCTTGACCCAGCAAACCTCCACACATTTGAAGCTATGGGATAATTTTTTGTGACTAGATTGGAGCATCATTCACATTTCAGCTCTGTAGCATTTACTACACTTTCATCCAAAAATAAAATGTCGAAACTATGGCTTACCTCTGCGCCCTCATAATTGAAGATGCCCACAACACTGACAGGAACAAGCTTGGCGCAGGCCCTGCCCAGCGCCCGTCGTCCAAGAGCAAAGACAAATGGCACATCCTGATCATCACACATGTTCATTATGTTGTTTAAAGCATCATCTAGTCCCCCTACAAACAAATAAAGAGACTTCCTTGAATATCTGTTTGCGAGTTTAGTCTTGTTTAATGATCATCTCTCCAACCAACGTTGCTGCATACATGTATGGATTAGGACAAAAAAGGCTGTGACAGTCAGGTGCTTAGCTGACCTAGCTTACACTGACTGATTGTTTCAAGCTGACCCGTCATTTTGTATATAGTGTCAAAAAATTTATTGCAAAATTTTCAGGTACTTAAAAAACACCCCAACAAAATGGGAAGACAATGTCTTTTTTCCCCATCAGTTACATTTTCATGCACACCTTTCTTCAAATGTGATATCAGATCTCTACACAGACTGGTCCTCACCTGTAACAATTTTGAATTCAATGGAGAACACTATCTCCAAATTAGTGGTACTGCAATGAGCACAAAAGTGGTGCCATCCTATTTAATATAAATAGAAACTTAACAAACCTAAATCTGTGACAATGTTTTCATAGCCGACCTGGAAAACAAATTACTATCCAGGTCAACACTGATCAATATCAATGAAACCCATCATATGGTGGCTTTTCATTGATGATATCTTCTGTATCCGGCATCATGGTGTGGAAAAAACGACAGAAATTTGCAGGATTCCCAAACACAAGCCACCCAAACATTAAATTTTCTATCATTCACAGTGATGAGAAAATTAATTTCTTGGACACAATTGTGTGCCTCAATGATAAGAAACAAATGAACACAACCCTGTACACAAAATCAACAGATACACACACGAATCTCCATTACTGATTGGCACACCCTAAACATGGCAAATCTGTAGGCCCTTTCAGCCAACTCTTGTGAGTTAAGAGAACCTGCACATACCCAGCAGACTTTGAAACTCATGCTGAGAAATCTTACTGTACTACACAATGAGGGGCTACCCAACAGAAAAACTGGATGAATCGCTGCCCAGTGCAAGTTAAACAAACTGACAGATACTCACTTCTGTCAGACAACTTCAAATTCACTACCCAACCCCAATGAGGACAAGTTATTCCTCATTACTGAGTACAACCTGGCTTTACCACTACTGAAGGATATAGTCAACAGAAACTAGAACAGTTCTAGCTTCCAAATTTGCCCCCACATTGAGGGACGAGAAAGTCGCAGTCAAATTCAAGCAGGACAAGAATCTCAAACATATCTTGGTTCGCTCCTGACTGAAGTAATCCGGCACAGAAACCTCCACCTGCAGTTGCAGGGGTAACAAACCAAAAGCCCATGCGAAAAAAGCCAATGCAAGTACTGTGGGGAAAAAAAAAAAACAAAAAAACATCAGGTTTGGTCACAAGTACACTAACTGGGTGCAAATATGATACCCCCAGAAGAGGCTCCTGTAGACACAACAATCTTGTGTATCTACTCACTTGTGATATGTCACAAACAATATGTGGGTCAAACATACCGACCCCTATGCAACAGACTTAGAGAGCATTTCTACTATATTCATAAAACAGATATGAATCAACTCCCAGGCAGACACTTTGCTGATCCTAGTCATCATGGCCACTCAGAATTCTCATGAATCCTCAAAATATGCCAAATGGCATATTACCCTTGCCATCCTAAACAGCATCATAAAACAATCCCCATAATCAATGTGGGAAAATAACCCCAAGAAAAAGTTTTTCTTGGTCTCCTTCAGGAAGGGGTACACAACCTCCCTTCCACTAATTTTCTGATCTGGAACATTTCGCCCACCTGCACATGTTTACAGAACCATCATAAACAC
The DNA here is from genome assembly GCA_964020975.1 of Hermodice carunculata. Lineage (NCBI taxonomy): Eukaryota > Metazoa > Annelida > Polychaeta > Eunicida > Amphinomidae > Hermodice > Hermodice carunculata. The sequence continues at coordinate 51,602,511 of OZ026629.1, read as the reverse complement.
GTCAACAAAATGTTGACACTGTTTTCAGAGAACACCTCTCCCTGCGCCAGTTTATGATGTAACTTTTGTTACTATGAACATGTTACATTTGGATACATAAAGAATGGCCATGACTGTTTGCGTGCGATTCAGAACGAGTTACAGAGCATCCCATCAGTTCCTGATGAGCCCTTTGGAGGTGAAATGTGTTGAACTGTATTCTGAACATACTTTCACTGAAAATAAATAATTTTCAGTGGTTCCCCAGCTGCCAGGTACTAGTCTTGTGTTTACATTGATATCAGATCTAGGTCAATCATATGCAGCAGCAACCCAGCCATAATGGCCAGACCATCACATTGTGCAATAACCAAGTCATTACTCATTCTGTACTATATCACCCTGGATCTAAAACATTGCTAAGCCGGCCTTGAAATCTTAGATATTTGGGTCAATGTCATCTTCATGGGATCTCAACCTTTGTCCTTATTGAAAGCGCCACCATCACATGCACTTTTCAAGTCTCATCTCAAATAGTCCTTGAGTAACCCCCTAAACACAAAAGTTTGATAAAGTTGGCCAGGACCTTTGCAATAAGGTCAATGTCACCGACTTGTAATCTGAACCCAGATCCTGCTGCTGTCTATGATCTGGTACAACATCAAAGACCCACCTAAAACAGTTCTGGAGTTGTCATGCACTTAAACGTATTTAAGTAGCTCTGTGACCTTGGGAATCACATCAAGGTCACCTACATGCACTCTCATTCTTTCGAGGACCATCATCATGTGTCATGTCAAAATCTCATCTCAAACAATTCTGGAGTCATCATCTGAAAACTATTCACTTAAGTTCCCTGCAATCTTAAAAACCTGCACCAAGAAATCCCTATCCAAGCCCAGCTTTGCCCTTATAGCAGACCATTATCACATGAAACATCAAAGTCCCACATGTAGCTGAAACAGTTCTTGAGTTATTATCCAGAATCCAAATTCATGTAAGTTGCTGGGGCCTTCGGAATTAGGTCAAGGTCACCCAGTAGAACAATTTACAAACCACGGGCATCCCAGATGTATCCCTGTGTAATTTGAAAAGAACTAGTCACAAGAGAGAAAAAGTATATCTCCAGATCGAAAAAAATAAATAAAAATAAAATAAAATACAATAAAAAATGAAAACTAGAACAGACTGATTTTCCAACAGAAAATCAAATGTCTCCCGGTGGAACACTTACGTCTCTGAATAAGCTAAAGGGTTTTAACAAAACACAAATGACCAAGTTTGCTTGAAAATTACAATCCTATTTTAGCTCTCACCGATATACATTACTATAGCAATTTTCATCAAGATCTTCAAGACTTATTGCAGAGAAACCAATTTCACATAA